>OY282581.2:2742522-3281067 GCA_958299025.2 Drosophila histrio
ATGGTCAAAGCGAGCTGGCGGCGATGGCGGCGGCCACACGACGCTTAAGTCGCAGTCGCACTTTCAGCAGCAGCAGCGAAATGCCTCAGTGATAAAAGACACGTTAAGTCACACGAAGTCACAGATCAGCATGTGTTTATAAGTTATATTATCAAGTTTGATTCAATTACCAGCAACTATTACTCATGGCACTCTGGCTATGCCTCATCTGCTCTGATCCTGACATGCTCTTAGCACAGTCAGTTAAAGTTAAGTTAATCATTTTATTCATTAATACATACTTATGTTTAAGTTATATTTTAGATTTCATTTTAAGCTTGAGCGACGCCTGCTGTTTAAGAGACTTAATTGTAGAAATTATAATTGTATGTAATTAAAGCTATGACATGTACATATAATACAAATGTACATTGATGTACTCTAAAATAAATCGTTAGTTTAATATACGGAAAGGTTTATATGCCAACAATTTATTGTGCTTTTTAGCCTAGTATCCAGAGAGTGAAAAGAGTGTAACAGATCTCTGAGACTATAAGATAGTGATGGAAACCTTAAGTGGAAACCTTGATGTTGATGCTCATCGGAGTTACTGGCTGATTTATCGGGGACTTGCTGTTACATTTTGATCAGCTAAATTTTAAGGTTTTTATCCAGCTTATCATTGAAAATATTCACATTGTGGCGATGAACTAAGTTCCAGATTGTAGGTCATCTGGTTTTGTCTTTCCTTTGAGTGCCATCGAAGTACAATGAACAATTTTGTTTATTTATATATTTATTTTAAAGCATTTTTAAGCCTTGAGATTTTGCACCCCGAAGCGAACGTTTTCTGCAAATATCATCATAATCGGTTTATTTCTTATTACCTACTCCAATTTTCAAGTTCGGAAACATTTTATGGATTAAATTCACAGCAAATTCGGGCACTCTTCCTTCTGCCTGTTACATTCTTTTAACAAACTTAATATACCCAGTCAGTCAGACGGTGTAGTAGGAGACCATAGACGACTATAAGAGACCCTGTACTTATTCTGCAACAAACACATTGCCATTTTTGTACGTTGTACTAAATGGTCCTTTTCTTTGTGCCCTGTGGGGGTATATTAAGTTTGTTAAGAGTAACACTTCGCTCAATAAGTCCCTGGACTAACATATAAAATAAATTTTTTTCTCAAAACTTAATTTTTTCATCGACATAGTTTCCATCTAAGCTGATACATTCAATCCTACGTTTCTCTAACTTCGAACTTCAATTCCCTTTTTAAAAATTTATGAAGCTTTGTCCTTAAGATGAGCTTCAGTTGTGATAACTTCCTTGTTGGAGCGAGTACTTTTTTCCTGAAGCATTTTTTGAGATCTGCAAAAAGCCAAGCGTCACTAGGGGCCAGATCTTAAGAATATGGGAGGTGCGGCAGCAATTCAAATCATAATTCGTTTAATTTTACCATCGTCTTCGTCGCCTTGTGAACCGGTGCATTGTCTTGGTGAAACTGTGGTTTTTTCTTACTGTATAACCTTACTAGCTGACTGTTGGGCTTTTGGGTGCTTCGAACGACTTTCACCGGCTTCTGACCATTCAGCTGACTGCCGATTTGACTCAGGAGTGTGATGGAAACATGTTAAATCTATTGTGTGAAAAAAATCGAATTTAATCCGGTTAAAAAGTCCAAACAAACCTTGGAATCATCAATACGCTGTTTTGAACAACGTTTTTTCATACCCAAATGTTCGTGTAAAATTGTAAGCACACTACCTTCTGATATCTTCATGGCCTCTGCTATCATCTTCAACTTCAGTCTGCGATCGCCCAGTACGATTTTCGGGTTTTTGCTGATGTTTCTATAGTAACTGCCGTATTTGGCCGTCCAGAACGTTCAGTGTCTTCGGTTCTGCTGCAACCTCTTTTAAATGCATTATACTGTAGTATGCACATATATCGAGTACACACTGTACTTCAAATCAACTCCAATATACATTGTCACATTTTGTTTGTTTATATAAATGCAATACTCAAGCGTATTTCAAGTGCGATAAAATACAAATATGCTTGGGATCGACATACTAAGTGCAGCGTCAGCATGTTTTCCATAGCCAGACGGCACAGTCATGGGCGTTGCCAGGTATGAGCACATAAATTTAAGTAAAAATGTTGAATAGATACAATAAATCATAACAGTAAAATTATATAATAAATCAAATTTCCAAATCAATTGAATTATTGTTCGTTCCATGGGGGAATTCAAACCAATTTAAGGAGAAAATATAGCCACAAGCTAAATCTTGCTGTTAATCATATAAATGCGGTTTCAGAAATAGGAAATGTTATTGGAACTATAAAAGATGAAGTAATTAACTTTTTTCGGGAATCAACAACACGTGGAAATTATGCTCCTAATATTCCACGCCTTTGTAAGACTAGATGGTCGGTAAAGACTATCAGAAAATGTTTCGAACATGTTTCTGAAATTGTGGATGCACTAAATAGTTATATTGAAGATAAGGAAACCCTGGCACAACATAGACTGTATACCAGTATAATTCTGCGCGTATTGAAAATATATTACACGTCTTAATAATGATCACATTAATGCAGGAGAATCCACTGAAGAAATTATTACCCATGTCACGTATTACTGTAAAACAAAAAAGCATAATTAATTCTTCGGCAGTAAATGAATATGAATACTGTCGCTTTCCAAATTGCACCCACAGTACGAGTATCAGGTTATATACTCTAATAAAAACTCGAACCATTTAGAAAAAATGTATAACCTAAATGTCGATGGGGAATTCATTCTTTGGTACAATCTTCGGAAGATAAAGAACTTGACCGAAAATAATTCAAAGGATATTGAGCTTGTAGAAATATTAATAAATATATTTATATTTGGAACTGTTCACTATTCAAAACAGCGACTATGAAGCCTTCTTTTAGTACTCTTTGTAAAGTCAAGACGCGGCTGAGGAGCTCAGTACGGCAGGATAGACTTTCCGGGCTATGTCTCATGAGCGTGCATAGGAAAATCGACAACGAAAATCGTGAGAAGATTAAAAAGAAAACAAATTATCAAGTTTGCAACAAATCCAAGCCGTTTATTATTATATTATATAAATATTTTTTTTTTTAAACTGAAAATATATTATAATAAACATAATTGCTGCCCCCCCCTCTGAATCACATCCTGGCTACGCCCATGTTTACATAGTATTCCCAGGAAATGGTTAAAGAAGTAAAAGGATTTTTGAATTTTGTATCACTTTATTCTATTATTATTTCCATTTATTACTGCTTTTCGCGGGTTTTCCAAAAACGTTCTCTACATTGCTAACGGATTAGTCGTTACATACTTTGTGTATTTGGACACAAACAGATTGCGCAATTAAGCAATACACAATGCACATGGCATAATATAAGTACTACATACATTAGTATAAGTACTAGTGTAATGATTTTTAGTGTTGAGGCTTTGTTTTGCATTGCTTAGTAGTTAGTTGCGGTGTATTTTTGTTTTCATTTTTTTTGTGGTTAGCTCTTGTCAATATCGATTTTAAGTAAGTATACTTAATTTTTTGTTTCTCTATTGCATTGGCGCTCTTTGCATTTCGCTTAAAAAGGAGATCATCTTTGCCCTGCAAGTATGTATATTTATACATATTTATGTAAAATAAGTACGTTCTTAAGACTAACAGCTCTCACTTAATTAATTATAATGGTTATTTTTGGAATGCATTGAATAAACCATAAGCGATTGAAGCATATTGCATTTGATTCATAAATCGTAATTCTTTATATTTATCTTTCTTAAATGTTAAATTGCAAATAGATAACTACAAATATTTTGTTTTTTTTTTCTTTTAATATATATATCTTTACTGTTGCAGGCAACTCGTTGCTTAAATATAATTCAACAGCAAATTTTTTGTATTTATTGTGTATGGTTTTAAGCATTTTGCAATATTTAATTATTTTCTTCAAAAATTAACAGCCATTTTGACGAATCCGTAAATGTTCAAAATCATAAAAGAAAACTCGAACCAAACACATACATATACACGTAGTAATACATATATAAAATACAATAAAGTATGTATGTATGTATATTACATATATCGCGATTTCAGCGTATTTTTGTTTTTTACTTGTTTACTTCGAATTCATGATGAGCGCAACTGAATAAAAAAGTTTCAGCAGTTTGAGAATTAATTTCTTAGAATTTTTTTCAGAATTTTCAATCTAATGAACACACTTCAACAAGTCAACAAATTTGGCTGCACATTTCTAAAATGTGTATTTATATTTAATTATTTGTATGGTTTCGGTTAAGATTTAATTTAATTTAAGTATACTTTTATCAAAGCCCCAATGCTACAATTTGATATTTAATATTATGCTCAACAATATATATGTATGTATGTATATATGTATATGAATGTGTATTTATTATTTTATATAATTTTAATTGCATTATATTATTGCCTATGCATTTTATTTACCCTTCAATAAATTCCAAAAAATTTCGTTTCCATTTTAAAATGTAATGCAAATTTCTTATTGGGGAGATCTTAACTGTATGTAGTCAAGATTTTGACAGTCCGCCAAGTTGCCTGCAGTATATTATTATATAGTCTAGGAATGTGTTGAATGTGTGATTAGTTCTTTCTTGTGTTTTCATATTGCTGTAAATGTTGATTACACAAGTATTGTTTTATGCGTGTTGGTTTTTTTTATAGCTTTCAGTTTACTAAAGTTCTTTGAAATCTTTATGTACAAAGTCAGACTTGATTGCTTATCTTTCGAGTGTTGTTGAGGTAAAGAAAGAGTTCGGTATAGAATTACGTAGATTTGTTTGTTCTTGTGTTTTGTGTAAGTAGTGTATAAGTATTGTAAGATCTATGTATATACTTAGAGTGTGTATGTCAACATTTTTCTGTGGAAACATTTCACATGTCTAATGATCTAGTCTAGATATTCATATAATTCTACAAATTATAATATCCAAATCTGGATAATAAGTAGTTTCTCTTATATTTTTTTAAATAACACTAAAAATAATAGCACAATCGTTTTTTGTGCGCTTCATCAACCAATATTTTCCATAATAACTGCAGTATTAATCGCTTTTAGTATTATGAATAACTTTTGGGCTTGCATTGATTTTAAGGCTTTCTTTATGTTTAATATTCAAGACTCGAATATTTAGTTAAATTTTCATAACGAAAATCAATGAAATAGAAATTGTTTAAAGGCAACAACTGTTGGTTTTCTTTATTTTCTTTAAATGTTATCTACTAAAATACTAAATTCCTATTGTGGCCTACAATTAAAATGAAAAGCAATATTATTAAGTTTTAACATTTTGTGTGTAATACTCGTAATTTTCAGGCTTTTAGGCAGTTTTTATGTATTGCTGCTTTTAAACAATTTCCACAGCATCATTTTTATCTCAATTGCATTCAAATATTATTTATTATCAAATTATCAAACCCCTGTCTGGCTAAGCTTAAAATATGTATCATATACTCATGTTTGGTAATCTTTAACCTTTTTAGGGCTATTAATACTTGATCTCAACTGACGTTTCTATTCGTCATATGCTTAATAACTAATTCTTGAAATGATCACAACGTTAATGAATCTTTAATATGTATATATAACTACTATATCTCTTAAAGATAGCTACCGTATAAGTATACCATTTATACTAACGAATTCACTTCTTTTCTGTTAATAACAAGTTTTTTTCTTTTTTGTTTATTTCTAAAATGTATTGTAAATTATGGTGGGATTAATTGCCTATTACTTACAAAAAAAGAATAGACGATTCTAAGAAAATCAAAAAGATTGCATTGGCAGCATTTTCCAAATTGTTTTACTTTTCTAAGATTATGTTGCTGTTGTTGTTCTTATTGTTGCATATTCATACTTACATAGCTGCAATGAATAGCTTAGAGGCATTGACTTGCAAATGTGAATGCGTAATAAAAGGTTGATATCCAAAAGGTTGCAACTATTGTTGGGCATCTATGTATTTAGTTGCAATGATTGTTTGCTCAAAGAAAGCGCCGAGCTAAATGTTCTAATAATTTCATACAAAAGCAGCAAAGAAAATTACCAAGAAGGGAAAATAATAGAAATGGAGAGAGCGAGAGAGAGCGCGACAGAAGAAGTTAGATAAATGGAATGAGAGTCAACTTGCAAAGTGTGACGACTACTAAATAGAATATGTGTGTGTGTGTATGTATACTTATAAGTACAAGTATATGCTAAAATATGCATCAGCAAGCGTTCGCAGGGGACAACAATGTTGCCGTTGTTATTTTCTAAGGAGAATACGCATACGCCCCATTGTCCCAATTCGAAGAACAAGTGAAAATGTTTGCCGGCGTTTCGTGTGCGAGAGATCAAAATGTCTGCTTAAAAAACTTATGCAGCATTTGCTAGAGTATTGTACAACGTCCTTTATTCCTAGTTGATTGTGAGTACTCAGTGCCAATGAGACCCCCGCCCGTGGTCCCAGTGACGCCTCCGCTGCTGCAGCCCATTAGCTCACGAAAAACGTCGCCGATTTTGTAGTTGTATCTGCGGAAGAAAACGAAAATATCAATTCTCTGCATTCTTCTCAGAATCTATTGAATGGGATGCTTCTTACTGGGCGGAGCACTCCACATATCCACAACGCCAGTGTTTACGCACCAGCGTGGAGATGTCCTTGAGTTCCTAAAAGGATTAAAAGCAAGAATATATATACTTTATAGAACCCGATAAATCCTCTGCTAGAGTATACAAAAATAATGACTGTTTAACAGCATCAATTGTAGTATACGTATGATATCATAGTTATAATTTTAACAATTGAATAAGGAATTCTAATCATAAAGAATCTAATAAATCAGAGATCGGAGTACTACAACATTCACTCAAGTAATTGTTTTGCCAACGTAAAATATTCACATATATTTTGTTTTCACCAGTTATCCCCAGTGTACTTTTTCGTTTTGTAGCTTGTTCTAAGAACCATTAGCAACTATGAGGGTTAATATTTTTGGAAAAAAGAAAATATGTAGATTTTGTCTATGTCAGAACAATTTCTGTACATCTTATATGTAGTTTAAGGCCCATTTTCGGAAGTGAATAATATTGTACGCGGAAATCAAATCAAAACACACAATAATTAAAGGTACTATGTATTTCAGCATGCATAGCGACAATAATGAGCTTTCTAGACAATGCACAGTCGAAAATAACCTAATCCAGGTGGAAAATGAAATTTTTCCAGCTATGGTCTTCAAGAAAACTTTTATTTATAAAGTAATTATGAATGTTCAGAATGGGAAACAAATTGATAGAGCCCCTGAGTCCGGAAAAAATGTCCATTACAATTAAGCACCAAATTAAAGCCTGAAATTGTAGGTCGCACAGCAAAATCCTATTTTGCGCTTGCCAAAAAATAACTGTAAACGACATAACTGTGAAAAAGTATATGACAGACATGGGAGTGATGAAATGTTCTAAAAAAAAGAAACCGTACCCAAAGTCACAGAAGTACAGATAGAGACAATAAAACTTCGGTTGCGTGCGCTTTCCAAAAATTTGTTTTCTGCAAGCTGTTCAAAGATTTGCATAATGGTTGATGAAACGTGTTTCACAGTGGAGCCTCATGAATGGACTCCGAAATATTTCTTTAAGCTTCCTAATACTCAACCTCCTGAAAATGTCATTAAAATTACAAAAACCTCGACTGTTTAATAATAAAACAAGCCGAACAGTCGGGACCCCGACCGTAATATACCCTGTGGGTTTATAGGGACCCGCTCAAATTCACTCTAGATGAAATTCTGTAGTAATTCGATTTTTAATTTTTGTGGGCGAAGTGTGCCAAATCTCAAGTCTCCAGCTACAAAACTGCTTTTGTTATGAGATTTTTGAGTTACAAAACTGCTTGCTTAATGAGGTTTTACTTAATTTGTGGGTGAAGGGGGCGTGGCATCGCGATACAATTTTCTGGACACATTGACCACAAAATATTTATCATGTGTGCTAAATGTGAAGTCTTTAGCTGTTATATTGCTCTTGTTATGAGGGTTTTGAGCTACAAAACTGCTTGTTTTATACTTTTACTTAATTTGTGGAAAAAGAGGGCGTGGCATCCAAAAAAAAAAGATAAACTTGATTGGCCTGCAAAAATTACCAGTGCTAAGACACCAATTTCAAGCTTCTAGCTCGAGCCGACGGACCGACAGACCGACGGACAGACGGACATGGCTATATCGACTCGGCTATTGATGCTGATCAAGAATAGATATACTTTATGGGGTGGGCCATGCTTCCTTCTGCCCGTTACATACTTTTAACAAACTTAATATACCCCCACAGGGTATAAAGAGAGCTTGCTGGATGCAAAGCTACACTTTACTTAGTCGTGATGTTAGTCGCAGCGTTTGATCAGTGTGTATGTACGCTCGCCAATCCCTAAAAAAGAACACTCACGTGTTGGTTTTTAAGAACTGAACCTCGTTTATTAATTTGTATGGGGTTTTATAGAATATTTTATACAGATTTAGCTGTAGTGCTAGACAGAGTTCACAATATGTCAACTAGCCTAAGTGTTAGACAGAGCTCACTTTTGCGCTTGTGTATTAATGTGATCGAGTAGGTGATCGTTTAGAGTAATTCTTACTCCTTTCTTTTTATTGTTATATATACTTATCTGTCTATTTCTTCTTATCTATTAGGCATGCATATTTGTCTATGCTGTAATTGTCCCTCGGTTTCTGAGCGCCGGGACTGCAGTCCGTGTGGTAACCTAACTCATTGGTGACCCTTTCAAATGGTTGTTCTCACATTTGGCCGCGCAGACCGAGGGATGTTTCAGAAATATGTTCATTTATGAACATTGCTAATGAAAAATCAGGTGGCTAGGTGCAAGGTACCCGAAAATATAATGAAGGCTGTTTGCTATGGTGTTGAATATTTTTTGTTAAAATATCTTATGGTTTAATGAAAAATAGTTGAAGCTGGTCGGATTTGAATTATTTGTATTATAACATTTGTTCGTATTTCATTCGGAAATGTCGAATTAAAAAAAATAACTTTTAGAATATATTTAATTGTCCAATAAAAATTAATAATAATGAATACATTCTAGCCTGTCATCCTGCTGCCATTGGAACGATCGTAAGAAAACTAAATGTTTTTGTTTTTCTAGGATATGTGTAGAAAATTAACTAATTGCTTGTTTCTTTATATTTTAACTTTTTTACGGTCATAAAACTATCTTCATTTGCTTCCTTGTTATTTCTACAAGTTGTCTAACTAATCATATAAAAATCAATAAATTAAATGTAAATATAGTATAATTCGCTTAGCTGCCTCGATGCTTAGTTGTATCGGTAAGATAACTGCTTCAAAAATGGGTAAAATAAAGCGCGTGGTTGGCTTAACTATCAAAGAAAATTACGTTAGCTGCATTTTTAAGATAACTGCCTCCAAATTCTCTGCTATCGACTCGAGGCAGTTAAACGAATTATACTGTATATAAATAAAGTTAGTTACATAAAGATACACACCTGCGAGTTGGCCTGCGCCTCAGTCACATTGTCATATTTATTGCCAACCACAATTATGCTAAAATCACGATGACTGAAACTGTCCAAGATTTGATCTCTTATGGAGCGGCAGTACTGCAAAATACATATGTATTTATGTATGTTTGTATGTATGTACAACTGAATATATCAGGGGGTTAGCTTGACCTACCTGAAACGTTTCCAAATTGCCCATGTCGTAGACTAACACATAAGCGTGCACCGTTCGCAGCCCCAGCGGATGTCCATTATTCCATTCAGCAAAGTTATCAGCCGGAAATCGCTTCTGGCAAGATTGCCATGCCAATTTGTTGAGTGTTTGTTTTTCATCAGCGCCATCGCAATATGTTTGTGTCGATATATGTGTGTAAGTGTGTCAACGTTGTCGTTGGTGTGTATTTTTGTTGCGTATTATTTGGGCACACATATGAAAAGCAAATAAGAGAGAAAAATGCATTTAGGTTTTTTTTTTTGTTTGAAAAAATACATTTTTTCGAAATTTACGTTCTTTTTTATTTTTGTTGGCAATCGTTATGACTTTTATTTAACTCAATTTTCGTTATAGCATTGAATGTTACTGCCATTGCAAGTTGAAAACAATGCGGTTACAGGACGTGTACGTGTTAACAGGGGCAGTAAATAATAATTAGTAGTAGCTGCAGCTGAAGCCCTTGATGCCACTGCCTGTTACATGCACACAGTTGCAATACTATTATTTATCAGAGATAGTTTGATTTACTGCGGCTGCGGTTAGTGTTTTATATGGGAAATTACAATAATTTCTGTCAGTTTAAAAGATTTTTTGGAAATGATGTTCTATTTAGTACCATGCTGTTTAGCCATCTGCGTAGTAAACATTAGTATTATCTAAGCGATGAATAGCTATTTATAAATGTAATTCTTTAACTTATTCCACTGGAGTTAATAAGTGTACAGATTTACATATAACTGTCATTTAATCGAATGTCTCTTTCTTAATACTCAATACTTTTGCGAATTTAAATATTCTGAGACGAAATTAATATTTGCACAATAATACCTTACAAAACCGTTGTGTTTGAATGAAATCTTAGTTGATTTTTATAGGCAACTATTAGACTAGACAACAACAATTAATTTTTATGTTGTATTTGTTACTAAACATACTATTATACTAGTCTACTATGAATGTAAGCATGTGTTGTCCTGCACACATGTCGGGCAGATATCAACGACTGGGAGATCACAGAGTATAAGATTCTCATGTTACATATACTTAAGACTAGAATTTTAAGAAATATGGTCTAGAGTTGGTACTTTTAGTTCAATTTCCTGAATAAGTTCAATGGTTAATTTTTAAGTCGTGAACTATATCAGCCATTTTGTTCGGTTATTGAGCTGTTCATTTGTTCAGTTGTTCAGTTGGTCAGTTGTTCAGGTGTTCAGTTGGTCAGTTGTTCAGCTGTTCAACGGTTCAGTTTGTTAGTTGTTCAGTTTGCCAGTTGTTCAGTTATTCAGTTGTTCAGCTATTCCGTTGTTCAGCTATTCGGTTGTTCAATTGTTCAGTTGGTCAGTTGTTCAATTGTTCAGTTGGTTAGTTGTTTAGATTGTCAATTGTTCATTTGTTCAGTTGGTCAGTTGTTCAGCTGTTCAGTATGTCAGTTGCTGAGTTGTTCAGTTGGTCAGTTGTTTAGCTTTTCAGTTGCTGAGTTGTTCAGTTGGTCCGTTGTTCTGTTTTTCAGCTATTCAGTTGTTCAGTTGTTCAGCTGCTCAGTTGTTCAATTGTTCAGTTGGTCAGTTGTTCAGGTGTTCAGTTGCTCAGTTGTTCAGTTGTTCAGTTTGTCAGTTGTTCAATTGTTGAGTTGGTCAGTTGTTCAGCTGTTCAACGGTTCAGTTGATCAGTTGGTCAGTTATTCAGTTGTTCAGCTATTCAGTTGTTCAATTGTTCAGTTGGTTTACTGTTCAGGTGTTCAGTTGTTCAGCTTGTCAGTTGTTCATTTGTTCAGTTGGTCCGTTGCTCTGTTGTTCAGCTGATCAGTTGGTCAGTTGTTCAGTTTTACAGCTGTCAGTTGTTCAAATGTTCAATTGTTCAGTTGGTCAGTTGTTCAGCTGTTCAGTTTGTCAGTTGCTGAGTTGTTCAGTTGGTCACTTGTTTAGCTTTTTAGTTGGTCAGGTGTTCAGTTGGTCATTAACGAAGAATAGGTCTTTCTATTCTGTTCTTCAATTCGGTCAGTTTATTTCATTATCCTGCATTGAAAACTATTTATTTTTAGTTTACGACAAATGTTACTTGTCGTTAGGATTTTATTTGATTTATTTTTGTTTTCTTCTTTCTATATTTGTTTGAATAAATATCTATATCTATATCTATACATAAAAGATATTATCAAATGTTATACTTTAAATGTACAAGTAATAAAGAAATTCTATATTATAACGGCCCTTTATGTGTTCTAAATATACTTGTGTAAAAAGTTCTAATGATAAGAAATTCTAGGAAGGAAAAACTGAACAGCTAAATAAAATGAACGATATATGTAGTTCATAAGGAAATTAATAGGTTCCTTCGTTCATTTTAATGACTCGTTATTTGCCCTTATTCAGATCGAATCGACACATCTCTAATATATTCAGTTCAATTGTTGATTTCAATAAGCAACTTTGTGTCTCTTCATCCCCGTTTAAGCAATATCCCAAGTAGTTTTGCAGAGATGTGCTATTCGTTATGTAATGCAGTAGAAGCTCCAGCATATTTATTGCTCTAGCAGTAAGTTCGTAGCAACAAGTTATAAAGTAAAGTTAACATGCATTAGCCTTATAAAGCTAAGTAAGTGTAAAACGTGGCAGTTGCGTGCTTCGTTTCGTTCGATTTTCTTTCGTTAACAATAAGATAAAAGCCTTTTGACTTGCAAGTTATATAAAGATACTATTTTCTGCTTTGTTGTTGCGTGTACTACGCTCGGTAGACAGGGGTAATAAGCTGGCAGGGAAAAGGAAAATGGACATGAAAATGGAGCTGTATGAGTGTAGACCGTAAATAAACGTTATAATTAAATTTACGTTGCAGCATTTTAGGCGCAATCAAAAGCCAGACAAAGCAGGCAAACAATTAGAAAATAGAAACAGAAATAGAAGAGCACAACCTCGCTATTAAAAACGTTGGCGGATGGCTTAAGACTCCACGCGCCTTGGCACCATTTCGTCTGTCCTTCAGCACATTCCCCCTCCTCCCCAATACTTCATCTCTTTCTACTTCAAACTTCTGGTACCATTCATTTTCCCCTATTTGTCTGCTGTGTCATTCTGGCTGCCAGCCAGTCGACGTCGCCATCTCAGTCGTTGCTGTCGCCGTCGCTGTCTTCGTGGACAGTAAGTTAGCTAGATTTACGTGTTTGATTAAATTTCATTTAATTTGCGCTTTCCTCTGCCTATTATTGTTGTTGCTACTGTTTCCTTAATTAACGGCTGTGTTAGACTCGTTAGCCAATGGCAATGTGTCCAAACTGTCCAGCTGTCTGTCTGTCTAACTCTTGTTATAATTGTTGGTGCTTCATGGAAATTGTGCTCGTATTTATTATGCTCCTGATATTTGTTGAGATTGCTGTGCTTTTGAGAAATTCGTGCTGTATGTGTATTGTGTGTGTGCGTTCACTAGAACACATCGATGACAGTAAATCGATGAAAATTTTGTGTTAGGTTAAAATACAACAGAAAACAAGTAAGAACGCTATAATAGAGTCCACGACCCAGATTGGATATACATTTATTAATTTCATCTATGTATTTTAGCAAGTTTGAATAGAATGTATTCCTGTTGCGAATATTACCAAATTTGAAGTTTTCAGCCTATTATCGTATTATAGATACTAGACATCTAATCGTATATATACACCAACATTACAAACTTTCTGGCAACACTGTCTAGGAGGTAGGCCACGCCCCGTTTAATTCGTTGCACAAGGGTAATGCGAGAATAACTAATTTATAATATTTAACAGCGATGAACTTTTGTAAATCACATTCGTATCATGACACCGACTAAATCAAGTAAAACACAAAAAAATGCGTACTTGTGTCGTACAATACTTATCTTGACTTTGATTAATTTGTTGCGATATTTTATAACTTTTTTGAGCATCTCTCTTTAAGTTCAGACAAAATGCTTCAATAAATAAAACAAAATGGCCGCCTTAACACACACACAAACACACAACGACTCTTTCACACTCAGCTCTTATGTGTGTGCACTCTATAAATTGTCATTTCAAGTTGTTCTTTCTTGTGGTGGCCACTTAAAATATACAATGACCAACGAGGTGGCCTCTAATACACACAACAATTGCTATAGTAGTATGGATGTGTGAGGTTATGTATGTGGATTGTGTATGCGAAAATCTGTTAGAGAACAAAATGCCGTTTATACAAGTGGAAATTATTACAGTGGCCTTTGAGTTATAACTGGCAGGCATTGCACTTGACGATGTGAATTTTTCACCGTAAACGGAGCTCAGTTGGCAGAGATGTGCTATGTCTGTATGTATGTATGTCCTACAACATTTTGGTCCTTACCTTAGATAGCCAACTGACAGCTATTTGGTCAACACAATGGCTGACAAAAAATCACAACAAAAGACACACGGAAAACGTTTAAACAACAACTAGGTAAGCTGTGGTCTGCATGACTTGAAGATACTCTTTAAAAGCCGGAAAGTTAGTTTGTGTGAGGCAAATATTCAAAGATTATTCTTCAATAGCCGAGTCGATATAGCCATGTCCATCTATCCGTCCGTCTGTTCGTATAAGCGAAAGGATCTCAGTGATGGTCAGAGATAGATGCTGGAACTTGACCTCCCAGCACTGGTAATGTTTGCAGGCAGATCAAGTTTATCTTTTTTTTTTGGATGTTCCCTTCGACAACAAATTAAGAAAAAATTCTCTAACAATAGCAGTTTTGTAGCTAGAGACATAAGATTTAGCACACATGATGAGTATCTTGGGCACGATGTGTCCAGAAAATTTCATCACGATGTCATGTCCCCTTCGCCGACAATTTGAAAGAAAAACCAATTACAAGAGAACTACATGGGAAGTAAATTTGAACGGGGTCCTGTAGACTCATAGGGTATACTTGACATTGGAAAGGAACCAAAGTTGGCTTTCCGAAGCCGATAATTGTTGAGCATACATCTATATACTTATATTTTATTATACTTCTATATTTATTATAGTAATCAGAGCTTCATAGTATTACTCGAATTAAATATCGAATGTTTATAAAACAATATAATAATATTTATACCCCAGGCACTCTGTTTAAAGTCCAGAATCTAAATATTTACATTTATGCTGGGTAATGAGAGTATTGATTTATCAATTTTAGGAAATTGAAGCGATTACAGTTACATATTCTATAAACATAAGATTAGAGTTTGATTTGGTTATTGATTTAATCACAAAGATTCGGATGGAGTCTCTCATGTATATGCGTCTACAACCAGTTTAATGATTCTACTAACCCTACTGACAATTGTAATACATATAGGGTATTGACATAAAATTCACGCCAAAATGGATATAAATAAACTGAAAGGCACAGAAAGACGATGGTGAACAGGGGAGCAATGGTTAAGGGGAGTTTGGACAGATGCATTCACTGGCCGTAGTTAATATGACAATGGAGGTTGCTCGACTGTTTTATCCTGTCTGTCAACTCCTTCAATACATTTTTTTTTGTTGTTCTACTTCAACGATTTTTCTTTTGTTTCTGGCTTTTTGTTGTTGAGGCAAACGTTGATATTTATAACGTGGCGACTATAAAGATATGTCCTTACATATATCCGTCTGATTTGCCTGCCTTTTGTTGTGCCTGGCGACTTTGCCGGTGAAAGTTTGCTCACTTTTTGTACTCATAGAGTAAAAGAGTATATTCAGTTCGTTGCAATATATGTAACATATATATGTACATATTGTAAAAATATATATTTGAATATAAATATATTAGTTTATAATATTATATTAGATTGAAGTAGATTGGAGATACAGAAAAAGTTTGCTCAAAATATAACATTTATAATTTAAGTAGCATACATACTTCCCACATTAACATACGTAGATGAATAAGGGTATACAAGTCTCGTCCAACTTAAAAATGCGTTCAACTTATATAGTACATAAGTACATCCTCTTTTCTGTTTTTGTGTGTTGTGGCATTGTACCGAAAGCTACAGAAGGAGACCGTCCGAAAACTATGGAAAAAGGTCGAAACTTCAACTGTCTGTCCTATAAATATTTTATGATGTTCAACTATGTACTGGGGAATGCAAATAACTGCAAGCCAAGGCATATACAAAACCACCGAATCTTTCGTTTAAACTGGACCGCAACTTAACTTGGCTAGCATTTTGGTGTTCATTTCTGAATTGCAGTTATTAAAAAAGGGTTTGATAATTGCTGGACCGACGCAATGGGTTTCCTTGACATACTAAGTAGAATTAGGCTTCACTTTGTACCTACCATAAAATGTCTGAAACATTACGTATCTATATACATATGTACACTTTGCATTATGCGCAATAAAGTGTCCACAACATAGTTGTACACAGACACACACATTGATATACACACCGACACAGACACACGGAGAGCTATACATGAGTATAAAGTGGCGTAAAGTTTATAGCTGACTATAATTGAGCTTTCATGCGAATAATAGTGCTCCACAATGACAGGAACGAGGACCCAAAAAAAAACAAACCCTGCAACTTTAGGGCAATTAAAAATAAATAAAATTAAAGCCTCTCAACGAACATTGTTGCAATATCAAAATGATGATATGACCGTGCTCATTTTATGGTCTTAAAAGGAGAATTTAAAAATGTACACTACCTGTAAGAAAGTATTATATATACATATCTTATGCTCGACAAAAAGATATCCTATACTAAGAAAACCTGAACCACATTCACGACTATTAAATCAAGTTGTTTAACAGGTATGATAAGCGAAAACTTAGATAGTTTTAAATTATCCTATACAGTAACTAAAAGTTAGTATATCACAAGTGGATAGAATAATCTTTTAATAGACTAAAGAAAATACTTTGATTATAAGAATATTATAAAAACAAGCCGATCAGTCGAGCGGGCGCGACAGTAGGATAGCCTGTGCAGGTCTTCAAAGAAAGTATTTTCATTATAATGGGATTTAGATATATCGCTTGAAGTCGATTTTGCTTGCATCGAGAGTAGGTTGCTTGCGATAGTCTGGCAACACTGGACTGCGGCTATTGATTGTTTATGTTTAGCGCCACAGCAGACGAAAGGCATATCAAACATACATGAACAAACGCGTCTTTTCATTCATTATATCGTCGGGCGGCGCAGCGACTGCGCTGCTACTGCGCTGCTACTGCGCTGCGACGCATCTGCTGCGCTACATAAATTTGTTTCTTGAATAACTTCTGAGTTCAATATCCGATCGTACTGAAATTTGTAGCACACATTGAGAGTAGGATACTTGCCATGTGTGCCAAATCTCAAGTCTCTAGCTATAAAACTGCTTTTGTTATCAGCTATTTCGAGTTATGGGCGAAGGGGGCGGGGCATCGCGATGAAATTTTCAGGTCACATTAAGCCCAAGCTTTTTATCATGTTTGCCAAATCTCAAGTCTCTAGCTTTAACATTGCTTATGTTATGGTGATTTTTCTAATTTTAAAACCAACGGGACATGATATCGAAAATTGAAAATAAACTTGATCTGCGTATGGTATTCAGGAACCTACATTCCAAATTTGAAGTCTCTAGCTCTTATAGTTGCTGAGATCCACGCGTTCATACAGACGGACAGACGGACAGACGGACGGACGGACAGACGGACGGACAGACAGACGGACAGGTGTCAATCGACTCGGCTATTGATACTGATTAAGAATATATATACTTTATATGGTCGGAGATGCTTCCTTCTGCCTGTTACATACATTCACACAAATTCATTATAGCCTTTTTGCCCATTTTTAATGGGCACAGGCTATAAAAAAAAAATAAAATGAATTTAAAATCGACTTAATAAAACGGATATGGTTATAGCGACTTGATTGACTTGACATGAGTAAATGCTGGCTGAAATGTTCATTCATCTCCTCCTACTCTACTACTCTACTACCAGAAAGGTGTAGAAAATTCTCCGCTAATGCCTCGAACTTTTAAGAAACGACAATTTTCAAAAAGTCACATCTAATAGGATCCTTAAGATCCTTAAAGGTCATCTGACATATCATATGAAAGGTACTGAGCCATATGTCGTGAATGTTGAATGAAATAGTTTTTATTCAAAGATTTAAATGAAATTCATACAACTGCTACACACAATTCGATGTTTGCAGCATGGCCTTTATTAAGATTTTATGGTAATAGGGTATATAAATTAGATTCACGGCGTCTGCTGGTGAATATTTATGCATCATGTGACAAACTCCGCGATATTGCAGCTGTGTTTCGCTGTGATCCGTGTCTGGATTAAATTATATTAAATGGATTAAATAAAATAAACCGGAGCGGAAAATATTTGCAGATATTTCCATTACTTATTCCTACACCGACAAGTCATAAAAAATGAGCCAGGTGAAATGCAGTGGAAAATTGTGCAAGCATAACGAAAATTCATGTCTGAACATAAATGAATATTTTTTTTTTATAATATTTCTCGAACAAATTCCAAAATATTTTGTGGAGAAAAACTGAAACCGCTGGCACAGCATAAGTTTTAAATTCAATTATAAAATTGTTGAGAAGTTTTGTGTTGAACTCACCTGGGGTGGAACGTCCAGTACCATCAGCTCCCGTATGCAGGCATCGCAGACCAAACAGTTTTTATAAATTTTACGATGCGTTGTCGTCTGATGAGTCTTGGGAAAGTCATGGTAGAAAAATTGCTGCAAAATATATAATTTTAAATAATTGCAATACGTTATAAAATATCCCAAGCAAACATTTACGGATATAAATGTTTATTTTGACTTTACATAAACATGGCTAGCTCCTCCTCCCTACAGTCCCTCTCATTTCCTACAGCTTTGAGGAGGCTTTTCAAATATATGGTCGGTTATTTATTTACGAGTATTTATTTTTTTTGCCTGCTGTTGCTGGTATGCTCTGTGCATTTTTGAATCCAGATTTACGCTCAAGCACGCACACATTTTACAAGTGCGAATGTATGTGTGTGGTCGCAGTTGCTGGTTGTTCATTTTATAAAAATTTTAAGCATATTAAAATTTTAACTGCACAAAAGTATGCTACGAGATTTTAAGGTTTTTGTTCATGGCAGAAAAATTATTTCAGGGCTTTGACTAAAAAAGTGTACGATTCAAGTGCATATAAATATAATTAATATTTATATTATTATATTTAATAACGGTTTTTATTGCAAATGTAGGTAACGTGCCAAAGCAGGCATCTCCGATGACTCGCCCTATTCGCTCTCACAAATAGGTAAAAAATGGAATTACCAATTAAATAGAACATGTTGATACCCGACGTGTCTTTACAATATTAGTAAATAATCTTACTATACCCCTTTGGTATTACTATAGCCCGACATGGGTTATATGTCAAAATCTGCAAAATATTACCATTTTTAAGGTACCATAAATTGGCATTTATGGTAGAATTTGTCAATGATTAAAAGTATTGTTTTATTTTAATATACCCTGTGGGGTGTATTAAGATTGTTAAAAGTATGTTACAGGTCTAAGGAAGTCTGGCAGACCCCATAAAGTATATATATTATTGATCAGCATTAGCAGCCGAGTCGATATATTGATGTTCGACTGACCGTCGGTCTTGTGTGTGTATTTTGGGTATATATTTTTTGTCACTAGTGTGGACTGCCGTTCATAGAGATATACGAGTAGAATTAGCTAAACATAGGTTATCATTGCTATTGCTTCTCATACAATCCAATTTAATTTACTGCAGTAGCCAGCTGGCCGTTTGCCCTTTGCCATTCGCCATTCGCTATTCGCCATTAGTTGTTTTCTATTTTAGAACCTGTACTTAAAAAAGGACGAAGGGTCTTTTCAACTTCTCGGCAAAAAAATGTACGTAACATGTAACAAACGAAGTGTGGCACACACCAACAAGTATATACATATATTCTTTATGAGCATCAACACCCGAATCTTTATACCAATGCCCGTCTACCTGTATGATGATCTAGATCTCAAAAACTATAAGACTGATGTCAGAGTGCGCGCGGGAAGCGAAACGAAGCGAGAAGCGAAACGAAGCGAAAAGCGATGAGCAAAGCAAGAAGATGGCAGAGTGAGAGCTATGCGAGAAGCGAGCTATTAACATTGCTCTTGCACAAATGCAGCAAAAAAATCGTACGCTCTGAGCGAGTTGAAGCGATAAAGCAGGTTGCAAACTGCTCTCTCGCTTTGCTCTCGCTTTATCGCTTGAACTCGCAACTCGCTTTGCTCTTACTCTGACATCTTTCGAGCGATTGCATTTAAAAATGCTTGCAATGGTTTATCGCTCGTTCTCGCCCAATATTATCGATTCGCTTCTCGCGAGCACTCTGACGTCAGCCTAAGAGCTAAAAACACCAAATTTGTTATATGACGATCGGATAATAAACCCGGAAGTTATTTAAAAAACATTTTACGTAGTGTCGAGTCAAAGGAAGTTTATAACTTCGCGTGTTTATAAGTTTTACAGAATAAGTACAGGGTCGACTGTCGCATGCGCTCCTACTCTCTGGCTTGTTCAGTTTGTAATTTGCTGCTCACTCTTCATTATTTCGCTTTACACAAGTATTGAGTGTGTGTGCGTGTGTGAGTGTATTAACTTAATTCGTGTTTATGCTTGTAGCTGCCTCTTTCTACCATTTATGTACTGTGGCCACCGTCAGCCATCGCGGCTTTTATTGTTCGTAAAGCGAGATTTTCGCATTTTTATGTTATTTTAAGCGCTGAAAAATCAATTACGTCCTGTTAATGGTTATTTGTGGTCAAACAGAGTCGTTGTCTTGACAGGATAAATTCCTAATGGTCTTCTGTGTGAATATGTACGGGAGTAAAGAAAACCATAACAGGAATGTTAAACTCGTGCAGGGAAAATAGATTTAATTCAATTGTTACAACTGGTCGCTAATATTACACGTTTTTATGGTAGAAACAGGCATCAATAGCGAAATCGACTTCAGACAATCAGGCAGGTCAAATTTGAGTCGGCTTAATTCATATAACATTAATTAGCACAAACCCATTATACCCTTTTTGTGTATTTTTAATTGGCGCAGTATATAAAAATGGAAAAATACTCTTAAACGTATAGTTTTGATATTAATATTGCAGTAGTCGAGCACTCTCGTCTTCGAATTTAGCACATGTCTAAGTTGCCAATAAATATTATTTGATATTGAAAAATGTTCAAAAACACTTCCGCCTTCTGCCTGGCAACTTCCAATGCAACTTTGCATAAAACGAACACTGCTTAGTGCCACACCAATATCTCAACCGTGCGTAACCCAGAGGCAACCTCATAATTTTTAACAGCTAAAACCTAATACGGGATACTTCGTAAAACGTGGGCAAAACGATTCCATTAACTTACCAGCATTTTACTGGTCTCAGTTGCTTTACAGACAAGTTATGTAATTTTCGACTATGGGCAAGGCTGCAAGGTCGGCGGAGAGACTCACACACACGAACAAACACGCTGCAAGCATTTTACTTTCTATAGCATACAAGTTTATAGTCTGATCGCGATGATGCTCTGGACATATTGGGGCCCAATGTTTATCATGTGTGTCAAAATTGAGGGCCCTAGTTTTAAAATTGAAAAACTTAATAAGCCGTTGGTACATTTTTAAAGTACAGCGCTTAACAGAAAAACAAAGATATCAACGTCGAGGAGAATACTCTATAAGTTTTGTGTCAACTATTGAGATATTTAAATTTTGATATTAATAAAATATTTGTATAGCCAATAAATATTGCTTTAATTAATGATTTATTTAAATTGTGTATTTTTTCATATTTTTACTTGACAAAATTTAATTTAAACTGTTTTGTTTCCCGTACAGAGTTGACAATAAAAGAAGTAGGCAAGCAAATAAATAAAAGAATGAATTATTTACCTAATACTTGCTCACACTTTTATTACGTACGTTTTTTGAGCCAGCATACACTATGTGACTGAATAGGGTATGTGTGCCAAGTTTAGGGTGTTTCCTTCCCTTTGAATGCGCCCACGCGGGGGGTATAAATCCATGAGCCCAAAATAAACGACAGGCTCAAAAGGTATTTTACGTCTGATTGCATATTAAAGTGATGAGTTTTTATTGGCCTGGCTTGAAGGCATTCATCGAACAGATTGTCAATTGTCGAGTGTGCGATGCGATAAGCACAGGCTATCCCTTGTCATATCAAAGACAGAGTCACACAAAACATTGGCTAATAATATAGCCGAAATCATTTGGGAGTTTTATCAATGTGCTGACGCTTTTTCCATTGACTCTCATCTCATTTAAATGCAAATGCTGCTTGCCAATCAGTTGTTACATTGTCCACAGAATGAAATCAAGTGCAATTTACGCTCGCAGCGATTCAATTACCCGACGGCCAATTGTCAGAAACGGAAGTGGCCAGCGACATCTGCCTTGGCAGATGCTTAAAACGGAAATGCTTTTAGTGTTTAGACTCTATAAGTCGCTGAGCAATTTTCAATTATTTGCAGCACACAGTACGTCAATATACATACATACATATATGTATGTATGCACACACGCACACACACTGAGAAAGTGTTGGGGTGGAGAAAGGGGAGGGAGAGGGAGAGGGTAAGGAGTAGACAGCGTGCAGTGGGCCGCATCTCGTCGCTTTTATGTGCCATCGCATATCATTGAGCTCTATTTTTATTGAACTGGTAATTGAATAAGGAATGACGTTGATGGCATTCGCGATTCCTTCGTCCGTTTTGTTGGACAGACGGCTTTGCGCCTTTTTTATATGAGTCTGCAGCGCCATAAAGTGCGCTACATTATCTGCCACAAAAATAAATGCGCCAGGAATAATGCTCTGCATATTTGAGCACTTTTAGTTTAGTTCTTCTTTGGAAATTTACGCAAATGGTTATTCAGGGCGTATGCGTAATTTTTATTATACCTCAGTTACATTTGATTTGGATTTTATTTCTTGATGCCAGTTTATTGACAGCCATCAGTCCAAAATTAAATAAATTAAAGGCATAAAGAGAGAGAGATAGAAGGATTTTCAAATTTGCTTTAATAGTTACAAGGAAAGTTGAGAAATACTCGTAAGCAATATAACACTTTTGACAGTAAGATACCCTGTGTCGTCCAGCTCTGTGTTACTCTTCACACTTAAATCTCAAATCATTTCAGCGCTATTGCTAATAATAAAACAATTCTGTTAGGTCTCATTCATTTGATTTACCCATTAATTATTAGCCTAAGCCAAGAGTTGAGACTTCTGGCAACGCTGTTGTCAGAGCAAAAAGATATTGCTACACCTTGCTGCATTCTTGAATATCTTTATTAGTTAATTGTTATAAAATATTTATGATAGATTGCTAAGGCTCCACTATGAGATATCTGCTATTAAATTTATATGTATATAACAATTTTATCTATGAATTTTAAGCTCCAGCGGTATAAAGATTTCTGTACATCTTTAAGAACTCGCATTTCTTGAAAACTTAAACTAGTCATACCTATTTATGCGATTAAGTTGGATATTTATTAATAATAATAATAATATCTGAGATGTATGTAGGTCTTTATACAGACGGGCGGACCGACAATAAACCACAACCAACCAACCAATTTTATGATGAAATCAATATGTATCTAAATTGAGTAACGTTTAATCTCATAGTCAGGAACTCGGCTATAATGTTCTAATTGGTTATACTCGTAAGGCAAACAAATCCCAAAATCTGACATGCCGGGAAGTTTGCTGGGCTGTATTGGATATGGATATCGGCTGATAGTTCATGAATTTTCAATATAACATACTGCATATCTCACCAAAAGATTTTTAATAATGGTTTCTAAAATAAATCTATAAAATTTCTTCGTCTCTATTGTTAATATCAGAAACTTTGCAGCTTGATTATGCTTTCGTCACTAGTCTTTTACCACGTGTAGAGGGTTTTCTTTGGTATCCTTACCAGGTGCATACGTAACTTTGAACATCTAATGACTATCACTTAAAATAAATTAAAATATATAAGTTTATGTTATACTATACAATATTTAATATTTTTCTTCAAGATGTTATATTATTAAATAAAAATAATAAATGTGAGAAAGGAAACTTTCTTGAGTTATATGAAAATATAATATCTTTGTCTCAGGGGCAGTTATTTTAAGATAGACTTATTAAAGTTCTATCATCCATATTATAAGATCAAAGGGTTGCCTAAAAGCTTAGTGACCCTTAGAAGGGTATACGAAATACTCTTAAATGAGCAAACATGCGTTCTGCATTTGTCGACGCTTTTCATTGTCTAATTACAAAAGATAAACCACAATAGTAGATACGCCGCTATGCGATGCGTCGGCGAAGCGGAAATCAAATTAACGGTGCTCCTATATACACACTCAAATGCTGTTGAACGGGCCAGTGGAGAGAGAGAGAGTGAGGCTTGAGAGGGGAAGCTGCTGAGGGACAGACCCATTAAAAGTTTGACGCCAACCTGCGCTAAACTTTTTAGCTTCAATGGGACGCTATTAATAACTCAAGGCCATGTCGGATGCAAAAAGTGCAATTGTGCCAATGGCGGCGGCAGCTGCAGCACGTCGGTGGGCGTGGCACCACCTTGCAACACCCGAACTGTGAATAAAATCCAAATTGGGTTTAATTCAAAGCTGAATACAACAACACATATTGTTGATAAATCGTTGTAAAATGAGTAAATTTGAAGCCAAAATGATGATGATGATTTACATCCACGGCAGTTAATTGAATTTAATAGCGTTTTAAACTGTTGGGTCCTTAATGCAAATTAAATATAACAATAACTTTTAATTACTTCAATTTGTTGGTCGACTGTTCATTTTCTATATGGTTCGTATTTATAGAGCGGATTTAGGTAACAATAGTTACCACCTAACACGTTCCAATAAACAAATAAATATGAATTCATGTTGAACATTGCAAATAATTGTATGGACCAAGTTTTCCCAGTTTCAAAATCCCACCATAGTGCTGACTGCAGGCATCAAAGGAAACTACTCAAAACGGGTCGAACTTTCGAGAACTCGACCGTAATGTTCGCTGTGGTTCTACAGGGAGCCGCTTAAATTCACTTCCGATGTAATTCGACCCCAAAAAATGCATCTTGTGTGCCAAATCTGAAGTCTCTAGGTGTAAAATTGCTTTTGTTATAAGGTATTCCGATTTGTGGGAGACGGGTGCGAGGCATCTTGATTAAATTTTCTGGACAAATCGACAACAAGATACTCATCATGTGTGCCAAATCTCAAGTTTCTATCATCAAAGCTGCTTTTCTTATGAGATTTTTCTTGATTTGTGGGCGAAGGGGGAATGGCATCCAAAAAACAAGATGAACTTGATCTGCCTCCAAATATTACCAGTGCTTTGAGACCAAGTTCAAGCTTATAGCTCTTACCATCTCTAAGATACTTTCGTTCAAACGGACGGACGGACGGTTTGACGGACAGACGGACCGACGGACATTGCTATATCGACTCGGCTATTGATGCTGATAAGGAATATTTATACATACTTTATCGGGTCGTCTACGCTTCCTTCTGTATGTTACATACTTTTAACAAACTTAATATACCCCCATTGGGTATAAAAAAGAGTTCTCAAGGTTTGATTGATTGCCAATAAGTCAGACAACACAAAAAGTCACACATTTACAAGAGAAAATCGCAAATGAACTATTGAGATAACCGCCCTTTAATTGAATCCATCCTCACCTGTAATATGCTTGTTTTGCCGACGCCAGAAGCCCCCAAAAATGCAGCTTTAAGGGGGCCCTGCAGCCATGGCGGCTCTGCACCACCCTCCAGAGTGATACGCTATGCCGAAATGCACTTATTTTGTATATGTAGCTCCATTTCAATTGAGATTTTTGTATTCGTTGGTGTTGTTCCTCCTCTTTGTTGTCCTTTTGCCGTTGTCCCTTTGATTGTTGCTGTATTGGCTGCTTTAATATTGGCTGCTGCTGCTGTTGTTGCTGTTTTTTTTGCACTATCACCGACATAATCAACGCTTCGTGTACTACCGATCAACAGTTTCTTAGAGTTTGTTGGCGATATTGTACTACTCCACATTATATTATTATTGTAATTGCTTATATTGTTGTTATTACCCTTTAACGACGCCAGCTTGACTGATTTTCCAATATATATAATGTGGGAAAGAAAGTTCAAGTTATTATTAATTTGTTATTATTAAAATTTAAGGTGGACTTCGTGTTCTTGTGGTTGTAGTTATTGTTGGATAAAACAAGGTATAGTGCGAGTAGTTCTTTCGTCGATTATTCCACAAAGTGCTGTAAGAAATGATAGAAATGGTATATTTTTTGATTATTACGAAAATATTTTTGAGTTCAGATATAATATGTTAAATGTGGTATTTTTCATTGTTTAAAATAATTCATTTTGGCATATGGAAGTATTGGCAACTCATCTTGTGTGCCAAATCTTAAGTCTTTAGCTTTAAAATTATGGTATTATAAATTTGTGCAAATGTATGTAACAAGCATAAGGAAGCATCTCCGATCCTATAAAGTATATATGTTCTTGATCATGTGTCACATGTGTTTGTCTGTCTGTCCGTCCGTCCGTCTGTCCATTCGTCCGTCTGTCCGTCCGTCCGTCCATCTGTAGGAACTCGTGGATCTCAGCAACTATAAGAGCTAGAGACTTCAAATTTGGAATGTAGGTTCCTGAATACCATATGCAGGTCAAGTTTATTTTCAATTTCCGATATCGCACCAACCGCCCACGCAAACACAAGAAAACTATCACAACCTCAAAATTTAAGATAAAACACCTTAACTTAACAGAAAGTATAACTCACGCTGAGCAATTTGCTGCAAGTTTCATAGCGATCGACCCATAAATAAAGGAAATATTTAGAAATTTGTTTTGAGTCCGTTATTTCATAATGAAAATGCCATTTGTCGGCCACTGTGGCGCTATACATTGTACTGCAAAGCGGGAGCGCATATGATAACATTTTCCAGCACTATTATTTAGGAGTTATCGAACACTGATGATTATAATAAAATATTTAATATGAACGCTTGCCTATACGCATGTTTGACATTATTACATACATATATTATAGTACTTAAACAATAAACAATTTCCACATCAACAGTCGCAGTCCAGTGTTGCCAGACTATCGCAAGCTAGCGACTCTCGATGCAAGCAAAATCGATTTCAAGCGAAATATTTAAATCCCATTATAAAGAAAATATTTTGCTTTGAGGACCTTCACAGGGTTTCCTACTGTCGCGCGCGCTTGACTGATTGGCTTGTTTTTTATTTGACAAACTTAATATATAATTTTTAAAGTAAAGGGTCTAAAAATTAGATATCATTTGAAAAATGCTATTTTTTTTTTCACACAAAAGTCAGCCGAAAACTGTTTGATATGTATAAAGATGTATTTAAGATTCGTTTGTTTTTAGTACATTCGATCTAAGGAGGGACTGGTACATTATTGGGTTCAACTCTAGTAACCGAAAATGCCAAATATTTCATCTATCATCGTCACTAGGTCTAAGTTTCCATCATTGTTCTTTTTATAAATTATGTAACACGAAGAGAAGAGCAGTTAATGTAGAAAAAATTGAAGTGGCTGCCCAAAATGTTAGACACCCATAAAATCTGTCGGCTATTTATAGCGAAGGTTATCAACACAATCCCGTACTAGCTTGAGAAAAGAACGGCATCGGAGCAAGGCCAGTACCTACGGAATTATCAGAATGACAGATGCCAGAAGCTAGAGGCTGCTTATTTACATTGATAACTTATCCACATATGCGTGAACTGTTAAGGAAAAGTGAGCCACAAAGTGTCTGGTTTACCTTTGTGTTTTTAAAAAAGTAAAACGGGTCTATTAAGTTTGTCAAAAAAAAAAATGTGCGTAACAGGTCGAAGGAAGTTCGGCAGACCCCATGAAGTATGTATATTCTTGATCAGCATCACCAGCCGAGTCGATATAGCCATGTCCGTCTGTCCGTCTGTCCGTCCGTCCGTCTGTCCGTCTGTCTGTATGAACACCTAGATCTCAGAGACTATAAGAGCTAGAGTCACCAAATTTGGTATGGTGGTTCGTCTATGGGCTAAGCAGATCAAGTTTATCTTAAAATTTTGACACGCCCCCTTCCGCCTCCGTAAATCGAAAACAAAATTTTTGAAATCCCATAAAACGAAAAATATTAAAGCTATAGTCCTGAATTTTAGCACACAGAACGCGTATGAGGGTCCTAACGTATCCTAAAAGTTTCATCGTGATCGAAAAATAATCACGCAAGTTATTCAAAAAAAACTTAAAAACCCATATAATGGTTTTAAAACTGGAGCCTTGAATTTTGGCACACAGGACAAGCATCGGGGTCCTAATTTATCCTGAAAATTTCATCACGATCGGATAATAAACTCGGGAGTTATTCAAAACTCAATATTACTCAGTGTCAGACCAAAGGAAGAAGAAGAGCATATTGACGTTACAAAGCGATATGGGGAACTATTAGTGCTACTCTTATTTCCATTTAGAAGAATAAGTAAAGGGTCTCTCATAGTCGACTTCGACTGTAGCCTTTCCGACTGGTTTTACCCTGGTCGAGGGCATATAAGGTGTGTGCAAATTATGTAACAAGCAGAAAAAATCGTGGTAGACCTCATAAGACCTTCTTTATCAGCATCGACAGTTGAGACGATATAGTCATTATCGAACTAAACTTGGAATTAAAGACCAATGACCTTTCCACCCTCAAATCGAAAAAGACAAATTCTTCTTAAAGCTGGACCCCTAAGGCGTGTATGTTCATGTACGTATGCGATTTAATGTGTTTTTATATATATTTATGTAAGTTAAAATATGTGTGTGAGTACCTCAGAGACTGGACTAGGATATCTCGCAGTCAGGCACTCTCGACTTCTGCTTTCTTACTTGTTTTTATTTGCACACACTCGTAATCATAAACAAGGACGAGGTGAGGTGACGTAATGTTTGACAGCCTCTCTCTGTGTGTGTATACTAATATTTGGCTTGGAGTTTGTAATGTGAGGGTAACAGCAATTGCTTTGGCTACTTGAGTTTTGCCAAATTTGGTCAAACAATAGAGGACGAAGTTAATCTAAATAATTTAAATGAAGATGTGCCAGACAACTACAAAAAATATATTGACTTGGAATTCTATTAAAGCATTTCTACTTCTTTCTTTTGTGTTTTACATTTTGATTTTCCTTACGAATATTTTATAGCTGAAGCACCTGCGTTTTTTTAATCACACCTTGCGCATTAGCCCTGTAGCTCAATTGAATATATGTTAACATCTTGCGTGAATGCGAGTGTGTGTAACCATAAATCCGGCAATTGAAAACTTTCCAAGCGCTCTTGAGCCGAGACAATCAAATCACAACCAAAATCACAAAATTGCAGCCTGCTTATTTGTTCTTCTTTATTCAAGATCCTCACTTTATATCTATCTTCCAGCGTAGTTTACAAATGTACAAGCGTGTACATACTTTCAAGTAAAATATCTTGTTCAACCCTCATCTTGTTCCATGCTACTTTATTGCTTGTCTGCCAGTGAGTCCTTTGCTGTCTTTGCTGGCATCATTTGCTTTTGATTTAAGCCTCTTTGTTTTTTCAATACCATCTACCGAGGGGTATGTTCAATTTACGAAAAACTCCAGAGAATCGCGATGTTAGCAGCTAACTATGTATCTGGATTCATAATATACATTCATTACTGTCTCATTAACTACTGGCATTTAAATATATATGTATCTAAACTAGATATGATTGATTGAAATAGCTGATATCATTAGTTTACATTAAAAATGAAAGATGCATTATTTAGAACAGTAGTCAGGGTATATCTAAGTCGAGTCCTCACCATAAAAATAATCCTGCATCCTTTGTCTTTGTTTTGCCTGTTGTTTCTATTTGAGTTTAACTTTTTTATGCTGCACGCCACTAAAACTTTATTGGTTTATTTATTGTTTTTAAAACAAGTTGCTTCAATCGTTGTTGTTGCTTATGACTTGACCGTTGTTGTGCGTTGCCTTGGGTGTCAAGAGCTTTATCATTTTGTATTCTCGTACTCGTGCTGTTAGCACTTAACGGTCGACAATCAATTAAAACTTTTGCCGATTTTAATTGCGAAGGCCTCTGTCTGCAATTGCCTTTGACAATGACTGTCTCTGGATGTTAGAAATGGCTTTAGCCAGAATTAAACTACCAGTTTCCATTTCCCTGTTGCCGACTACAATTGCACAACTCGGTAACTGGCAAGGATTTCTTGTCAGCTATGTCGGCTGTCAATAGAGCTTATGTGGCATTTTTGCATGCAAATCAAACAGTCCTGATACGTCTTTTTCAGTGTGTGAGCGAGTGTGTGTGTGTTCGCATGTGTATGCACAACTATTTCTGCCTGTAATATGCAAAAAGTGGCAGCCGGGAACACAGTCCGTAAGGGATCTCCTGTTATGTAAATTTACGTTTGGGATGCGCACAGGACGATGACAGTAACGGAAATGAAATGTGTGACTTTTGCTGCCATTCTGCTCTAAAAAGGATATTGATTTTGTTGTAGTTCAGCGGCTGGTGGGAATGCTAATAAGAATCCCAGCGCAAACATTTTTTAGACCCTTTACTTTAAAAGAAAGAAAAAAGGGTCTATTAAGTTTGTCGAAAAAAAAAAATTTGCGTAACAGGTCGACGAAAGTCTGGCAGACCCCATAAAGTATATATATTCTTAATCAGCATCAACAGCCGAGCCATGTCCGTCATGTCCGTCTGTCTGTATGAGCGCCTAGATCTCAGAGACTATAAGAGCTAGAGTCACCAAATTTGGTATGGTGCTTCGTCTATGGGCTAAGCAGATCAAGTTTACGTTAAAATTTTAACACGCCCCCTTCCGCTTCCGTCGAAAACAAAATTTTCGAAATCCCATAAAATCAAAAATATTAAAGCCAGAGTCCTGAATTTTGGCACACATGACGAACATCGGGCTCCCAATGTATTCGATTAACATAAATCATATGGTTTCTTGAGAACCGTTTTAATGTAATCGAGTTACTTTACATTATTACATTTAAATTTTTTGAAGATTTGCACAGGGTATCCTAATATCGCGCTGACTGACCGGCTTGATTTGAATTGTAAATAAACCAGTCGGCTACAGTCGAAGTCGACTATGAGAGACCCTTTACTTATTCTTCAAAAAGGAAATAAGGTTAACACTAATAGTATCCCATAGCGCGTTGTTACGTCAATATGCTCTTCTTCTTACTTAGGCCCGACACTGAGTAATATTGGGTTTTGAATAACTTTAGAGTTTATAATCCGATCGTGATGCAATTATCAGGATACATTAGGATCCCGATGCTCGCCTTGATGCTTTAATATGTTGGTATAAACGATCTATAAGAAGTTCGAGTAACTGAACGATCTAAAAGAGGTTCGAGTCATTGACGAACTTCTGAACTACATAGCGAGCTCTGAGATATCCGCCTAACAATTATAACGCAAGCGACACACAAGCCTCCAATCAACGTCAATGTAATCTATAAAAAGCATTCTCCTGTAAAATTTGATTTTTGGCGCTTACGTTATTTTCGCGTTACGGGCTCGATATATGAAAGATTAGTTCGTTCATCGAAAATTGAACTACTGAACTAAATCCTTCAATTGAACTAAGATGAACATCTCTAATTTTAACTACTTTGAAAATTTTTGATGCTTTCAGCGATATATCGATTTTCGAAAACATCGTTCTGAAAAAATCGATGTGCGTGCTAACGATGTTTTTGCAGCCCTATTAAGACCCCAATGATTGTATGCCAAAATTCAGGACTCTAGCTTTAATAATTGTCGTTTTATGGAATTTAAAATAAAATCGTTTTCGATTTGCGGGGGCGTATGGCGGTGTGACATAATTTTAGCCAGTTTTGACGAACATGGCTATATCGACGCGACTGTTGATGCTGATCAAAAATATATATAATAGACTGTTATACATTTTTAAAGTACAGGGTTTGAAAATAAAAAGTTCATGTTTTTATAGCCTGTGCCCATTAAAAATGGGCAAAAAAGGCTATAATGAATTTGTGTGAATGTATGTAACAGGTAGAAGGAAACATCTCCGACCCTATAAAGTATATATATTCTTGATCAGTATCAATAGACGAGTTGATTTACACCTGTCCGTCTGTCTGTCCGTCCGTCCGTCTGTCTGTCCGTCTGTATGAACGCGTGGATCTCAGCAACTATAAGAGCTAGAGACTTCAAATTTGGAATGTAGGTTCCTGAATACCATACGCAGATCAAGTTTATTTTCAATTTTCGATATCAAGTCCCGTTGGTTTTAAAATTAGAAAAATCACCATAACATAAGCAATGTTAAAGCTAGAGACTTGAGATTTGGCACACATGATAAAAAGCTTGGGTTTAATGTGTCCTGAAAATTTCATCCCGACGCCCCGCCCCCTTCGCCTATAACTCGGAAAAGCTGATAACACGAGCAGTTTTATAGCTAGAGACTTGAGATTTGGCACACATAATAAGTATCCTACTCTCAATGTGTGCAACAAATTTCACGATCGGATATTGAACTCAGAAGTTATTCAAGTAACAAATTTATGCAGCGCAGCAGATGCGTTGCAGCGCAGTAGCAGCGCAGTCGCTGCGCCGCGCCGACGATATAATGAACGAAAAGTCGCGTTTGTTCATGTATGTTTGATATGCCTTTCGTCTGCTGTGGCTCCAAACATAAACAATCAACAGCTGCAGTCCAGTGTTGTCAGACTATCGCAAGCTATCTACTCTCGATGCAAGCAAAATCGACTTCAAGCGATATATTTAAATCCCATTATAATGAAAATACTTTTCTTTGAAGACCTGCACAGGGTATCCTACTGTCGCGCCCGCTCGACTGATCGGCTTGTTTATAACTTACATACTTATATCTGTATATAATCTCGTTATCTTGGCCGATAACTTAGCGCTTGTTTAATATATGATAATTTTTTACGATTATATGGTCCTAATAATCGTCTGTGGAGGACTCCGACGGGGTGCATTACATAACCGTGACAGAGTACAAGACACAGGAACCTGACACGTGCTGTGCTAACTGCTCTTTGGGGAAGCTAGATATTACACAAAGCAAAGGCATCATTCAGAGGAATGTTGTTTCCTGCTGACTCGAGTTGTATCAACTGGCAGGCCACTCCTGCGACAATTACACTGTACAACACTTTAAAGGACAATGAAAGAAGATGAATAAGCATCTATATTATACAGTTTTGGTAATTTAATAATAAATACATATAGAGATATTATTGAGACTTTATACCAAATATGATAGTAGTATTAATATAGCAAGCTTCATATTATACAAGGAAAACTGCAATTGCAAATGTTATTATACTTATATAAATGTTTGTGAAAACTTTTGATTATTGTAATTTGTTGTGTGGTGTTATGGGCCACCTGCTGTACAGATGACACCGCCCAAAATTGACGCAGGAGCTGGCCGGATTCCCAGGAAAATCGGGTTTTAGCTCCAGACAAAACACTTAAGCACTGTCAATGTGTTTGGATTTCGTTGATTTTGCTTGCACAATGAAATGGAAAGAATAGGGGAACCTTCTGAACTACCAACCGTATTCATAAAGCAGCAGCTGTTGCCGCGATACAAAACGTTTTATTCCCTTTTTGCATAAGATTCTCGTCTCGTCCCATCTTGAGTGTTTAGCAAATACACGAGTACTTCCCGTGGCTTATCGCGGCAGTAAGAGAGCACGGAGCTAACTCTGTGAGTTTATCACTGGAAAACTTGAGCACGTGCCATGGCGCTCGATGATTTAGGTTGATTACTTCAACTCATCCACGATTTGAACGTAGTATAGTTTTTGGGTTCTTCTCGAGTGGAGGGGAGTATGGGAAGACAGAGGGACTCTTAACACCTTGACATCCCTTGAATACAAAATGGAATTGTGCTCGACTTGGAGTCGAGTCTGTCAAAACAAACGAAAAGTTAAACGCATTGCTTTACATTTACTTAACCGAATTCTTTTCTTTTCCTTTCGCTTAAAACTTTTGCAATATTTTGAGAAAAATGCAGTGCTTGTGTATTTTCATAATATTTGCTGGTGGCTTTCATTTTTTATGTTTACCAGCAGCAGCACTATATAATTGAGTGGAAGGAAGCAGCGTTAACCGCACGAGTTAACCAAGATAATTGGTGAGCCGGGGAACTAGACGTGGCAACCACTTCAGTCGAATAGTTTTGCAATTCATAAAATCGAATTTGTATAAGCATTTAGTTTTCATTTGCAGCTTTTCCAGAAAACAAACATTGTTATATTTGGATTTGATGTTAGGGCCTGTTGGAAAATCAAAATCCTGATAAACACTATGAAGTACTTCAAAACACAATTTGATTTAAATGCATCTATACATATATTGCTGTATTAGGCCTAGTAAGACCAAAAGTTTTATCATAAAAAATAAAATGTTATGTGCTTTCAGTGATCCCGAATATCGTAGTGGCTGGGGCGGGTGTCCCTTTAGCTTTCCCTCGGCACTGCACTGAATTTAAGCCAATCTCAATTGCAAATCTAATTAATAATTATTGTTGGTGGTGGGTTGGAACCAACTTTCAGAGCAAACGATTAAGCAAAGATGTGTAGGACAACTAAAGATGGGAATGGGATCCCTTGGGGCATACATTTCAGGATAGAATGTGGATGAATGCTAGTTCAACCGGAAAACTCAAAGTGATGCATTTTGTCTCTATCGTGGTAAGAGTCGAAGTAAATGTTTTTTCTCTTCTCAGTACAGCAGTAGCGATCTAGCACTATGCGAGCGAAGAAACAGGACCTGGTATCTATGGTACGAGGAGGAGGACCCAACAGCACGCACAGGCAGAAAGCATCGATGTGATCCTGGGTTGCGATTCCAACGCTAACTATACCTTTTGAGGTGCTACGGACAACAAAATCAATAATACACATACTGATCAAGTTTGGATAAAATGAGACTACTATATCATATAGCGGTTAGAGGAACGATCGGACATTGTTGTTAAGGTTAAGTATGCAAGACTTTGGTGTTTCTCAATGTTTTTCAACCAAACGGACAGTAGTAGATCGGACTACTATGTATATCCTATAGGTGTCATCGAAAAGTTCGGTCGAAAACTGAATACAGGGCAAGGTTATGAAATCTTTGGTGTGGCAAATATAACTATCGCACTTGTTTGTCGTATCTCTGTATCGATACATTATCACGTAAGTTCATATTGCTCTCTACAATAAACAGCTTAACCTATAATATGTCAAGATATTTTAAACAGCAAATTTTATTAAATTTTTCGTGTTCCGATTTGATCAAATTTAAATTTAATTTAATATATAAAGTAAAGTAAAATGTTGTCTCGACTGTTCACCGATGACAACAAAGTCAAAGACATACTTATTAATTTGATTATTGTAATTGTATATACTTTATTTATATAGCTACAATATGTTGAATAAATTATTAATACCTGTAAATAAAAATAAAAAAGTTAAATATATGAAATGAATACATATATTTTATTATTTGTTGTATAATTAGATTGTTCGAGTTATGGAAAACATTATAATATAAGCTATAGTCGTATTCGCAATATTCTAGGGTATTTAATTTTCACTTTTTACACTTTTGAATGTTCTTGATATTCTCGTAATTTTACTAACTTCCAATGCACACTGGTCCAAATGCCAAAAATTTTGGCAGAAATTCGAAAAATGTAGTTACAGACCTGAAACTTGGTAGGCAATATTGTCATAGTATATGTTAAGCCTGAGAAAAAGTTTAGTCCGATTGGACCACGCCCTCTACGCCTCCCCATATAAGTTAATGTCCTTGAAAACTATAAATTCGAGTATATTTAAATCCGGTACAAATATCCTACAAAACTTGAACGTATATATAATGATATATATATAATATGATTTTTTTTATTTTTTTGTTAATCATTTTCCACATCTAAATCGAAAGAATATATATCGATACATTCAGATGTGTCCAAGTCATCTTCCTTATCGTCATCATCTGCATTGACATTATCAAATACGAAATTAACATTTGGAGGTCTTAAAAGCTCTATAACTTCTGCTGGATAAGTGTGTTTTTTATTTTGCAACAGCCTTTGTTGAATATAAATGCTGGAAACCAGGGGGTCCGATGAATCCAGCGCTCGACAAAAAACGTCTGTCATGGTATTTATACGACTATTTTGTCTTGCATGTGAACGTCTATCCTTTTTATAAAATTTATTTCGGGCTTCCGATGCGTTTTCAGCTAGGCAACCAAGTGGAAGGGAGGATGCGGCTATAATCTGAGCACCATGAGCAAGTACTTTGTGTACCGTAGCTGACATTGGGTACCAAGGATACTTTTCCATGTATAAAGAGCCAGCATTTTTACAGAAATTTTTAAATTTTTGAACATCAATTTCGAAGTTGCACGAAATGGTGATTAATATTATATAGAAGTTTCTTAAAACCTCCCGGTCGAAGCCTAGTATTGACGCAAATGTGTCGGTATTCAAAAATGCTTTTCTTGCTGTGTTCCCATCGTTTGTACTGCCGCTTCCGTTTGCCTTGGGCTTATCGACATGAAGTCCAAGCACCGCCCATAATTTCCCTTGAATTTCCACTTTCCGCGCAGACATTTTTTCTTTGTCTTCAGGGCCACGTACTTGCCATTTATTGATACCAATCCTATATCCAATTTTGAGAACAAATTCGAAAAAACGAATCCACGCGTGTAGAGGACTTACTCCGTATTCCAGCGCTTGTGGGCTTTTTGGAATAAAGTTGTCCGACTCCAGATCTGTGATTGTTATAAATTGCATGGGCTTAGCTCCACAGATTGGGCAAGACTGGGTTGAATTGGTTCCAGTTAAGATATTCAGGACTTTTCCGTCAATTAATGTCATTTTCAGTTCAAAACTTATGGTATAGCTTTGTTTGTTCGCATCTTCATATACCATCGGCAATAAATTTTGAATTTCCAAGTCCAAGTTTGCTTTCTCTTTTAGTATATGAGTCTTTGTTTCTTTAACGAACTCAATTTTAAGAGGTCTGCAAAATCGCACAGACTGCGGAGAGCGGTTCATCCAAATAACTCGACCTATCGAATCAACTAATTTTAGCGGGATTAGGGTTGTTACAAACAAAGACTGATCCAATGTGTCTGATGCATCCAATACGAAATTTTGTTTATACAGACTTTGCCCAGTCGAACCGTCGAATCCATAACTAGCAATTAGTTTCATTTCAGAAATATCAGCATATATACTAACCACTTCGCTCTGTAACAACATTATGCGTTCGACTATGTGTTTCAACAAGCTTTGTAAAGGGACAGACGCGACTGACTCTGTAATACATATTCCGTTAGGTCTACATTTTGCTTTTGCTGCAATCACTTTATTGTAGCTCGGGTAAATGTCGCAATTCCGGTTTTTGCTATGTTGTCTTATGTTCATATATTGTCTTTTAGTAAAACTGTTTTCTATTAAAAAATCTAAGGCTTCTTCTGGAGTATAAGGTACACGTTTAGCTTCCTTTTTTTCTTCTTCCACGTTTTTCAAACGCGTCTTCTTTGTAGCGACCGCTGCAGCATGGACAAGAAGATTTGCATTATTGCCATTGTCTGCCGAAACCTCTGCAGCTAATCTGCGCTTTAAGCGAGAACTTCCATCATCGTAGCATAACCGTGGACGTCCAACAGTTTTGGCGGATTCATCAACAAAGTTACATGCTTTTAATTGTATTTGCATACGTGATGAAAGCCAAGTTTGATGTTTCGTTTTAAATCTTGAAACCATTCGATTACATTTGTTTAAATGAAAATTTACATAAGCAACAAAGTTCTTAATTCTCTTTCGTATTGACTCCTCCATGATTTGGTTGAGCTTCCTGTGACTTTGCTGCAGCACAAAATTAGCAAGGCCTTCGGTTTGCCGATTATTTGCTATCCAAAATTCAAGCATTTCAGCGTGACTCATATCAATGTTGTCTGGAAAAAGTCAATTTTCAGGAAAACGGGCAAAAACGGGTCAATAAGATTAATATCCTCGTATTATATACATATTGAAGAACGACATGGTGTTAATAGTTACGACAATCCACGACAATCCAACATAGTTTTACTCCACGGAACACAACAAGTTTGAGGTTAGAATCGCTAAAAACATCACTTTACAAAAACACATATAAACAAAGACACACCACACAAAACAAGTATTACGTGATAACACTTATATTATAAATACCTTCAACTTCGTTTTCCATTTTAATTTGATTAAATATTCGAAGAATAACACAAAATACACCAGTTTCAAATGTGCTCTTATTTGCAAAGCATACACAATCAAAGTTTGCGATAAATGATCAGCTGACTTCCAGGGCTGCACAAATTCGCAGGGCTTCGATTTCAAATATACTACTATGCTTTTTAACTGCCCTAGTTAATATTCTATTGGAATAAAATACTATTTTTGTGAAACTCTTAAAAAAAAAATTTGAATTTCTGCCAAAATTTTTGGCATTTGGACCAGTGTGCAATGTAAGAAAACTAAAATTGTAGCACAATTAATTTGTTAGCTATCTGAGACATTTAGGCCAAATCATAAAAGCCAACTCTACTGCCTGAAGGTCATTAGGAGAAATGCTCGTTAATATCCTTGGAGAGGATACGTGATCTCTCGCAGTTCCAGGCAACAGGATGACTGGGCAACAATTTTCAAGGGATGATGGTTACACTGGAGACTAGGCCAATAGTAAGTGAGTATATGGGCAAAGAAAACAGGTTAACAAATGTCAGAATGGCACGTATTATGGAATTCATATACAAACGCAACAGATCTCAGAACTTGTCTCTATGACAATTAGATTGCAATGTGAATTACGTGCATGTGAATGTAAGGGAAAGAAATAATAATAGAGTGGAATTTGCTGCTCCGTGTGAAAAGGAGATGCGACAAGGCGAATAATTGTTGTAGACATAGTTTTGTCCTAAACAAGACTGCAATGCCACAAAGTTGTCCTTATCGGTGAGGGTTTTGGTCGGAAATTACGCATATCCTTTGAGAAATTGTAAACGGAAAGTGAAAAATGGAAGCAAATGAAGCCAAAAGTTTCAACAAATCGCAACTTATGACAACCACTTGCAAAACTATGCTTTTTACAAACCAGATGGGAGTCGAAAGTTTCCATAGTATATGTATAGACCTTTATATTTTATATTTATGTATAGATGCGAAACGCTTTCTATTAAGGGAGCAAGGACCGCGCCCATATCACAAAATCAACGAGGCTTGTGCTAATGTCAACAAATGGAATGTCACTTAACTGTGCACAGCTGCGGCTGTCGACTTGGCTGACTAAAGACACCATACAGCAACATACACACACACACACACACGTACACGAACAGACAGACACACTGAGGCGATGGCTAAGGAAGCGCTGTGAAATAAGCTTATGCAAAATTAAATCATTAAAATGCAAGACAGATGAGTTTTTCTTAAACTGTTTTGCGCACGAGTTGAACTTACACACACACACACACGCCCTAAACATCCGCACACACACACACACCCCAACATCCTCCGACACACATGATATCTGGCATGCTCTTGCCTAAGTAGATATTTCAGCGAATTCTCATAGAAATAGAGATAACAAGTAAGAAAGCTTTTAACGAGAGTGTTCGACTATGTGATACCCTGGTGCAGTCCCTTAGGGGCTCTAACACGTATTTATATACACTCGTATTTATATTCACTCGGCTGTTGACGCTGATCAGGAATACATATATACTCTATGGGTTCTGCCACGCCTCCTTCTGCCTGTTACATGCTTATAACAAACTTAATATACCCTCGACTGAGGTTTACAAACATGGCAACAGAAATTTAAAACGTTTTAGTTGTACGGGAAAGGGTCGCCTTTAGTCTTGGTTGACATAACAGCCCCAACGACTTGAAAAACCCCTATAACACACATGCACACACTCAACCCACGCACATAAATACTACATACTCCTACACACAAATATACATATGCATAAGCAGCGTAGCGCATACAAATTTAAGCTACCATAATCGCGTTTGTATTCAAACTCAAAGTTGAATACACTTACGCAGCTACTGCAACATTATGCAACAAATTTATCAATCAACCATTCATCATCATCATTCAAATTATTAAATCAAAATTTGGGTGAGTAATATATTTTATATATACTTAATATATTTTTAGAAGTTTTTATTCAATTTAAAAAAAATATCGCCAACTTGGAAATTACATTTATTATTAGTTATTAGTTATTTACTATAAAATTATTACAAATTTTGTGGTTCGCCTTTATCTTTCAATAGGGTTTTAATTTATATACTTATTTAGTTTCATTTAACACGAATTAAGGAACAAAATTTAAACAAATAAAGCTTTCAAAATTGTCTTTAAGTTTATCGATAAAGTTGTAAAATTAATTGACAAGTAATATTTAAAATGTTAAAGTGGTTTGTAGCTTTAAGTTCTTAAGAGAGAGTTAATGCCAATGTAGAGGTAATCGATACGTGAAATTGACAAAAAATATAAAAGATAGATTTAATACTCATGCCTCAGTGGTAATCGACACGAGCAATCGATAATTTCATCTATGTAATAGAGTTGCCTGGAAATTTCGGCGTATACTTAATGGAAAATACGTGTATTTACAGCAAAACGATTGGCAATAACAAATACCTATACTCTCAGACTGTGTAAGTTGCTTATGTTTCCTATTAGTATGTCACACATTCAACGAGCATTAGCACAAGTACCGAATACTCTACTTTCTTCATTCTAGATTCTATCAATAGCTTTTTGCGTTGGGTCTTGTCGGGATGCCTTGTTGTCTTGGGGATGTGTTTAACATGAAAGTGCCCTTGTGTGTCTTAGCCAAACTCGCGCTATGCATTTCCTGTTTTGTTTATTAATATGTAGGCGTGCAAGACGACCTCTCAAAAAGCCCAATATAATCGCAAGCGTACGTGTTTAATGGCTGAGAAATTAAATTCTAGTTACGCTTATGGAATTTAAAGGAATAAAACAAGTAACGAGTATAAAAACCGAACGTGAAACAGTAAAGCGTGATTGAGGCGGTTACCGACTCGTAGGTGTGACACGGACATTGAACGTGTCCAAATTGCCGAAATGCGTCAAAATTATGTTGATGTTGTACGTGACTCGATGTCGATGGGGCTACAAATTGAATATCTACAAGTATTTAAGATATTGAGTAAAGTGTAGCCTAGTATTAGGCGAAACTTTTAAAATGATTTAACATGGAAGTGACTGTATATTAATAGAAAAATGAAATTGATGAGAATAGCGAACGATTTGATAAAAGTATACCTGGCATTTTGAATATATAGAAAGTTGTTTATACTCATACATCGATTCAACTTTAGCTCATCACTCCTATATGTTTTTATAGCCTGTGAAGGGTTATTAAGTTTATTAAAAGTATATTACACTTTTAAATAAGTCTGTCAGACGCCATAAAGTATATATATTCTTAATCAGCATCAAGACAAGTTTATGTAACCATGTCCGTCGGTCCGTCTGTACATCCGTATGAATGAAAAGATCTCAGATGTGGAAAGAGCCAGAAGCTTGAACTTGGTCTCCCAGCACTGGTAATATTTCGGAAAACTCATAACAAGAGCACACATGATGATTTTAATAATGATTTCATCACGAAATTGAAAAAACGAATTACAAGAGAATTACATCGAGAGTGAATTAAAGCGGTTCCCTGTAGAGCCACAGCGTATATTACGGTCGGAGTCCCAATGGTTCGGCTTGTTTGCTTTGTTTATTCTTACTTTTTTTTACTTTGATTTTTTGAATACATATCCGTACCGAGGTGACTTCTCATTTACCCTCGTCCCATTCATTTACATTTAGCTCTTAATGACTTTTTGTGCTGTAATTTTTGGCCTTTTAGCAATTTGTTGGCAACAATGTCAGCGCCTCTTGGATAATCAGGTCGTGCTTATCAAATGAATGCTGGATGGCTGTTTGTCTTGTTAGTGCTATGATGATTGCAAATTTTATTACGGAAACATTGTTGAGCTACAAATTGGCAGCTGCCGCCTGTCTTGTGGTGTAAGTGAAGGACTCAGATGATTTGGAGACCTAAATAAGTCAAACTCGCGGGTGTTCAACTAATTTACATATCGAGGCAAGCTACACTCACACACTCCCTGTAAGAGTCAAAAGTTCACGCCGCAAAACTCGTAAAAATGTCTGAGAGTTGCTTGGTTTGGGTCAAAATCTGTGCACCATAAACCACATTTCAAACACACACAGCCAAACCGCAGTTTGCATATGTCTAAATAGGACACTGTGCATGTGTGTGCCATGGCAGGATTGTCTTTTTCTCCTTATACTAAAGACAGTTGACAGAGCTATATAAAAGAATAACAAGTCGAACAGTCTGGAACCCGACCGTCATATACCCGGTAGTAGTACAAGACGTAATTCTCTTGTAATTCAATTTTTTTAATATGAAATTTTCTGGACACATTGACGCCAAAATACTCAGCATGTATGCTAAATCTCACACTCCACATTCTTTAACGAACTTAATATACATTCACAGGGTAGAATAAATTTAAAATATGATGTACAAGTTTAGGAGCCCGTATCCTGCAAATGAACTGAAGATAACTCCGCATCCATTGAATGTGTAGTGCAGTGTACTTTTAATTAGTGACAGAAAAAGTTTACGCTCGACAAGAGTTAACAACGTAGCTGTGAATAATTTGAAAATAAATTCGATACATCTTAATTGGGGATTCTCTGTGTGGATATCACTCATACGACGCGTGTCAATAGTCAGTAGTTTCAGAATGCTTTTGGTCCTTTTTAATGTATGTGTGACAGCATGTAAATGATGTGGCATGCTTGTGTGTGGTAACCGTTTCTGTGTTCCATGTATAAATAGGCAAGTGGAATGGTAAATGGCAACTATTGAATATTCGAAACATGTGCCGGCAATTTGGTCATAGCCTTTGACAATGCAACGGCTCAGCTCAGCGACTGGCAAACGAAGGCGACAGGCTTTGACAGAACACAAATTTTCAATTGTCGCTACTGGAAGGAAAAGTGAAAAATGAGAGCCTGACGAATTGTGAGACAAGTGGAAGTGGCAAATTGCAGGCGACATATCAGACAGGTGACTACAATGACAAAGAGTCCTTGTTCCCAAAAACGTGTCAAAGAAAACTAGTTCAAGTTGGTCTGCAACTTTTCATTTGTGGCAGCAGCTAATTGTTGTGTGCTCTGCCTATAAACTGACACACATGGGGGTAAACTTTTGCTGGAAAATAACTATTAATCCTTTTCTTGTTGTTCTCGCAGAATTTTTAATAAAATTTAATGCGCCATAAGCTTAAGAGTGCTCATAAACCGCCTCTTAAAAGTGCTCATAAACGGAGCATTACTATGGGTGTGTGCACGTATGTGTGTGTGACTATAACTACATACAAACTTATGCATATAAGTCCTAAATACGTACATACTTATATGTACAGTCATTGTTGTAATAAGTTATAAGTTGTTGTTGTTGTTGAGGGTTTCTATGCTTGTCTTATAAATAAGCATACATTTCACATCTACATCTGCAAACGGATTGGCGTTGGTAGCGAATCTTCTGGCGTAAATTGTGCATTGGAATTGTCAAGACGGCAGTTTATTTTAACGTATTAAAATTTGTAAACAGCGATTTTATTTTCGAGGCTTTATTATGACCCAAATACGTGTTCATATGCGAAAGCAATGAATTAGCATTTAATTAAGAAAGCGTATTAAAATTGCTTACAGCATATTTAGCTAGTATTTTACAGAGTTTGAAAAACAATTTACTTTGCACCATATTCTTTTAAATTATACAATATTTCTAAAAGATTTTATAAATTTAGACAATGTGTTGGATTTATTTATTGTTAACTGTTTAGATAACAGAAAATCTTATCATGAGTGTAAATTCGTTATCGAGCTCTCTCGATTTTCTTGCATTGATTTATGCATTGCATCACAGTGGGTTTCTCCTGGTGTTCTCGACCCTGTACTTTTAAAAAGTACCAAGGATCTATCTAATAGAAAAAGGGCGTAAAGTTCAGAAGCAAAGTTTTATTGATCGAATAATACATTAAAAAGTTATTAAAAAAGAAATGTTATGCAGTTTTGTGCCAAAGGAAGAACAACAAGGGCGTTGGCAGGGGGGGCAGAGGGGGGCCATTGCCCCCCCCCTACACATGTGAAATTTCATTATTTAGCTTCCAAAATCTGCATAAAATGGTTTTTAAAACTTGAATTTATTAAAAGAAACAATTATTAAGAGTATTAAATTTTTGTACTGACTGTATGTTGAATGCCTGGTGCTTAAAAGGAAGGCAAAGGGAGAAGATGAGGTTGAATACCTGTGTTGGCCCCCCCCTTACTGAAAAGCTGCCGACGCCCTTGAAGAACAATCTAATTCTGACGCTACAAAGAGTATGTTTAAGTAGCATGTGTAAGTCTTACAGAATAAGTACAGGGTATATCACAGTTGAGTACGCCAAATGAGTTTCCTATCCGACTAGTGTTTAATGAACACAGCATGAAGTGATAAAGGTGATAAATACAAGGTATTTCTTACTCAAGTTATTACCATATGTTAATTCTTAAATATTTGGTTTCACATATTTGCAGATAGCTTAATAATAATTTGTCATTAATGGACTAGTCTTAAAGATGTCCGAGATATAGTAGAATCTAAATATAGATCGTTGCGAGCATACGAGTAATGTTGCAGTCATAGCAAGTCAAACGGGAACAACAACAACGACCCTCTTATTTCAAGGAGTGGGTGATTATGTGGCAAACACGGCCCCACAGAATGGCAAATAAATTTAATTGTGAGTGCAGCGGCAAACATAAACTAAGCCCTGCAGTCACTCAAGCCAATTGAGTAGCAGTCTGCCAGGTTGCATAATCAATTTGAAAATTAATCACATTTAAGCACTGCAAGGGCAGCGGGTTGGGCGCGTCGGGGCGTATGAGTGATGTGTGCAATGCAGAGTCCTGTAGCAGAACTTTAATGAAAACAAGTAAGTTTCGAATGATTGAAAGGATATGTCAGACAAGAAGATACTCTCTACGTTCGCGTTGCTATACCATTTTCAAATCGAAACGAAACTAAGCTTCAGTATCGCTTTCGGTTATGGTTGGCATTTGATTACCGGATACCGGTTTTTTGCAGGTTTCGTTTTTGATTTATATTATGTATTCTTTATGTGGTCGGCCGTGCCTAATATCGCTTGGTACATAAATTGGAGTGTACATATAAGCCAAGTCGATATAGTCATGTTTGTTTGTTCGGCTGTCCGTCGGTCCTCCTGTATGAACAGCTAGATCAAAGATCCTATAAGAGCTAGTGTCACCAAATTCGCACGCATATAAAGTTTGTTCTACAATTTTTCCAGACACTCTTTCATCCCCACATAATGAAAATATGAAAAACAACAGCAATTTGGAAAATACAGATTCCAAACTCGGCATATCCAAAATTTACTTTCTTTCAATGTGTAGTAAAAAAGGTCATCGCGATCGGATAATACACTCGAAAGTCTTTCGAATTAGAATTTTACGCGGTGTCGGTTCAAAGGAAGAAGAACGGAACACCGGAAGATTCGGATACTGGGTCTAAAAAGTCGAGTACCTGTACCGACTTACTTGTTTTTTTTTACACTCAATTGAAATTCATCCGAAGATTGAAAGCAGATTTGTAATAAATGGTATAAAATATATGCCGCCTTAATTGTATGGGGCTCTAATATAATTTTGATTTTAATCAAGCAAATCTGTTGGGAAAGAAAAGTAATTTAAAACAAGCCGAACAGTCGGGACCCCGACCGTAATATACCCTGTGGGTTTACAGGAACCCGCTTAAATTCACTCCAGATGAAATTCTCTAGTAATTCGTTTTTTAATTTTTGTGGGCAAAGGGGGCGTGGCATCGTGATAAATTTTTCTGGACACATCAACCACAAAATATTCATCATGTGTGCCAAATCTCAAGTCTCCAGCTACAAAACTGCTTTTGTTATGAGGTTTTTGAGTGACAAAACTGCTTGCTTTATGAGGTTTTACTTAATTTGTGGGTGAAGGGGGCGTGGCATCGTGATACATTTTTCTGGACACATCAACCACAAAATATTCATCATGTGTGCCAAATCTCAAGTCTCCAGCTACAAAACTGCTTTTGTTATGAGGTTTTTGAGTGACAAAACTGCTTGCTTTATGAGGTTTTACTTAATTTGTGGGTGAAGGGGGCGTGGCATCGCGATACAATTTTCTGGACACATCGACCACAAAATATTCATCATGTGTCCCAAGTCTGAAGTCTCTAACTGTAATATTGCTCTTGTTATAAGCTTTTCCGAATTGTAGGCGAGGGGGGCGTGGCATCGTGATAATATTTTCTGGACATATTGACCACAAGATATTTATTATGTGTGCTAAATGTGAAGTCTTTAGCTGTTATATTGCTCTTGTTATGAGGGTTTAGAGCTACAAAACTGCTTGTTTCATACTTTTTTCTTGCTTAGTTTGTGGGCAAAGAGGGCGTGGCATCCAAAAAAAAAGATAAACTTGATCTGCCTGCAAAAATTACCAGTGCTGGGACACCAAGTTCAAGCTTCTAGCTCTTACCATCTCTGAGATCCTTTCGTTCATACGGACGGACCGACAGACCGACAGACCGACAGACCGACGGACAGACGGACATGGCTATATCGACTCGGCTATTGATGCTGATCAAGAATATATATACTTTATGGGGTCGGCCATGCTTCCTTCTGCCCGTTACATATTTTTAACAAACTTAATATACCCCCACAGGGTATAATAATTTAATTAGATTTTATTCTACAGGTAAATTATATTATGTGGAAATGTCGTTCAACGTTATTTCTATATAGTAATCCTTGAGATCATAGCTTATATAAACCATAAATAAGTTTCTCATCATATAGACATTACAGAATTCCCACACAAGTCATGCCGAGCAACACGTTAAATACTTCTCTTTAACACTGCAATATCAAACATGGCACAAGTAAGATATCCAACTGAATTATACTCCGATCCACACGGAGCACGACGTCAACGTCAACGTCATCATCAGCATCAGCATCCGCATCAGCAACAAAAACCATATTTCCAAGTAGAATACCAAAAGCAGGGAAAGCAGACTCAGTTGGAGGAACCGCTGGTTAAACTTGGAAAGCAGGTGCCACCCAACATAATTGTCGGGGGCAAATATAGACTGCTGAGCCCCATTGGCTGTGGATCCTTTGGGGAGCTGTATCGCGCCTTGGGTATCAAGTGTGGCGAGGAGGTGGCTGTAAAGTTGGAGAACTGTAGAGTCAAGTATCCGCAGCTGCCCCGTGAAGCAAAGATCTACAATATTCTACGTGGTGGCGTTGGGTTTCCGCGCATTCGATACTTTGGCACTGAGGGAACCTACAATGTGCTGGTGGTGGATCTGTTGGGTCCGACGCTAGAGGATCTGTTGAACTTTTGTGCGCGAAACTTTAGCTTGAAGACGACACTAATGCTGGCCGATCAGATTCTGGCCCGTGTGGAGTATTTGCATATGAATTGTTTGCTTCATCGCGATATCAAGCCGGAGAACTTCCTAATGGGCCTGGGCAGTCAGCGCACGCGTGTCTTTATGATTGATTTTGGCCTGGCCAAGAGATATTATCGTCCGAGCACCCGTAAACACATCACCTACAATGAACGTAACGAGCTCATCGGAACAGCTCGTTACGCCTCTGTTCATGCCCATTATGCGGAGCAGGGACGTCGCGATGACCTAGAGTCGGTGGGTTATCTCCTGCTTTACTTCCTGCGCGGACGCCTCCCATGGCAGGGCATTAATGCCGAGACGCGTCTCCAGAAATATGAGAAAATTGCCGAGAGCAAATCCACAGTGGCATTAAGTGTACTTTGTGCTGGAATACCCTCGGAGTTCTACATGTACATGAAATACTGTCGCAGTCTGCACTTCACTGAGCAGCCGGATTACGTATTCTTGCGGCAGCTGTTTAAGAAACTATTTCGTAGCCACTTTCTACTTTATGACTATCTATACGATTGGGTGGACATCAAACTGGAGATGGCCCACAATAGAGGCTTAAATGATAAATATCGAACTAAGAAAAAAGAACGGAAATCGAAGCCTCGTCAGCATCGCATAGATACAAATAAGAAGGAGGAGACGGAACGAGTTTCGTCCTTTAATTAACTGCAACTTAACTAGGTTTGGAATGCTTTTATCCATTATCCTTTATCCGTTCAACGTGCGTGTGTGTTAGTGTAAGTGCGTGTATCCTTTGTTTATCAAGTCAAAAGCTGCTCCCATAATTGCCAACGATTCAAGAAACTTGCAACTTTTTGGCTCATCATCGTGTAACCAGTGAATGGTTATATATGTCAGTTATTTTATGGCCACAACAAATTTCCAATACTCTTTGTATTCAAAAGGTTTAGCTCAATCTCTAAAAATATTTTTTTTTATTCAGATGATAGTTATACTTATAACGTACTTTTGTTTCGCTTAATTTGTATGGCAATAAAAAAAGAAAACCTAGGTAAAAATGTTTGCAAAATACTGTTGTTTTATTAGTTGGGTATTCCTAAAATATAATGCTCTCTTTTTGTAAGAGATCTCAGTTGATTTTGTACGCTCAAAAACTTTGGCAAAGATTCTGATCTTTAAATGTACAGCTCGAGAGATTAGAATATTGTAGACGGAAATTGGAATGTGAAAATATAGAAGAAATTGAAATACTTATACCTATAGAACACAGTCTAAACTATTTATTATTAATTTAGTGGTGTAGTTTACATAGAGATAATTAAGTTAGAATTAGTGAAAATATTAAAAAGTCTATTTAGCGAGAATATAAATCCTTAAAGATTCTATGCCACGCATGGTTTGATTAACAGAGAATAAAAAGTAGTAGTAGATACTTTAATAGGAGCAGAAACGCTAAGTTCTGCCATTAATTCCATAGGATCAATGTTACCAGCAATAAGTTTATAAATGACAACTAAACCGAGCGGTATTCTACGATTCACCAAGAGGAAAGTTCGAAGACAGTTTCACATTCTATTTAGCTCCTGTACTAGGCTCTATTAAGTTTGTGAAAAGACAAAAAACAGACCGAATATATTTATATATTTTTGATCAACAACAGAGTCGCTATAGCCAGTCGGCTAATAATAATAATTTATGTATGTAAAATCTAGTCAATTATAGAAATTCATTCTGGCATTGGCAACTTTATTGAAAGTGCTGTGGACTTCTAACTTTAAAGGGTATACGAATATGTGCTGACTAAGTAACGCCATGCCATAGGCATTCCACAAACACAGGCTCACATTTGATTGAGATTGTCAGAGCTTGTTAATAAAAGGGTTAATTAGAACGCAAGTCAGGGCATGCTATTGACGCCAGGAACAGGCGGAACACATCTATCCGCCGCTAGATGGCGCTAGCTCAGGCGAGAGAAAGAAGGTCAGCAAAAGATCTTTGGAAAGACAAACTAAGTAGTTTGCTTAGTTGCGTTGCAATAATGCGAATTGGAGAATACACATACACGTATATCACACATAGACACACACACACACACACCGCACATACATACATACAAATGGCGGCTTAACTATTTGCTGCCCCAAAGCGATTTAGATGAGCTCTTTTCATAAGACTCCGCATATGAGTGTGTATATACACACATACGTGTACTTATGTGGGTGTGTATAAATCTATAAATAACTTTGCCTGGTCGCACGTACTGCCGCACCATGCCACAGCTTCTCCTTTGTATTTGTGTGTTTTCGCCTGGCTGAGCAGGGACTTGGGACAAACCCGAAACCAAATCCCCCAGATGCCACCATCTAGAATCCGCAAACTTGCCGCGTACTGATGCATGCCTAATGGCAACCGCTGCATAAGTCTACACACACACACACACACATTCGCGCATACAGTGCGTTGAAGCATAATAATATTTGGTTTCGATTTTGGTTTTGGTAAACCATTTGAAATTAAGCTTTTTCTTTTCTATTCTTCGTTTTTTTATCCCCCCAAGTCCACTCAACGAAATGGCAACAAATTTGTATTCTATTTTTTTTTTTAACTTGAGTAGCAGGCAATGGTCAAGCATATTACGAATGTATGTATATGCAAAGGACATGTCGGCTGATGAGACCATTTGTGTATGAACTTGGAGACATTAAGATTGGTCACCTTACGAAAATCGAATTATCTGCAGGTCAATAAGCAATTCAGCTGGCTAAAGTTTAACAAATAATTGGTCTAAGTAGACAAATGTACGTCATTTGGTCGGTGGCGTGATCTTAGATTATCAAATAATGGGTAATAATAATAACAATAAGAAGTTATCAATCGGTTTGGAAACTCAAAACTTCATTTCGAAGTGACAAGAGGCTGGACATGGATGAAGAATCAATTCGCTTGTCACAGTATAAAGGATGCACCATTTAATCCCTTGGACACTTATTAGTTGCTAGCAATGAGAATTTCTTTATTTCAAACTCTAATGGTGTAATGGTCGGCGACAACGCGAATGAATACTGATCATTTCCTATCAAATATTGTAAATGCAGTAACACAAAATGGAGCTGGATAAATCACATATTATTTTTAATAACTCGCGTATGAATTCCATTAGCAGCAAAACCAAACAAAACGAAGCATAGCAAACAAGAACAACATTTGAAATTTAGCTTAAGTGCTCCGCTATCACAAAATTAATGAGTTTGATTGCCAAATACAAAGAGAGTAGATCAAAAATCAATATGCATACTTTGACCCCGACTTGCAGTAAGAATTTCTCAAAACGCCGTCTCATTGCAAGTAAATTACAGCTTCGTAGGATATGCATGTTTGCGGTCCACAATGATCAGTCAGTCAGTGAATGTGTCAGTCAGTTAGCCAGGTCAAGGAGATTCATAAAAATAGATTAGTGCAAGAATCTTTTAACAACCGGTAGTTGCAAATCACAGAATTAAAGCGAAGCGCACAATTAAATTTATCCAATAACTTTAGACACTTTTCAAAACTGAATGACCGCAAACATACCCGCATTCGTATAGAGTATCTTTTCGTTAGAACCCGCTCTAGATGAGTGTGTTCCTTTAATGTTGTCTCCTAAATGGAATGTGAGCTGAACATTTATATTTTCTACAGTTTGATTAATTTATTGGGTCGTCTAGAAATATTTCGATTTGCTTTCGTATACTAGTCGAGCGCTTTCTTACTTATTTAATTAACACTAACGTCATTTAAATAATGTCATGAGTTGCCCATGCTCAAGCTGGAAACACCACACACTCATTCAGACAGATACAATTACGGATTTAATTGCATGACTTTGTGGTGTCTGTTGTTGTTGTTGTTCCCGTTGTAATAAAAGATGAAGAACGCATCGTGTATGCAGCAGAAACAGAAACAGCAGTAGCTGCTACTGTAAATCCTTCAGCAAGGCAAAATCCTCGTTGTCCTGCAGCATTGCAAATTAAAATCGCTGCTGAGTGCAAAGAGTCGATAAGCAGACGCCGTCATGTCGCACGTTACATGTGGCGTATGATTAATGTGTCTGCACGCAGAGCTTAATGCTTTTAAATACGCATAAATGAATGGCAATTGGGCGTTCGGCATTGGCTCATGTTCTTAATGCACTTTGCGTGCGAATCCTTGTGCGTCTATGTTTGAGAAATGTGTGTGCATCGACGCATGTCATTTGATTAGCATGTGGTAAGGTTGCAACTACAATGGAAGGATGGTTGTCCTATTGCCTATGCAATGCAATTTGAGTTGAGAATTTAGTCTCTTTGTTGGCAGCTCATCAAAGCAAATGAAGTTCTGTCTCCCCCTATCACTCTCTCTCTCTCTCTCTCATTCTTTGTGTTCTACCAGAACTACAATTGGATTTCGTTTCAAATGGACATTGCCGTTTAAGCCAGATAATAGAGTGGTACTGGAATTTGAGTCTGTTTTGAAGTCAGTTGGTTTTGTGTGTATATTCTCTAATTTCTACTTGGTTTATTTATTGTGTCTATAAAGTAAACTCACTTCTCGCTGACTTTGACTTTGTCTCAATTTCTTAAGATAATACAATCGCCCACAATTTAACGCTCACTTTTGTTGATAGAGCTCATTTTGTTGTGTTTGTTGTGCGGTTGTGAGTGCTTAACTTATTTACTAATTAGACAAATATTTGTTACTCAGACTAAGGGACGATGGGATTGGTTAGGCCAGTAAACCCATTTTGAGGAGCTCACGACATAAACTAAACAACACTATATTCCCCCATTTAATCTAATAAGGCTCTGCTTGATTTGCTAATTGAACGTTTAGGCAGAAATGCAAAGCAAATATTGATTTTATTGTCATACTATATGGCAGCCATTAACTTAAACAACAACAAAGCGGCGACACAAAATCGATAACAATAATAACTACTGTAAAAACGAGGACAAAAGTTTGTTTAAACTTTCATTGTTGTGTCGTTTTCTATTTTTTGAACCCTAGCCAAGTTGATGTAGCCACGTCCGTCGGTTCGTATAAACGCAAGGATCTTAGAGAAGGTATAGGTTGAAGGTATGGAAGATCAGGTTTATTAAAAATTGTTGATTTAACATTTTACTCTGCCCATAAAACAAAAAATGCGAATTAGTAGAGCAATTTTATGGTTAGAGAATAGAGATTCGGTATATTCAATAAGGCTACTTCATCTTTAAATCAAAGATAACAAATTACAAGAGCAATTTAAAAGCTAGAGACTTGAGGCGTGTATGTATGAATTTTAATGTGCTTCTATTTGTATGTATGTGAGTGCAAATACATGTTGGGACTGGACCAGAGTATGTCTAAGTCGAGCACTGTCGTCTAAAGCTTTCTTTTTTGTTTCTATCTTTTAACAACAGTGCCGATGCTTGCCACCAACTGACAACAATGGCTGTGTATTGGAGTGTGTATGTTGGCCGAAGCCTTTGGCTATTAACCCAATTTTGAGGTACACAGCGAAAAAATGCAAAGTGGAAAATATCGCCGGCATTTGAAAGGAGCATTTTGTTCGTTGAATTTTTTCATTGTTTTTGTTGCCTTTGCCACGCCCACTTTGACATTCGTCAACCCTTTTTTTATTGCGCAAAATTTGGGTTAAGTTTATTGTCGCTTGCATAATATAATATTAGCTAGAATGAGGGACATCTACTTAAGGCACTCTGTGTCTTGTATCTTTGTCTGATTGCCACCTTTTTCAGGGACAAAGTGCCACGACCCATTAACAATATTCAAAGTTATCTTAAAGGTCATTAATTAGTATCGTCGTTATTGTTGTAGCTGCTGTTGCGACAGTTGTTGCAAGCTCACGGGCTGCATAAATAATTAATAAAATAGTCAATCACATGCAAACCTCGTTACATTTTCTACGAGTAAGATACCCTCTGTCTCTCTGTCTCCCTGTCTTTGTAATGCTTCGCTTGCCTCGTTGGCATTGACGTGTCTCTAATTAGTTATGCGTGTTAGCTGTTCATTCATTTGTCTTAGTTAAACGACCGCAAAATATGAAATATCCACTTTGCAGTTCTCCACTAAAACTTGTTGACTGCTTTTCAGGGACTGTACCCTAAAACGGTTAATAAATATTGAATAGATTTTAAACCATTTACTTTATATAAGTATCAAGGGTCTATTAAGTTTGTCAAAAAAAAAATGTGAGTAACACGCAGAAGGAAATCTTGCAGACCCCATAAACTTATATATTCCTTGTACGTCTAACGAATTCTTAGAAATCTAATAAAAAGAAAAATTGTATAATTAAAGATTTTAATTTTGGCACACATAATAAGCATCGGGATTCAATGTATCAATAATAAACTCGGAAGTTATTTAAGAAACATTGTCGAACCAAATAAATTAAGAATAATATTTAAGAAACAATTTTTACGCAGCGTCGGGCCAAAGTGAGAAGAAATGAATACTGACGCTACAATTTCTAAGGCTTTCAGAATTTTATAGCCTGCGCCCATTAAAAATGGGCAAATAAGGCTATATTTAATTTGTGTGAATGTATGCAACAGGACGAAGGAAGCATCTCCGACCATATAAAGTATATATATTCTTAATCAGTATCAATAGTCGAGTCGATTGACACCTGTCCGTCTGTCTGTCCGTCCGTCTGTCAGTCTGTCCGTCTGTCCGTCCGTCTGTATGAACGCGTGGATCTCAGCAACTATATGAGCTAGAGACTTCAAATTTGGAATGTAAGCTCCTGAATACCATACGCAGATCAAGTTTATTTTCAATTTTCGATATCAAGTCCCGTTGGTTTTAAAATTAGAAAAATCATTATAACATAAGCAATGTTAAGGCTGGAGACTTGAGATTTGGCACAAATGATAAAAAGCTTGGGCTTAATGTGTCCAGAAAAATTTATCGCGATGACACGCCCCCTTCGCCCATAGCTCGGAAAAGCTGATAACAAGAGCAGTTTTATACCTAGAGACTTGAGATTTGGCACATTTGGTAAGTATCCAACGTTCAATGTGTGCTACAAATTTCAGTACGATCGGATATTGAACTCAGAAGTTATTTAAGAAACAAATTTATGCAGCGCAGCAGATGCGTCGCAGCGCAGTAGCAGCGCAGTCGCTGCGCCGCGACGACGATATAACGAACTAAACATAAACATTCAATAGCCGCAGTCCAGTGTTGCCAGACTATCGCAAGCTACCTACTCTCGATGCAAGCAAAATCGACTAATAGCGATATATTCAAATCCTATTATTATGAATATAATTTTCTTTGAAGAACTGCACAGGGTATCCTACTGTCGCGCCCGCTCGACTGATCGGCTTGTTTATTCGCGTGCGTATGCGTTTTTAAAAATAAGTACAAGGCCACTAACAGTCGCATTCTCTCGCCTGTAGGCTTCTGAATCATATTATGAAGTACACAACAATGCATAGATGCTTCAATTAGATATTTTCCGGCCAAGTTTTATTTTAACTTGTGAGTAATACCGTTACTACAAAACAACTAAAATTGCAACAATCGACTGTGGTTGCCTAGAAGATTCCTTGGGCAATTCCACTCACTTACTAAGAAATTGGAACATGTTAAAAGTCACATATCCACTTACTTGCCAGATGCGGCCCAGTTACACTTAATAGGAAACATAGTTCACAATAATTTCTATATTTATTAGTGTATACTGATGAAAAGAGAACAGAGATAAAGAGAGACAGAGAGAGAGAGAGAGAGAGAGAGATACGATAGAATTACTACACGTATATAAGCGTGTTGCATAAGCAATTGAGTCGATAAAGTGATGTCCGTCTGTCTCTCTGTTTCCATGCAAACTAGCCCCGCAGTTTTTAAGCTATCTGGACTAAACTTGCTTTTTGCTGCAGACAGAACAAATGTCGGGGCCGGTCGGATCGGATCACATTATCATATCCCTCTCATAGGAACAATCGGTCGAATATTATTCTTTAGCATGACCAATTATATTGTTTTTCGACATACTTTAGTATGACAGATTATATTGTTTTATATTATCGGTTACATACTGATCAAGTTGGGATACAGTCGGACTACTATACTTATCTTATGGCTGTAATAAACACGATAGGTCACTGAATGTTGTTTCTCACGATTATCAAACCAACATGACATATTGTAGGCTTGGAATTGTCTTTTAATTTCTGACAGAATTTGTTTAGAATCAGACTGCTATATTATATACTTGTTATTAAAGGGATAGCATGAAAATGAACTACAGGGATCTGCAAGGGTATGAAATCTACTACATGCTACAAAATAACCATCAAGACTGGTTTAGGGTACCCTACTATCGCAGACCGCCTTGTCTTTAATTTTTTTGTCCGCTTTCAATGGACACTGGGTAAACAGTCTGACTACAACTTAAAAGGATGAGAATTACATAAGCTTAACACAAGCGCTGCTTGGATTTACACTGTTGCAGTGCTCGTTTTGTACTACTTGTATTGTTCATAATACGTTTAGTCCGACAACTTTGCCGCTGAAATGTAAACGATGGCAAAATCTTGTCATTTGAGTATTCTTGGGAATTATCGTATATTAAAGAAATTGATGAGAACGGCAGTCCACGCTAGTGACAAAGCATCACGAAGGGTGCGAAAGACGACTGGAAATATGCGCAGGAAAAAATATTAAATTTGTTATGATTATCCGATCAGCCCTTGCATATAGTATCAATCGAAAGATATTGTTTTAGCTATGAGTAAAATATTTTTTGGATATCTACTGAGTTTAGTATCCCATCGTGTTGAACAGGAATGTTTCAGAACATTTCGAATCTACCATTCTTGTCGTGTGTGCTAAATCTCAAGGCTTTAACTTTAAAATAGCTCTAGTTATTGCATCCACATTTAAAAATAAACTTGATCTGCATATTTAATCCAAGTACCACTTTCATACAAACAGACGGACGGACAGACAGTCGTTCAGGCGTCAATCGACTCGTCTCTTGATACTGATACTTGATAAATATATGTTTTATAAGATCATGTGATGATGTCTTATACTTATTTGTTAATTTATACTTTGCGCAGGGTTTACTAAGGCTGTCAGTGGGGAACTTGACCGTAATAAACCGTGTGTCAGTTTAGGACGCCGATGGATTTCGCTCACAAATATACTTTTTGTATTCATATTTAATAATGTTTTAAACTCCCACATTAATTTATCAAATTACTGTTCGCAATCCTTATCAATAAATATCACTATTAGGGAATGCAATTTTAATATTGCAACATAATTTAAATTGCCCCCACAAGGTCTTTACTGTTAAAAGCTTAAAAAAAACATCAAGCCGATATGTCGCGTTTGCGCGACTTTAGCATACCCTGTGCAATTCTTAAAAAGCAGTTTGAATATAATGAAATTGCTTTTATTTATGTTGACATATATGACACATAGACTCGGTTTTTGATGCTGATGAGGAATATATTTATATACTTTATAGGGTCTTACATGCCTCCTTTAATGCGGCGCGTGTTTCCGAACAAAATTATAATACCCTCTGCAAGGGTATAACGAACATGTCAACTACAGACTCTGTTAATGGTATTCAAAGGATATCGAGCAGAGTTGACGATGACTTCATTTGGAAATTCATTTAATGCCGGGCACGAAATCAGAGAAACTCATCTTCAAAACAGCACGCACAGAGCTCGAGTTGGTCCCTTGGTAAAAAGTCAGTGGAAAGTCAGCTGATAATACTACAACAACTGCAACAAGCAGTGGAAATTGTTTGCCAATGCCCAGCTCAGCATTTTTATTTCATGCATCCTTGGCAACTTAACCAACAGTTGCATTCACATTGCATGTGTGTTTGTATGCGTACGTGTTTGTGTGTGTCGATTCTGGTTGCAAGAGTGTGGGTGTCAGACTTTGTAGCAATTTTTTTTCTCTCACGGTTTATTGTTGGTTTTTTATGCTTGAAATTGTTATAGCAATTTCAGATCTCTGTTTGTAACTATCTCCTTAAATTATTTATTGGAGCAACTTCTCTCATGCTTTTATAGTTTTTATTCCCTGCAATAGGGTATTATAAGTTTTTTAAAAGTATCTAAGAAACAAAGGAGGCGTGGCCTACCCCATAAAGTATATATATATTTGTGATCAGCATCAACAGAGGAGTCGATGAAGCCATGACCGTCTTGCCGTTTGAACGAAAGGCTCTCAGGGATAGTATGAGCTAGAAGCTTGAACTTTAACTACCAAGACTTTTATATTTGCAGTTATATCAAGTTTATCTTAAATATGTGATGTCATGCCCCTAGAAAATTTCATTAACCAGTCATGCGCCTTAATCGAAAAAATGTATTTTAATGAGCAATTTTAAAGCAAGATAATTAAGATTTGGCACACAATGTGTCCTGAAGTTTCAGTACGTTAGGTAGACGTGCACTGCCGACCAGAGCTATCATTGTATAGTGTGTGTCAAAGCTCAAGACTCTAGATTAAATACTGCTATTGTAATTGCTTTTTTCGAATCCTTCGAAAAGTATCTTGGAAACTAAAGGGAAATACGGATGACAGATCCGTAGATCAGCTTTTGATGCAAATCGAGAATGTATATATACTCAATGGGGTCTGCCACGTTTCCTTCTGCCTGTTACATACATATTTTTTTGACATTTGTTAGACAGACGTGTAATATCCAAGGATTTATGCCGAAAGAACTTTTTTTTATAAACTTTTTTAGACACATAAAATACCAAAAGTATTCGGAATAATCAACCGGAACAGAACCGGGACAAATGATTCGGTTTATGGTTATTGAAAGTAGTTTGTTTCGGTATAGGATCTGGTTTCGGAACTTTGTATATTCGAACAGGTTAATATCGGCTAAGAGTTCCGGTCTTATTCTCTGGTATTTACAGTGTTTTTGCTAGAAGCTAAAACACACAACAATTATCCTACTTAATCGCATCAAGATTGACTAATTCAAAATGCTTGCCATCGTTGTTGTCTTTTCTCCATATGAAAAGATACTTTTAGGATTCTTAATATTAGTCCTTTAAGCACATGTGATAATCATATGAAAGATATTAGTTCATATTGGAAAAATCGTTTGATCATGATCAGGGAATTACGCGCAACCCATTTGCTGTAGTTTGATAATGGCTCCCAGTCAGCCTATTTACTACATATGACATACAACATTTTTATATTTACTTTTTACGAGGTGTAATGAATTGCCTTCGGCTCAATGCATAAAACATCAAGTTGCAAGCTGGACAATCATTTAGCTGCCGCGTGCCACACAAGGTTTAGTCTGATAATTTTTCATGTATCATGTATCACAGTGTCTTAGACACAGTCCATCCCATTTCCGCATTACAAGCATAATATTAGTGTCCGTTGTCCTTTGTGTACAGAATATGCTGCACAGCATGTAGTTTGGCCAAGATTAATGATTGCCAGGGTCGCTTCTTCATGCTATGCCTGTTGTGGTTGGGTTCGTGCTCGATTTGGGTGCATATATATATATTAATTATTATTGCATAATTCATTAACTGTGTAATATTGTGTCTGTGGCTGTGGTCAGGTTGCTGACCAAGAAATAATGTACGTATTAACTGACAGCGAGTAAAGGAAAATGGAGAACAAGGAAATGGTAAAAGAACATGAAGAACAGGAACCAACCTTTTTTTTTATGTTAGTGCTGCTGCCATTTGCTCTTGCCACTTGCCATTTGCCGCTTGCACCGCAGCTGCTGCTGTTGCCGTTGCCGTTGCTGTTGTGACTTTAGTTTCCGCTGTCGTTCGCCTCTCAGTCCGCACTTGCCACAGTTTGGAACAAAACAGTTAATCCATCATCATTATGCATTTGGCTGTTGTTTTCTATTTTCTGTTTTCACTCGTTTATGTTTTTATGTTGTGCGTTTGCTTTTGTTGTTGTTTAAGTTTGTTGCTTTGTGCACTTTTTTGTTGTTGTTGCTTTTGCTCATGTTGACAGTAACATAATATCCTTTTTTAACGGTTAAATAACAAAACAAAACGTGACAACGCGCTGCTGACACTTTTCAGCAAGTTTTGGTGTATGCTTGTTGGGTCAAAGGTTGCACGTATGTTGTTGTTGTTCTTGTTGTTCTTACATGTGTTTTCCTCACTCTTAAACGCGTCCGTCTATAGAATTATAGAATTATCCAACATCCGAAAATAATAACAACTAAATACAATAGCAAATTGTTTCTCATGTGTTTGTGTTGTTTATTTCAAAATATTATCATTTAACGTAATGCAAATTTAATAACATTTTAATTTTATTTTGTTTATGTTTTCTTTAGTTTCGATTTTCGTTTACTGTACGCTTTTCACGCCTCAATGACTTTTCCATTAACATGGCCCTGACACTTTTCGGCCACATTTGCACTGAACCATGATTATTTTCCACTTCATGTTTTGTACTCCTAATTAACTTCAACGCCCACACACTAATGAATGCCCCTACGCCCACACGCCCAAATGCGCACATGCCCTTAACAATCGCAATCCAAACTTCTTTGGCACAGCTGGTGCTTCTTGTCGGTTGTCGGCTGTTAATGAGGTTTACCATGAAAAATTGTGAAAATCCAGCAGCCACAATACGTATGTATGTGTCTGGGCAGCAGCAACCGTCACCGTCACCGTCACCGTCATCAACGTCAGCGTCTTTTAGGAGCTTGTTGGTTGTTGGTCAGCTAATTTGGTAATGTTGATCAAATAAGCCGAAGTTTGAGGGTAGAAAATAATATTGATATATATTTTAAGCTATAGGAATCTATAAGAAATCTATACCCAAACGCAGAATTCTGTTAAATGTTAGTTTTGCCGAAATATCGTATATAACTCAAATTATCTATAACCTAAGAGAAATCTAGTTCCAGTACCATTTTAACTCATAGATCCATTTTCACATTGTGCCAACAACCGTAGAGTCTATAAGAAAAATATGCTTTTTTGTCCGAAATTTAGTATCTTCAAGGTCATAACTTACTAGTTATCTACCCAGTAAGTGTATAATTTCGAGTTGGCGAATATCCATGTTGACATAAGTAGTAATAGTAGTAGTAGTAAGTAAACAAAATATTTAGTCTAGTTAAATGTTAAATAGATAATTGATTGAACGCATAATAGATAATAGATCATTTACAAAATTACGGCCTGCGTTTTGTGTAAAGTACCTATAGTGTTGTTATTTATCGACGTGACGTGAAAACAGTCGCAATTTTCAAATTATTTTTATAAAACTCGAGTTTATATGAAACTGCTTTCCTTATAACTATCTTCCTTTTGCATCAAATAGTGTGTAATTTAATGATTTAACTGTCTTTTGACATCTTCCTAGTTTTAAGCAAGACATCTTTAACTTCAAGAAGACTTCAAGGCAAAACTTTTCTGTGCATAGGAAATGTCGACAGTTTTTAGTTGTGATCAGCTTAAAAGTATATGAATATATATGGAAATACAAAATACAAAAATAACAAATTCCGCTTAGAATACAAATCTAGTCGGAAGAGCAACAGTCGAGTTAACGCAACTGCAAAAGACCCTGTACTTATTCTATAAAACTCATCAAACTGGTTGATGCTAATCAATAATATACATAGATAATTCATGAGGTTTGTCACAGGCTTTCTTTTGCCTTTTCGTTACTTTATACTTTCTGTAAGTACAGGGTCTAATAAAAAAAGGGAATAATTTATTGGCATCAAGTATACATCAGTCAATATGTAAATTTTCGCTATATTCATATTCTTTTTTTTAATAACATGAAAGAACTAAGATTATTAAAAAACCCATATTTCTATTGTTAAATTATATTGTTTATTTATATTTTATGTTTTATTATATTTTATTTTGATAGCAAAACTCATAAGATACATTTACTCAAGCCACTGTTAATATTATCTGAAAGCATTCCATAAATGAAATTTACACAGAGACAGGCGGAGCTAAGATCATAAAAATAAAATGAACATTATTACACGGCAATACACGCAAACATCTGCATTTCAGCCTATTTTCAGGCGTGCAACAGTGCGTATGCCTGTTATTAAAATGTTACCGAAACGATTGGAGTCTTGCTATTTGGACTGAGAGTAACATTTGTTGTTGTTCCCTTTATTATTACTGCTGTTGTTGGTCGTTGTTGTCGAGAAGTGATGCTACTAATGCGATTTTCATAGCTCTTCTTGTTGCTTATTGGTGGCATCCCGAGGCGTCGGCGACAACATGCACAGTCTAAGGCAAAATCAACTGGCAACTTATGCGCGCTAGCAGGCGGTGTTGATGCTAACGATGCTGTCGGTTTGTCCGTCTGTCTGTCTGTCTGACTGTGTTCCTGCTGATGATGATGATAACTTATGTAACTAACGCTGCATAAATCCGTGCACACACACACACACACACACATACACATACGTCCACTCCCGCTCACAGACAAACACACACACAGACAGAGACACACACAGGTCTGTAGAAAGTTTTTCTTGCTTAACTATTTAAATTCCATTTCATTTGACATTGCTGATATTTCTTGATTTTGGGTCGATGTGTGTTGAGATTTGCAACAATTTCTCATTGGTGGATTTGTTATAGTTCTTTAACATCCTTTTGTTACGTGCTTTTAACACTAACTAGGGGCATGATACTTCAGGAACATATCAGGACTGGGCGGTACCGGGCACTCACTTTGCTACAAGAAACGCTGTACACTTCACATTTGGTCTGATTTTGTTGGCATCGCACACATAGACGCAGACACCAATACACCGAAACACACATTCACACGCATACGCGCGCACTTTTTGCGAGTTCAGTTCAACGAGACCAACAGGGCTGCGGCTGCGGATGCGAATGCTGCTCGATGTTCATGTCACGTCGATGGACCATTTTTGACTGGCTTCAAATCGAAGTTATTTGAAAGCAGCGCAGAGATCTTATAACAGTTGCGGCTGCCGCCTCTGCTGCTGCTTACCACTGTTATTATTGTTGTTGTTCTTGCTCCTAACTGCTGTTCTTATTTGGCAGCTGTGCAAAGCCAAAGAGAGTGCATGGGATAGAGCGCGCCTGAGAGAGAGCGAGTGAGAGAGACTGGCAGGAAGAGAGTGCAAAATATGAGAGCGTGACCCTTGTTGCATATGCCGTTCTTTTTTTTCACTTAGCACTACGCACGTGAGGAATTTAAATGGTTGCCGGACTTGCCAGATTATTAATATTGTACAAGCAAGAAGCGGAGAGTCACAAATAAATACATAGATTAGACTTATACGGTGAAATAAATCTGAAGAGGAATAATAATAAATACATCTTAAGAAATAAGACTAATAACTAGTCGGAAGGCTACATTCGAGTGAGTCCGACTCTTAGAGACTCTGTACTTAATATGTAAAACTTATACACACGCTTTCCTGCGTCTAATTGTTTTTTAAATAATTTCCGATTTTGTTATCTGTACGCGATGACATTTTCAGGACACATCGGGACCCCGATGCTATGCTTAACTTTAACTCGATTTAAGAAAACACGTTTTCGATTTTCGAAAGCGGCAGGCGCCGTGGCAAAATTCTGAAACAAACTGGATTTGATTGTATAGCATAGTGGAACCTGCATGTCAAGTTTGATGTGTCTATCTCTAATACTCATTAAGATTTAGGCATTTATATAGACGGTCGAATGCATAATTGCAGAAAAGTTTCGTCCTGTTTAAAAGTTCACAAATTTGAATTATATTATGAACCATACTGGGAACCATATTATTGATCTGTTTGGGTCTTTTCTGGGGTTTCCCCAATCCTTGCTTATCCCCAGACTTAACTTTACTTAATTTAACTATTTATATTTTCAGTTTTAAGCTAAAATAAAATCTGTGATAACTTAATTAAATTGCTTATTATTAATAATTATACATTAGCATTTAAATTGATTTTGTATATATTCTTTAATATTATAAATTAATTATTAATGATTTCTCGTTCGTACAAGTCCATGATTTACATGTCTTGTTAGCGTAGGACTTATGTAAGTTCGTATCATCTGGCATCTTCTTAATCTGTTAATTCTCTCTTATATGCAAAGTGCTAGTACTCTTATACGCAATGTTCTCTTTTTGGCTCTCATTGAGGGCATGCGCACTTAACAGCTGAACAACTTCGAAACTAGAACTGGGAACAACAACTAACCCCTATCGTCTACATTGCCCCATAATCTACTTATATAGGTAACCGCAGGACCAAAACGCGTTTAGTTGCCGCGTTGACAACTTTGTGGCAGACAGCAAAACACACACACACATACACAAAAACAAGCACAGCAGACACACACTCGAACACACGAGACACACACACACACATGCAATACATATGTTGTGAAGCACTAGGCGTATGGATAATGGCGGATGGAGGATGGCGAATGGCAAACCAACGATAACTTCGTTGTTAAGAAGTTGGACCAAGCATTTGGCAAAAGCATTGACCTGGTTAGACACCCAAGTACTTACACACCCACAAGACATCCAAGACACGGGGAAGATTTATACCGGGCAGTGAATGCCTTGACGTACCAACAACATACGCAATAACAACAACAACAACAACAACAATGAATGGCATATAAATCTAATGTTAAACTTTTGACACTGTCTCGGCATGGAGCCATGAAGGCACTTCCCTTCACTTCCGGTTCGACTGTCAGCGACAACAAAAGGAATGTCACACACACACACATACATGCATGTTCATGTGTATACGTGTATTCAATAGCATAGCTAGAATTTATGATCTCCCATTATATTAGTGTTGTATTTTTAGAAATCTTTCGCAACGCTACGAAATAAATAATAATAAATTTTGCGCTTTTTATGTCATTTGTTGTTTGGGTTATTTCGCATCTTATGGCAGTGTCAAAATTTCCTTAGCGCGTCTCTCTGGAATCTCACGCAGCCATTCAATTCAGACAGATAAATTCTAGCATGTATTTTCAATCAGTTTGTTATTGTTGTTTGGCTCGGGTTATACGTTTGTTTGTGCCTTGTATTGCAAAGACCACGTAGCATAGGAGTATTTGGCAAATAATTTTATGTGGACAACACACTCTTACATATACAAATCTGCAGACATTTATATATGTACATGTGGCGCCATAAAGTGGCCTTGGCTGTTTCTGTTTCTGTTTGTCATTTCATAAATTTTTGTTATTGATTTCTAATTTTTCGTGCGGACCTTAATAAAAATGGCCACATAATTCACACACATACACGTGTAAGTATATTTGTGTTGCACTGATTTTCCAGTTTACGAGCGATTTGATGAGTTAGGCAAATTATTAATGTTGTTTTTATTGAGGTGTCTTTGTGGTAGATGCTGCGGTTGTTGATATGAGATATTGTTGTGAGTGTGTGTGTGAGTATGTAGCATTTCATGTGATTATGATTGTTGCTGTGGTTGAGTTGTTTGTTGTCTGCTTGAATTAAAAAACTTTGTTTTCAGTTAATCTTATTTAGTTGAATATAATTAAACAAAAAAGTATTGCCTACATTCCAGCGAGAATAATTGGAAACAACGATTATAGTTAGAATTCAACCAAATATTTTATAGGGCATCTTATGCATTGAATATGTATTATAATAAATCCATAAAATATGGCACAACAGATTTTCCATATAAGTATAATATATAGTAACATATATGTATTACAAATTACCACTTACTTATATACTCTCGCACACATCCTCTTTATCAATTCAAGCACTCCCATGATACGAACAGTACCATAAGTCCATCCACCATCCGCTAGAATCGCTTTTCACACCAAGGGTCAAATCTGCCAAAGTGGCACACATCCAGGATGTCACGAATCTCCCCAACCCAAATATTCATCATCTCAAGAGAGCGATCCATAAGATCTCTGTTTACATAAGAGCAGATAGCTCAATCTCCAAAAGTTCACAGCCGAGGTTTGCTAAGCGCCACCAATACATTAAATCATTAGTCTAGATTTTATCTTAAAACGCCTATGTTTACTGTAAAGCCACAGGGTATATTACGGTCGGGGTCCCGACTGATTGGTTTGTTTTTTAAAATAGTTAATTGCATTAAATACATTTTATGTCGATCAATTTAATTGGTCTACAATCGCCTGATACGTCTGTCCAGCCTAATGCACTTCCTCAAGGCTGGAGTACAGATTTTGATACTATCCATGTTTGATGATTTAGATATTAAAATTTGATTTATGTTTAATAAAATAACAAAAACAACAACTCACTAATATATTTAGAAACTTATGTGAAACTTATGAAATTTGTTCGCTAAGTTTAACGTGTTTTCAATTAGCTGTCCTGCATTAATCAGTGCAAAGTACAACGAATATTTTATAATTTTTCAAATTATGCAAAAGCAGAGAAGTTTGCATCATATTTGTAGAGAAGAATATAAGGAAGGCGCAAAAAGGATAATAATTAACCATTAGATCTGCTGGTGTCATTATAAGTATAGCAAATACAAAAGCAGCACGCTTGTTTCCAATTAGTTGTCAACAGTTGTATGTTTATATGTAGTATGTACATAAGGGTGACTTTCAGATTTTAAAATGGGGTCAGCAAGCTCTTTGAGTGCAGAGTGTGTTTATATAGAAGAACTATTCAAATATAATATAGTCACGAAATTAGCAGTGAATTAAAGCAGGCGTGCCAGTCATCATAAAGTATATACCAATATTCTTGATCAGCATAATCACCCAGTGTCTATATGGCCAAGTTTGTCTGTTGCATGCAAACTATATTTTCAGTTTTAAGTCTATCTTGATCCGTCTTCATGTTGCAGGCAGTATATATGTCGGAACCGGACTGATAGGTTCTCTATATCATATAGCTGCCATAGGACGAATCGGTCGAAAATCAACTTTTAGTATACAACACTATTTTGGTTTATCGGTATGTCCTAACCAATCTCACAGATTAGGCATTTGGTGTTTTATAAATTATGAAAATCGTTGTTTTCTGAGATAACTGTCTCAATCATATTTACAGATTGTGTATCTGGAATTGTATTTGACATACTGACAAAATATGGTTGGAATCAGACTACTATATTATAAGCTTTTATATGAGAATAAAACTGATGTATATGCATGTAATTCTTAGATGCTCAGAAATTAAATTAAATTACATTAAGAATAGTTAATCATATTATTGCAAATCGCATAGTCCTAAAATGTAAATATAACGTTTACGTTATGTTATATACAGGTATGAAATGACCAATTTTACTTTTAAGTAAGTATTTAAATATTTATAAAAATTGTTTGTGAGAACTTGCATATGTCTTTAGTGAAGGAACCAGGAATCCAGGTAAAAATTATATAAATAGCTGTAAGTAAAGCATGAATGATCTTATTAGAATGAACATAAATGAATTGGTGCAAGGACAAAAAGGGTTTAATGAGATCGGTGAAGTCATTAAAATGACTGGTTTCTAAACTGAAAAACATTCCTTTAAATGCTGGTTACAGAGGAGCGTTTGTAACCGACATTTTCTACCGTCGTGCAGTGACTGAACTGAGGTGTAACAGTGGCTAATATCAAAATGGTCATGGAATGGCAAGATACAATGACTAATGGCATACAAGTCCAAAATATCTACCAATCCTTTTCTGTCTATATAAATCGTTAAAATATATTACTAACGTTGGCTTACAGTAGTAGTAACATTAGTAATTAAAATATAATATATATTACAAATATGTAGACTTTTAGTTTTATTGACAATCTGTTAGAATTGCATATTGCGTATACGCCACGTATATGCATATAGAGGTACAGAAAGAGAAGAGGAATAGAAAAGTGTTAGGAGGGAGACGCATCAAGTTCGTAGCGTTCAATTTAATTGTGGGAATTCTGCAGCCGGTCAAACGAGCATTAAAATTATATGATTGTGAATTTGAATTTGAAAGCGAGTTTATAGTAGATTGTATATAGCGTAGGGCCTCTACAATTTTCATTAACGTGTACGGCCGGACGGTCGGACCGTAGACCAGATGTGTCCTTGCCTTAAGTCACGTACATAAGGCACCGTTGTGGGCGTTGCGTGTGAATTTTGTCTTCAAAGTACATGCGTTTCGAGGTCTAGGTTCAGAGTGTATTTCAAATATGTACAGTCGATAAGTGGAATTTTTAGTGAAACTTGAATTGTCTTAAGATTCCTGTTTTCATTACCGTTGACGACTCGGTGGTGGCAAGTTAACTATTTTTCATCGCAGTGGTTAAAGCTTTTCAATACTTGAACTTTTTCAAAGTATTAGAGCAAATTGTGCTTAATCAGACTATTCAACTTGTACAAATGTTTTAATATGATTGCTAATTAATGTTTAAAGGGCAATCAACTGTGCTTGAATTGCAAACCAAGTGAAAACAAAAACTTTTTAAATCAACCATTATATTTGTGCGAATTTAACAACCAGCGATAAAAAGGTAAAGTTAATAATATTTTCGGTTTATATTGAAGGAGAGAAAAAAATTAGTCAGAATGACATACTAATAATGTACATTGGAATATCTGAAGTTGTGTTTAATAGTTTTAAAGTAAATTTTTAAAAGTGAGACAATTAAATTATGTGTTATTGGACTTAAAATGTGAAACTGTTCTGACTGAAAACCAGCCTAATGACCGTACATTCATTAAATTAAAGTTACGCCCATAATATGTAATTGTTTTGCGAGCACAATTATCACTAAAACTATAATGTGTTTTTCAATTAAAATGTTTTGCTTTTTAGGTCACTGAGATTCAAGTCAACGATTAAACATCACATATTTGATAAATACCAATAAACAATAAAGAATAAAATATAAATATCCTGTACTTATTCTGCAAAACTCATTCATACTCGAACAAATACGCTGCAAAATTTGTAGCTTCAGTTTTCTCTTCTTCCTTCTTTGGTCCACAAAATGTTTTTTTTTTTGATAACTTCCGAGTTTATTAACCAATTACTATGAAATTTTCAACAGACCCCGATACTTGCCATTTGTGTGAAAATTGCTATTTTAATTCGATTTCGAAAAATTTGCTTAGACTTTTTAAAAAGTAAATAGGGTCTATTTAGTTTGTTATTTTGGAGGACGGAAAGGAGCGTGCCAAAACTCTAAAAAACTTTGGTTCTGCATTGGCTATTGTGGAGCCCACATACCAAAATTGGTGCCTCTAGCTCTTAAAGTCTCTGAGATCTAGGTGATCATACAGATGGACATAACTAAATTGTTTTGACTTAATAGATCCTGGGTATCAGTACAGGGTCTAGAAACCTAAGATTTGTGCAAATTGCCTATTTTTCAATTGCAACATCTAGTGAATAAATGATGATTGTCTAAAAGTAATTTATTTTGTTTCGGATTTGATTTTATGGACAGATGTCAACCTCAATGCAGCCGAGTAAGTACACGGGTCTGGTGGCCGATTTGATGCCCAATATTCGGGCGATGAAGTACTCTGGACTGTTTATGCATAGCTTCACTGGAGGGAGTCTGTTTATGAAGAGAGTTTATTCGTCGGTGCATATGGTGGTAGTAATTATACATATGGCCTTGATTTTGGTCAATATGGCATTGAATGCGGACGAAGTCAATGAATTGTCAGGAAATACAATAACTTCGTTGTTCTTTACTCACTGCATTGTCAAGTTTGTTTACCTGGCCATCAATCAGAAGAATTTTTACAGGTAAGTGATGGTTGAGATACGATTTGAAGTGATTGCGGTCACTAATTGAGTTTGAATCGTACAGAACATTAAATATCTGGAATCAGGCTAACTCCCATCCCCTTTTTGCCGAGTCGGATGCACGTTATCACGCAATAGCTCTGGCAAAGATGCGAAAACTCTTCTTTCTAGTAATGCTGACGACATTTGCCTCAGCAACTGCCTGGACAACGATTACTTTCTTTGGGGAGAGTGTCAAATTTGCTATCGACAAGGACACTAATGCCACCATCACCGTTGAGATTCCGCGGTTGCCAATCAAAGCCTTCTATCCATGGGATGCCAGTCATGGCATGTTCTATATGATCAGCTTTGTGCTGCAGGTCTACTACGTACTCTTTTCGATGATTCATTCCAATTTGTGCGATGTCATGTTCTGCTCTTGGTTGATTTTCGCCTGTGAGCAGTTGCAGCATCTGAAGGGTATCATGAAACCACTAATGGAACTATCCGCATCGCTGGATACCTACAGACCCAACTCGGCGGCACTTTTCCGATCCCTTTCGGCCAACTCTAAGTCGGAGCTGATACACCACGAGGGTGTGTACACGCCACACTTGAATGTAAGTCAACTAATTGCATGTGCACTTTAAATTTATTTGCAGAAAAGGAACCCATCACCGACATGGACATGTCCGGAATATACAGCACCAAAGCCGATTGGGGAGCCCAGTTTCGAGCGCCGTCCACGCTTCAGTCATTCAATGCTGGCTCGAATGGGGGACCCATTGCTAATCCCAATGGACTTACCAAAAAACAGGAAATGATGGTTCGTAGCGCCATCAAGTACTGGGTGGAGAGACATAAGCATGTTGTCCGGTGAGTCTAATGCCCTGATCTAAATCTAATTCTGCTTAGGATATAGAGGAACTTACATACCAAGTTTGGTGAGCTTAGCTTTTAAGGTCTTTGAGATCTATGTGTTAATACAGACGGACGGACAGACGGTCATCGCAAGTTTACGGCTTAATGGGATTCGATGTTTAGTACATCAATCACCCAAACACCCCAATAGCCCCATTTGCTCCTATTCTTTAAATTTTGCCTTAGCAACTATCACCCTGATATCTCATGATTCAGGTGACTCAACACAAATCGTGGCAACTTTCAAAGTTGATACAATACTTATTGATTGATATCTAACTTAATCGAATCGAGCAATTGTATCAAATTATCCCTTATTACTGTATATACTGTTCTTCGCCTTTCAATGATCGTATTACTTATATACACAATATTTTTTATATACCCTAAAAATAGGCTAATTTATTTCGGGCAAATATGTTTTTGGGACATAAGTATTTTTAATCGTATTTTCTAATAAATTTATTGATTTAATCGATCAATACTTATTAAGTTATAAGATTACAATGGTTTTTTGAAATCAGACTTCTCGCAGCTTTTGTTAAAGAGTGACGAGACGTCGGTGTTGATCGTTTGGTTACTCTGCAAGACCCAGTGTAAGGTGGCTCCAAAGTTTGGTGTACAAAATTTGTTCTTAACATGATATGAGAATTGGATGAATTCGTTTTGACAGGTTATCGTAATATTCATTGGGAAGGAGAACGTGGCTTCCCCAGCAGCAGAAGAACCTAAAACATGTTCTAAGGCGAGGCTGTGATATCGGTACCATATCAATGCAATACATTTCCTTAAGAGAAATGACCTTGGGCCATCGAGAGAATCGATCGATCATCGGGAGGCTGTAGCGGTGTCCGTTAACTTGGGGCATGACGACTATATCCAAATTTATGTGGTAGAATCGATTGTCAGGAATCCCAATCTTTATCAGTATTAGGATATTATTACGATGTATCTTAGCTCGTTGACAGAATAAACAGCTTTGAGCTCATGCAGAAACGCCTTTTCTCATCGCAGGCCCGACGAGCTTGCCAGAGATCCGATCTTTCACTAGAGTTAGATAATCCGTTAACAGACGCAAATATGTGATACTGAAGAATTTGTGGATTGTAAGGATAATTTGGCTCACAAGTCGTGTCGCAATAAATCATAATGTTGTTGTTAAATTGAACGTGCTCTAGACGGAAGAATATACTATTCTCTAATAGCTGAGCTAACTCAATATCTTAGTTTTGTGCGTCTTGAATACTCTATAATGATATGATGGTTGGCATTATTCATGGAATAATACGTAAAGTTTTGCAAACTAATGCAAGCGGGGTGTTTGGCATAGGGTGTGCCATAAGAGCAGCTTTTGCTGCAGAACGTACATTCAATCTTCTGAATGTTATTCCTTGTTATTTCGCGACACAGTTCAGTAAGTGGAACTTGGCGATAATACTTGAACAAGTTCGCAGTCTTCTTAGTTGCTTCTACATAGTCGACGATAGCACTGTACCGATCCTGTGGTGGTCATATCCCTTGAACCTCCTGCTTAGCAATCTAACAGTTATTGGCATTAATACTCAGACCTCTAAATACATTGACCATAAATCACTGGCATTGCAAATTTGGGCTCGAATGCCATGGAAAGTAACACAATCAAGAGTTGTAAACACTGATTTTCATTGTAGTTTTAGGCGAAGTCATAAATATAACCAATGGGGTAGCGATCAGGTGCAGTTATTGAATTCCGCTGACGGTAATCCACTTCGGGTCCCGCTTGGTTTGAACACTACGTGTAATGGACTTGCCCAGGAACTCTTCAATGGCCGGTAGATTTCTGCGACGGGCAATTGACTTTGCCTTTTGGTATGGCAAGTTTTTCTCCGGAGAAGCGCAACAGGACTTCGCCTAGTCTCGATAAGGTGCGATGAATCGTGCTTAATTGTGCAGGGAGTACAGACTTGCGTAGTTGTGTCTATAAGTTGCCTGGCATTAAGATCGATGAGCAAGTTGTTATGTGCCAAAAGATCAGCCACGATTATTGTCGTCTGCACATTAATGATAATGGATATGTGTCCCATAGTTGTGATTTATTCCCAACAAATAATAGTCGTTTTATATTTAATTGAAGTACGTGGAGTCACAGATATCACTGTACCCGAAGTACCCGACACGTGTAGGCAAGGCTCAAGCTGCAGGAATCGTTTGCGAACAATGGGCTGTTTGAGTCGTTCTTGGTTGGCTTGTAGCTGTCGCCTACCAGCGATGCCGACAGCAATAGAGTTCGAAATTTTTGCATATATGAAGAGCATCACGGTCCCATTGTATTCTGAAAAATTCATCGCGATCAAATAATAAACTCGGAAGTTATTCAAAACACAATATTACTCAGTGTCGGGCCAAAGGAAGAAGAGAATATTGACGTAATAACGCCTTTACATCGGTAGTAATCTCCCCGTGGTTTTCCCTGAGTACCAATTATATTTTATTAATCGGAAGCTAACTTGAGCGGTGACAAATTTATATAAGTTTATATATAAGTATCTAAGTTTGTTACTATTATTTCCTTTTTGAAGAATAAGTAAAGGGTCTCTCATAGTCGACTTCGTCTGTAGCTATTCCGACTGGTTTTATATTGTTTTAAATACAAAGGGGTCAGCATTTAAATAATTCATATTACTAATTAAATTTATTGATTAATGCTCATTAAATTAAATTCTAGCAATGGTTTTTAAAATCACACTTTTCGAAGCTTTTAGATGCACTAAGTTATAAGCTTCTGAAGTTATCGCTGCGCTGATTTTAATGTCTTTATTTACTTATTTTATTTAAAATCAGAACTGATTCCGGAATATACTAAATACTAAATAAGTATTTAACCCTCTCAAATGTATTACCGACGACGAAATTGAAACAAGTTGTGTCATTGTTTTCTAAATTTATATAAATTTACATTTTATTAAAAATATTCTTGAAATTTAAATGCGCTTTATCCTGGATTAATTCATGCACGAGTTTGTAAACATTTATTAATACATTTTTGTTACTTTCATCTTGTTTTTTGACAAATCTATTGTACCGGTAGTACGTATCAGAATACTGATACCGAAACCAAATGAACCAAACCGAAGTATAACCTCTGACGGAGGTACATACCGAAACCTTTACCTGAACCGATATATGTATCGGTATTAATCCCTGTTAGATATTTTTGAGTGAGTTTTCATTTGCAAATAATTATTACGATACAGTGTCTTATAGTCGAATGTGATTACTTGCTCTTAGTATATACTGATACATCATATATTCTCCTTTTTCTATCATTTGTTTTTATCTTCAGATCTCATTTATTTATTTGATTCGATTATTTAATTAATTTCCGACAATTCAATAATTGTTTGTTTTTGATTTTTTTTGTATTTATTATTCAAATATCTGATTTATTATCAACGAATTTTTGCTTCTCGTTTATTTATTGATATACACAATTGCCTTGTTTGTGTTTGAGTTTTCATGAGTTTTCCCTTGTGTTTGAGGTCGGAATTGTGCTTGGCCGGCAATTGAGTTAGTTATTTGTTTTGATTTATTATTGATCAACCTTTTACATTTTCAACACGCTAACATTGCTCTTGTTGACCTCTCACTGTGACCTTTCAATTGAACTCGTCTGTATACAGGTTGGTGGCCGCTATTGGCGATACCTACGGCGCAGCCCTGCTATTGCACATGCTTATCTCGACCATTATGCTGACCTTGCTGGCCTATCAGGCAACTAAAATCAATGGCGTTAATGTGTATGCCTTTACGGTAATTGGATATCTAGGCTATGCACTAGCCCAGGTGTTTCATTTTTGCATTTTCGGGAACCGTCTGATTGAAGAGGTAAGTTTAAATTGTTCGAGTGCAACTAAACTGACTTGCCGTCGCACACAGAGCTCATCTGTCATGGAGGCCGCCTATTCCTGCCATTGGTACGATGGCTCCGAGGAGGCTAAAACTTTCGTCCAGATTGTTTGCCAGCAATGCCAAAAGGCCATGAGTATATCGGGTGCAAAATTCTTTACTGTCTCGCTTGATTTATTTGCCTCGGTGAGTTTTCCGCTTTTCATCGAAGTCTTTGGCTTAAATATTTACATATTTGCTAACAAATTGCTAACTTTTTCAGGTGCTCGGAGCTGTTGTCACCTATTTCATGGTGCTGGTGCAACTCAAGTGAAAACATAGAATAACAACAACCTCAGCAACAATAAGAAGAAGAAGAACAACTGCAATAATATTAAATTTTATATATTGTATTGCTTGTTGTCCGTACCAACAAATTGTGTCAAAGTTTATGCGTTACCTCACAACAATAAGAATTAAGAAGTTAATTCAATTCTAGCCCACATTTATTGACCAAGCCGGCTTAATTTGCATTATTGACTTAATATCATATTTTGGCAGTAACTAATTAGCTAACAATTATTCATTTAGCACACATCTTTATTGATTTATTCACTCTATCTTAATAGCTTCGATTATATACTCAAGACGCTAAATAAATAAATAAATGTGTAGTACAAATTTAAAGCGAAGAAGTTTAAGAGATATACTTATTTGGTATTGGATGGATATTAATTGTCGGTAAAAGTCACTTTATTTAAACTCATTCATACAACCCAACTCGACAAATACAATTAAATTATGTTCCATTTATGATTAGTGTATTAAGAACTCTCGTCTACTTATTTTCCAAGAGTAAGTACGCATCGACAAGAACTACTACTAAATGTGTTGCATCCGGAAAATTAAAATTAAAAATGATATCAAATTAAACACCTCTCTGCAAAACTAGATTGTAACTTGTCATAATATTTTTGGCACGCCAGAGATTCTTACAGAGCCTAGTATTACATATTCGACCGACCGTTGGTATGACAACTTTGTGATAAGGTAATCAGATATTAATTATACTTGATCAGGATACATAAAACAATATACAATTCACAATATGTGAGTTTGGTTGACAAATCTGTAGAGATAACAGAACTGTTCATAATAAACCTTAATTTTCGACCGACCTACAACAGCTATATGATATAGTAGTCCGATTCAAACCAAATTTTCTCAGCATTTTAAAGACCTTAATATTCGACCTATCGTCCCTTTGACAGTTATTTAATATAATAATTTAATTTCATAATCAAATTTGTTCACAATTAACATATAATACTGAACAATGTCTTAATAATTTAGGACTGTTAATTTTTAATTGCATTCCTAGCTCTTTATCTTCTATGTACTCTGTAAAATTTTGTAGTGCTATTGATTTATTTTTCTCTATTTACTGTTTATTTTGCTAGAACATTACTTTTTAATAAGTATATATATTCTTGATCAGCAACAATAACCGAGTCGATATTACCATGTTCGTCTGTCCGTTGCACCGTCGGTCCATCTGTCCGTTCGTATGAACGAAAGGATCTCAGAGATGGTAAGAGTTAGATGTTTGAACTTGGTCTCCCAGCACTGGGAATTTTTGCAGGCAGATCAAGTTTATCTTTTGCTTCCTTTGGTTTTTCGTATCCACAAATCCATTACATTTCGTTATCACTGTTTTCCTTTTGGTGTTCCTCATTGCATCTTCTTTTCAACATATTCTTTGTGTATACTGAAATCGACATCTACATATATCCGCATCAAGAGAAAAACTTCTGCTCGTAGCAACGAGAGTATGCAACAGATCACCATATTGCGTCACAACGCTTTTGTATCTGTTTTTGGGCCAATTGTTGTAAACTCATGAAGAATGCTCTACAAAATGCACCAAAAACTGTTAAAAACTGAGACTCCACAATTTTTTTATTAATCCGGGTAATCAGGACAGGAAGAGACCTCAAATGTAAGATTATTAAGTATACACTTTATTATTAAAGTTTCAACCTAAATGGTCATTAACAATTGAAATGATTACAACGTATTTATTAAAATAAGATGACGTCTGACTCTAATGACTGACTCTGACGTCGATTACTAGCGACCGACTTTTCCTCTCTCTTGACTCCTTGCATGCTCAGCCATTCTGCGCCAGGGATGCTGCAACAGTCTTGAACGTTGCCAGCTAACATATCGTACATATGTAAATATAGGACGAGACTAGAGGGATACAATTAAAGAATATTACAAGTTTAATATAAATATTTAGACAATGTACATAGAACAAGCCGGAGAGTCGGGGCGGGAGCGATAGTAGAGTGCCCTGAGTCAGTCTTCTTTGTTATTTTTGGCACGCCAAATATATCATACCCTTGCAGAACCCTGATGCCCTTTTCAACCGATCTTTCACATGGCAGCTATATGATATAGTGATACGATTTATACCAAATTTGGTCAGGATGTATATGACATGACCAGTTGCATAATCTGTGAGTTTGGTTAAAGTATGTTGAAAAATAAAAAAAGTATGATTTTCGCACGATAGTTCCTATGGCAGCTATATGATATAGTGATCCGATCTGGCTGGCGCCGACACATGTACTGTCTGTATCAAAAAGACTGATCTGTACCAAGTTTCATCCAGATAGCTCTAAAACGAAGAGACTAGTTTGCATACAAACAGACGGACATGGCTATATCGACTCGGCTGTTGATGCTGATCAAGAATATATATACTTTATAGATTCGGAGATGTCTGCTTTCATGCGTTACAAATTTCGTGACAAAATTATAATACCCTCTGCAAATATATAACAAGCCGATCAGTCGAGCGGGCGCGACAGTAGGATAGCCTGTGCAGGTCTTCAAAGAAAAGTAATGGGATTAAAATATATCGCTTGAAGTCGATTTTGCTTGCATAGTCTGGCAACACTGGACTGCGACTGTTGATTGTTTATGTTTAGCGCCACAGCAGACAAAAGGCAAATCAAACATACATGAACAAACGCGTCTTTCCGTTCATTATATCGTCGTCGCGGCGCAGCGACTGCGCTGCTACTGCGCTGCAACGCATCTGCTGCGCTGCATAAATTTGTTTCTTGAATAACTTCTGAGTTCAATATCCGATTGTACTGAAATTTGTAGCACACATTGAGAGTAGAATACTTATTATGTGTGCCAAATCTCAAGTCTCTAGCTATTAAACTGCTCGTGTTATCATCTTTTTCGAGTTATGGGCGAAGGGGGCGTGGCATCGCGATGAAATTTTCAGGACACATTAATCCCAAGCTTTTTATCATGTGTGCCAGATCTCAAGTCACTAGCTTAGACATTGCTTATGTTATGGTGATTTTTCTAATTTTTAGACTAACGGGACTTGATATCAAACAAGCCGATCAGTCGAGCGGGCGCGACAGTAGGATAGCCTGTGCAGGTCTTCAAAGAAAAGTAATGGGATTAAAATATATCGCTTGAAGTCGATTTTGCTTGCATAGTCTGGCAACACTGGACTGCGACTGTTGATTGTTTATGTTTAGCGCCACAGCAGACAAAAGGCAAATCAAACATACATGAACAAACGCGTCTTTCCGTTCATTATATCGTCGTCGCGGCGCAGCGACTGCGCTGCTACTGCGCTGCAACGCATCTGCTGCGCTGCATAAATTTGTTTCTTGAATAACTTCTGAGTTCAATATCCGATTGTACTGAAATTTGTAGCACACATTGAGAGTAGAATACTTATTATGTGTGCCAAATCTCAAGTCTCTAGCTATTAAACTGCTCGTGTTATCATCTTTTTCGAGTTATGGGCGAAGGGGGCGTGGCATCGCGATGAAATTTTCAGGACACATTAATCCCAAGCTTTTTATCATGTGTGCCAGATCTCAAGTCACTAGCTTAGACATTGCTTATGTTATGGTGATTTTTCTAATTTTTAGACTAACGGGACTTGATATCAAAAAATAAAAATAAACTTGATCTGCGTATGGTATTCAGGAACCCACATTCCAAATTTGAAGTCTCTAGCTCTTATAGTTGCTGAGATCCACGCGTTCATACAGACGGACGGACGGACAGACGGACAGACAGACGGACAGGTGTAATTCGACTCGGCTATTGATACTGATCAAGAATATATATACTTTATAGGGTCGGAGATGCTTCCTTCTGCCTGTTACATACATTCACACAAATTCATTATAGCCTTTTTTGCCCATTTTTAATGGGCACAGGCTATAAAAATAAAAATAAACTTGATCTGCGTATGGTATTCAGGAACCCACATTCCAAATTTGAAGTCTCTAGCTCTTATAGTTGCTGAGATCCACGCGTTCATACAGACGGACGGACGGACAGACGGACAGACGGACAGACAGACGGACAGGTGTAATTCGACTCGGCTATTGATACTGATCAAGAATATATATACTTTATAGGGTCGGAGATGCTTCCTTCTGCCTGTTACATACATTCACACAAATTCATTATAGCCTTTTTTGCCCATTTTTAATGGGCACAGGCTATAAAAAGATGAAGATTTTCGAAATAAAACATGTGCGAAATGGAAATAGAAGTCTGGCAGACTCCATAAAGTATAATTATTCTTTATCAGCATCAACAGGCGAGTTGTTATAACCATTTTCGTCTCTCCCTGCTAGATTTTAGAGACTATAAGAGCTATAGGCATGAGCAGAACTTTAAAAAGTTGTCATACAACCTTCCGCCCCCGTAAATCGAAAACACACAGGAATCGTGTTCCCGATGTGTCCTGAAAGTTTCAATGAAATCGGAAGTAATTCAAAACAAAATGTTACGAGTGTCGGGCCAAAAGATGAAGAAGATAACACTGACGCGACAACGTAGAAAGCTTGCAGAGTGTTTGTTGGCATGTGTATGAGTTTTGCAAAATAAGTTCAGCGTCTTCCATAATAATCTTCAACCGTAGCCTGGGGTACCCAGTTGATGATCAACAGTATTCTGGTACAAATGCCTATTGAATAGAACTTAAACTTAAACTAAAACCGTAGAACGCGATAATTTAAATTTACTATTTTAATGTAACAGAATTTATATTGATTTTAAACATCAGCTGACTCTTCCTGATCATCACGAGATGAACATTAATTGAAGACAATTCATCCGTCCGTCCACCATTATCACCAATCGCCCAAACGTGAAAATATTTAACTCTTGGGGATTGGGGATTGCACGCCTCGTTGCATGCCAAATATTTTTTATTTTATTTTACAGGGCAGATGCGCAAAGCTCTCTTAATTGAATGTAAATTATTAATGCCGATTTCTAGTCTGCCATTTTGTTGCTTTATATATATTTTTTTATTGTGTGTGTGTGTTTTTTTTTTGGCAGTCGCATTAAAATGCCAACAAAAGGCAACTGTTACCCAACAACAATTGAAGTAAGCAATTAAAGTGTGTTGAGTGTTTTAAGCGAAATGTGGCAAAAATGTAATTTAAAAATCACATACACACACATATGTAAGTACACACACGCATGCGTATGAAATATATCCATACTTACAATGATACATTTTGAAAGCGCGCTTCATGTTTATGGTTTCTCGAATTGCCCAACTCTAGCCCCAACTCCAAGTCCGAATCTAACTGCAACTGAACTGAGTTGAACTCAAAGAAACTCGCACTTTGCTTAAATGCGGCCACGCTTGTAAGTATATGCGAGTATATGTGAACATGTATTTAGGGTTGGGGCTGGAATTTTATATCTTTTTCAAGCTTTCATATGCTTGACACTAAAACTGTAAGCCAGGAAATACGAAATATGTAGTTATTCTTGTCTTAGCAACAACAAGTTACCTTCCACTTTAACAACTCCTCGACTCTCTTCTTTTACTCTTCCTCATCTTCTTTCTCCGATTCTTTGCCTATGCGAGTAGTTGCTGTAAATTTTTTTATGGCACAGACTTTCGTCTGGCAATGAAAGTTTCTTGACTTGCAACAACAATAATGGACAGCAGCTGCTTAATTTATTAGTCTACTGTTTAATTACTTTTCTTGTATATAATTGTTGTTGCCAACTGGTGAGGTAGTTGTTCTTCCCTAAAAGATCCCAAAGTAGCAAGCCATCAACATTTTTCCCGAATTTACATTCCTACTTATGCGAATTTTTGAATCGATTATCAGCATTAAATTTTTGACCACATTTAATGATCCTCGAATAATGCCTATAAATTAGTCTCTAGTGAGAATAAAGGTTATGTTAACTCTATGAATGTCTCAAATAACACATCTGAGATCTGGTTTCTATTTATTACTGGGGTCAACAGTGTTCGATTTATTTTTTATGAATATTATTAGTTTGTCGTGAATATCAAAAGAATCTTGTGCTCTCAACATGAGTTATACTTAAATATGCTGGGTTCCTTGTGCAGAAATATTGGGTGTATTTTAGTCATTCCAACTCCATTCATGTTTAAGCACAAAAGATAATTTTAATATAAAATATAATTATGATTTATCATGTGTAATGTGATCAGCAATAGCAGTCGGAGTCGATATAGCCATGTCCGTCCGCCTGTCTATTTCTAAGCAATCTAGTCTCTCAGTTTTAAATCTATCTGGATGTAACTTGTTACATGGCTGTCATTTTTTCGTCATAAGTCGGATAACTCTATTATATAGCAGCCATGGCAACAATCGGTAACAATTTAGTGTTTCTATATCATATAGCTGCCTAAGGAACGAGCAGTTGAAAATCAAAGTTTAGTATTTAAGTCTAGTATGTTGTTTTTCCAGACTTTGCAATCAAACTGGCATATTGTGTGCTTGAAATTGTCTTTTATATACTGAAAATATTTGGTCAAAACCTGACTACCATATTATATACTAGCTGTGATTTGAACTATCTGTTGAACATTGAACACAGGGCTCTGCTGGGGTGTATAATCTTTGGCCTGTCCAAAGAACACTTTTCATGGTGATTAGACGTGTGCATGAAGTCTGCACAGGGTACCCTACTGTCATGCGCACCCCGACTGACCGACTTTTTTAAATTTCCTCGACTTTTGTGCCACATTTTCTTTGGTTAAACATTGGAAGGGCAGTTCAATTATATGTAAATCGTTAGTCGAGCAACCTGGCTGCCTCCTTCACTTCTCTGGCCCTTACGAACGTTAATAATTGTTGGCAATCATTAAGTGGAACAATAAAAGACAAAACGATAAGTAATCGTACAAAAAAAGTTAAACGCAATTCGAGGCAAAGTTATGGTCGCTGTGCATTATGGAAAACGGTTTTTATTTGAATGAAAATGAGGAAATGCCACTGTCGGCACTGGCACAAGTTCAACGACTCATTGCAATGTTTTGTAAAAATCCCACAGTACGTGTAAAGTGTATTCGCACAGACAGTAAGTAGACAGTCGTAGTAGATATTACGGATTGCTATACTAAATTGCTTAATTGAAAAATTAAAAAATTGAAAAATTGAAAAATGTCGAAAATGGAAAAACTGAAATAATTACGGCAAAAATGATTTGAGTAAAAAAAAAATGCAATGTGCACGCCAAGGCGTGTCGGTCGGTTATATTCAACGATTGGTAGCTACTTTGCTACACATTTAGTTGTGAAGCTTAGATTTCGCCATAGCCATAGACACCCCACTGACTCTCTTTGCGTCATGTCTCTGCATGCTGGCTAATGGAAAGTAAAGAAAATATATAGTGTTATGATTTGGCAAATTGCACGCAGATCTTTTACTGTGACTAATAGCGAACACAACTGCAATGCATTTTTCACATACATAGAACTAAAACGAAAGATTTAAGACACGAACTTGGCCGGCGCCATGTCATAGAATTGTTTGAGACTTTGCAGTTCGTCTGACGGACTTGTTCACTGACCGGCAGTGGAGCGTGTCTGGCAGGTCTGTGGCCAGTGTGCGCTCATTGAACTTCTATTGCGCAAATGACAGCACCTCCCCCCATCGCCGTGAAGCACAAGTCCCGAAACCATGAAAACTTACGCAGACGCTGGCGCAGACGTAGACAGTCGTTAGTATCGTGCGGATTTTTCTCTTTGACCGATTTCCATGGCATGATCTGTTTAACGGCTTTCGGTTTTCGTTTGCTCAAGTCGTTGTTGCTCTTACTGTTGTTGTTTGTTGTTGTTGTTGTTGTTGCAATCTTTGCCGTTGCTCGTTGTTCGTTGTTCGTCAGCTGGTTCGTTTCCGTCGTCATCGTTGTGGTTGCCGTTGCTCGCGCGTTGAGTATTTATATGCGCGGTAACTTGTTTCCAGACATTCAGATTTAGTTAACGTCTTCAGCGTTTCGGTTGTGTTTAGTGCGAACATTACATCCATTCCGTTCCTGCGCTGCCCATTGGATATCCAAAAGCAAAACCTCCAAAAAACCTTATAAGGATTACTAGCTGACTAACCAATTAACCCCCTACAACAAGAAGGTGAGCTGCCGTTCTCAAACTGCATATATACACACACATGTCGGTCAATCTGTGCCTGTCCAGAAATTCCGTATTGAATTTATTACATTGTATGACAATTGTTAGAGAAGACGTTGCAATTTGCAGCATGGAATATAAATGAGTGCGAAAATAATGTGATATAAAAATGTGTGCAGATTAAATGTGGCCAGCGGAGAACAATTGTATTAATATGCCGGTAGCAATATTTATTTTTACCAATAATTCGCAACAATAACTTTTGAAAAAATTCCTTTGTTCAATTGAAATTCCTTGTGTGAATCGACAGTGCCTGAAAATGTAAATATAGGCTGTAGAAATGTAAACAGATTTTAGAATATTAATAACTTCAGTTACGGCAGTTGTTTCAGTTGTACAATCAAGAATCATAACAACAATTTACGAATAATTTCCTCATACACTTTAACTGGAAAAACAGTATGCCGAAATTTCGTACAATTTCAAAAGTAACTCAAATAACATTAAAGTCATAACAATAATGGCATACATATATGTAGACAAAATGAGAAAGAGAGAGAGAGAGAGAGAGAGACAGATAAAATTGCAGCTGGAGCTAAAAACCAAAAGGCAGGCCATAAACCCGTTTCTGTTTTAACCGCCATTTGGTTTTCGCGAAGATTTTTCGCAATATTTGAAGTAGTTGCAGGCAACATTTGCAATAAACGCAATGACCATTAACAGCAAATACAGCACTGACAACAACAAAAGCTTCATCAGTGTACTCAGCGCATTTTGTGTGAGTTACTCTTGCCACATCCACGTACAATATCTACTTGCAGCATTGGTTGGATCTGCAACCGATAGTAATTGTTGTAGCTGTGGCTACCTTGATTGCTGCTACAGGTTGTTCTTGCAACAAATATGCCACCAAGCCACATGCTGCATGGCCTCAATGAGACACGCTTTTGTCTATTGCATATTGCGGCAAAAGGTGTTGCAAATTTATCAGAAATTACGTGTGTAAAACGTACTATTATATCTGATTGCGCTTTCCAATTAAAGTTAAAGTTTCGGTTGTTGCCGCGACTGTTGTACAAGATTTGTTTGTGGCCGGAACATAACAAGCCCTAACTGTTACAATCAGTTAACACATCAACTCTTAGCACATAGCAATTTTGGTTACATGCAGTAACGAAAATAATAAATATTGACAACAACAACAGCTGCAACAACAACAACATTTCTAAATGTTAGCCATTAAGCAGGCCAAAGTGCGATCTGGTTAAAACCAACATAGGACTTCAAAAGAAATACTTAAAGTCAAGTAACTAAAGCAACCCTCTCTCTCTCTCTTCTATTTACTACTTTCTTTCCGGCTTGTCCTCCAACTTTATTTTTCCCCCCGCTAAACGAATTTTTATTTATTTGTTGATTCGCTTGAATTTGCATAAGCGTAAATTATTTATTATTATAATAATTAATATTGCTATAATTATATATATATATGTTTCTTTTTTTGGTGTTTGCATAATAGTTTTATATATTTTGTTGTTGCAACTACTGTTGAACTACTGAATGAGCGCGAAAGCATAAACAGTTTCTTATATATTTTGAGGTCACTTCGCGGTTGATTTGAGCCCAGTTTAGACAGCCTTACGCAAGTGGGCGTGACTGGGTCTGGGTCTGGGCCTCAAAGTATGCGAGTACAGTCAACATTATTTTTGACAATATGAAATCATATAAGGGGCTCTAGCCATGTTAATGAAACGACGCAGTCGCGTGTGACTTCAAGTCGACATTTCAAAGTTGTACAATTAAAATGTTGTTTTTTTCTTATTATTATTTTTTTAATAATGAAAGATAGTAGATAAGACATTAAAAACCGAAAGTTAGAGGGGGAAGGCCGTAAGTACGAGATGCACTTAGCTGGGTTTGGCTTAGTGAACCAAGTTAGATACATTTCAGATATACTACAGTGGAACTTATTTATTTGAATCTACTTCAAAGTTGAATACCTTTAACTAGACCTGAAAAGTTTTAGTTTTACAATATATTTACAGTAATCGTTGGTCGTGTTAATTTACAAATTTACATTTGGTTCTGGAAAGCCAAAAATGTGAGAGAATGTGGAAAGCTAATTGTCATATTGTGAATAAAGTGTATTGTCTAATCAGATTTAATTCAGAGCATAATAAGTACTAGTTAAAATTTGTGTTCCCTTTCAAATTTCGTAGAGTGCATATGTTACATAAGATTATCATTAAATCCTTGCAGATGAATAAATAAATTAATTAATAGAGTTTTGTATTCTTATGCTATTTATATGTTTAAATTAAAATGTACACAGTTCAATCGGAAAGCAATTCTTAGTATAATGAAAGCCAGTTTCCATAAGGGAAACTCTTTAAGATCATTTTCAATTATAGAACAATATTTTTCTTTATCTTTGTCCTTCAATCAGATGATGATGTTACACCCCACCCCAGCACAGCGTGTGAGCATACGCGAGGAGCTCCGTGAACCTGAGGATCCAGCTGATATTGAGCGTGACATTAAGTTGATCCGTGAGTGGCTGGAGACGCAGCCTCATCTGCCCAAGGATATGGATGATATGCGTCTGACCACGTTCTTGCGCGGCTGCAAATTCAGCCTGGAGAAGGTGAAGAAGAAGCTGGACATGTACTATACGATGCGCAATGCGGTTCCCGAGTTCTTCTCCAATCGTGACATCAATCGCGAGGAGCTCAACATTGTGCTCGACTATGTGTAGGTATAGCGAATGGATCTTTAGCAATTCAATTATTTGATGGAATCCCTTGCACAGACACTGTCCCACATTGCCGGGAATTACGCCCAATGGACGTCGGATTACGTTTATACGCGGCATTGACTGCGACTTCCAGCCTCATCATATTCTGGATGCCATGAAGGTGGCTCTGATGATTGGCGATGTGCGTCTGGCGGAGGAGTCTGTGGGCATTGCCGGCGATGTGTTCATTTTGGACGCTTCCGTGGCTAGTGCCTCACATTTTGCCAAATTCTCGCCGACGGTGGTCAAGAAGTTCTTGATTGCCGTCCAGGAGGCGTATCCCGTGAAGGTGAAGGAGGTGCATGTGATCAATATCTCACCATTGGTGGATACCATCTTCAACTTTGTGAAGCCCTTCGTCAAGGAGAAGATTCGCAGCCGCATCACCTTCCACAACGATGTGGAGAGTCTTTACAAGGTGGTGCCACGTGATCTGCTGCCCAACGAATACGGCGGCAAGGCAGGACCAATTGTCGAACTGAACCAATGGTGGAAACAGAAGCTTGCCGACAACACCAAATGGTTCAATGAGCAGGAGGATAAGAAGGCCAACGAATCGTTGCGCCCGGGTGCACCAAAGACCAGCGATGATCTATTTGGCATGGAAGGAACTTTCCGGCAGTTGAACATCGATTGAGATTACAATTTAATTATTATATTCAAGGCGTTTTTTCATATGTATTTTATATTCATATTAACCAATCATTTGTTTTGTTCGCTTCACGCTTCATTTCCTATCTATTCCATAATGTATTCACTTTGCAGTAATTACAATAAGGAAGCTGCAGCATATTAAGGAATAAATAAATCACAATTACATGTGTCCTTTTTGCATTCAACATGTTCCGTTTTCCCATTTTCACAAGTGACCCCTGTGATTCAATGATTACCATTCAATTTATAAGAATAAAGGCTTCCTTGCCAACTGATGATTGCTTCGGCCGTTGCTCGTTGTTGGGTCTTGCCTCTGTACTGACATGCACTGCAAGGAAGCGGAAATTTGTCGCATATCTGTCACCATCTCCTTTCTCTACCACCGACTTCTACTTTGCCTTATCAAACTGCACGTCTGACATATTGCTCTATTGTTGTGCGTTTATTTCGAACTCAAGTTCAGCTTTAATATCACAGTCACGTCTTAACCATGGTCAGTGTACCATCTATAGCAGATACTTTTTTTTCGCAAGATTTCTTTACAACTTGGCGGTCAGGTACTATTATGATTTATTGCCATGTTGCCACACTTTACAGCTGAACAAATATTTCTATTTCTCTATATATAAATCTCTTTGTCCTGACTCAATGATTTTCCTACTGATATCAGTCAAAATCTGTCTGTACATCTGTTCGTCCGTATTAACGAAAGGATCTCAGAGATGGTAAGAGAAAGAAGCTTGAACAGATAATTTAAATATAACAAACGCAAAGCAATTTGCTACAAGCTTCATAACGATTGATCCATAAATAAAAGTGATATTAAGGAATTTGTTTTAAGTCAATTATTTCATAATTGTTGGCTAGAGGTAGAGAGCATATAAAAATGTCATTTGCGAAAACGAGAGCGCATTCATAATCTTATTTGTACTGTCGGCCGCTGTGGCACTATACATTGTGTCGTTGAAAAGAATCTGAAGGATACGCTGAAAACTACAAAGTATAGTTCTCAGCGTATCCTGAAGATAAGCTGAATGCTACTGGCTAAAATAAAATTAATATTAGCGATTGTTTACTCGTATGTTTGTTTCAATAGCACAGTTTAACTTAACATTATAATATGTTGCAATTTTCATAGCGATTGACCCAAAAAATGGTCAAAAACGGTATAATGAATTTGTGTGAATGTATGTAACAGGCAGAAGGAAGCATCTCCGACCCTATAAAGTCTGTATATTCTTGATCAGTAACAATAGCCGAGTAGATTGACACCTGGCCGTCTGTCTGTCCGTCTGTCAGTCTGTCCGCCTGTCTGTCCGTCTGTATGAGCTCGTGGATCTTAGCAACTATAAGAGTTAGATACCTCAAATTTGGAATGTAGGTTTCCGAATACCAAACGCAGATCGAAAACCACGCAAATCGAAGCAAACTATCACAGCCTCAAGTTTTTAGATAACTCAGCCTAATATAACAGTATAACATAATTCCCGCTGAGTAAGTTGCTGAAAGTTTCATACCGATCGACCTATAAATAAGGGAGATACTAAGGAATTTGTTTTAAATACATTTTTATATAATTGCTGGCCAAAGCGAGAGAGCATATGAAAAACCCATTTGCGCAAACGAGAACGCATATGATAATCTGATGATTTGCGCTAACGGCCGCTGTGGCGCTATACATGGAGTCAGTGCATAATACTGACGGCCACACTCAGAACTATACATTTTGTGAAAAGCTGAATGCTACAGGCTAACTTAAAATTAATATTAGCAATTGCTTACACGCATGTTTGTTAAGATAAAACTTGTAAACACATCGCGATTGACCCATTAATAAAGAAGATATTAAAGGATTTCTTTTAAATTCCTTATTTCATAGTTGTTGGCCAGAGCAAGAGTGCATATGAGTGAAAGTTCCATTTGCGCAAGCGAGAGCGCATGGGATAATTTGATTTGCCTTTCAACCGCTGAGGCGCTACACATAAGCAATTTCCAAATAAACAGTCGTATTCCAGTGTTGCCAGACTATCGCAAGCAAGCTACACTGGATTTCGAGCGATATAGTTAAATACATGCACAGATAGATACGTATGTAAAGGAAATTCCATTATAAATACATCAAAATACGTTTTCTTTAAGACCATCACAGGGTATTCTACTGTTGCGCGCGCTCGACTGATCGGCTTATTATCATAAAAATTGACTTATTTTACTCGATTCATCGTTAAAAAAAATGGATTTCAAATCTTTTTAAAAAGGTTATACAGAAATCGGTTCATCGATGTTTCGATTTTTTTACATCACTACTTAAAACATAATTTATTTCGGTTTATTACAGTTTCAGTGATGTTCGCGTAGACTACTATATTGTCTACCATTATTTGTAGACTAGTGTTTTGTAGACAATGCAGTGTGTAGACAATGCGTCAATGGTGTTGACAATTTGTGGAAAATGTCAACAATTGTATTGTCAGTAGTGAAGTAAATTTGGGTCAAAAGTTCGATGCCGATGTTCATCGATGTTTACAAAATGAGATATCGATACATTGATGATGTCCGATGTTTTCAAACCATTTTTTTTTTAACTTAATTCAATTTAGAGTTTTATTAAGTGTTCTTTTTTAAAATTATGCTTTGATATTGTTTATCTATGATTCAAATTTAATAAAATAATAAAAATATTGTTTTCATACCATTAACTTTGTTAACAAAGTTTAAAAAATTGAAATAATAACAATAAATGCTTCGTTAGCAATCTTATTCATTTCTGCGTTAATGGGTATTTTTGCCTGTCTTAGTTGTTAGAATACTTATACCCATTTTTAATTAACATACTTTGGCATTACAAACCACGAACTACCAGTTCGCCACCTAAATTTAACGACCGATGTTTTGTCAAACATCGATGCATCGATAAACATCGGTATGAGCCAAAACATCGTAAAACATCTCAAGAAATCGCCAAAAATAATCAATACTCGATGCATCGATGGTTTTTTACATCACTAATTGTAAGCATGTGTCGCCTGAACTATAAGGTGTAGACTATGCGATTGTCAACGATGTCAACACGTCAGCTATGTCGACAATGTGGACAACGTAATAAATGCCAACTCCCAATAATTCCCAATAATTATAAAATATAGAAATGTAAATCAATTATTCAATGAAGGTTAGGTTAGGTTAGGTTACGTTAGGTTAGGTTAGGTTAGGTTAGGTTAGGTTAGGTTATTCGGACTGCTCGACAAAAGTCGAGTGCACCCAGAGACCATTCGGCCCATTGTGGTATCCGTTAGTTATAGGAGTAGAAAGGGTAACGGTTATGTGGGGAGGGAGGGTTGACGGGAGCTGGAAAGGGGATTATACGCAGCGTGGTTCTGAAATCCTTAGTTAGTCCACTTTTGTGAGATTCGCCCCTGAAACCAACCAGTGGAGTCCAGGAAGAGCATCAGATTATCCAGACGCAGTTTTGGGAGACTGTTCAGTTAATCGAAGAAGCGTTCCCCGAGGAAACGGGTTCTCCTTCATAGAAGTGCAGGACTGTCACCTAGGAGGTGCTGGATACTCTCTTGTTCGTCTTCGTTCCCGCAGCTGCGACAAAAGTCTTAAAATGATCCAGCGTACAGTTGTGCCATTCGGCCGATTGGACAGTGACCCGTTTAGACTCCTACCAACATTCTTATCCTGTTCTTGATAAAGTCTAGGAGTTCTGATAATCGCTCTGGGTAACGGTCTGGCCATCCTGTCATCCCACAGCATTGGTTTCTACCGAAGGTAGAATGGTGCTGTGGACTTTAGTGGGTGGCTTGAGGAGGTTCAGGGCTCGAAGTCTGACGAAGTCACACTCCTGGCTGCCGCGTACTTCAAGAACATGTCCATCGGTTTCAAGTCTAGCATGACATCTAGGGCTGCTTGAGGCGCAAGCAAGCCAGTCTTTGCAGGCAGTTTCCTACCATACTAATCTAGGGTTGCTTAGGGGTAAGTAAGCCAGTCATTGCAGGCAGTTTACCACAATACTAAAGCTTCATAAGTGAGTAAGGGTCTGACGATTGCCGTATGAAACCAGTAGATGATATACGGTTGCAGTTCCCATCTTTTCCCAAAAGTTTTTTTGCATACAAAGGCTTGTAGTGCCTTTTTCATTCTCTCCTCCGATTTTCTCTTCAAAGAGAGTTTCGAGTCGTTACTCTGCATCCCATATTTTTCAACTTTAGAAGGCCGTTGAGAATGAGATTCCACAATAGAAAAGATATGACTCCTCCTTGAGGAGTACCCCGCTAAGAGTTGATCACTTTGCAGCTAAGCATATTGCTAGGCCATTGAGTGATCATCGGATGTGGAGCGATTTTGGCAAGAGCTGCTGTTATTGACTCGATCCTGACATTGTTGATGGCTCCTTCCAAGTATATAAAAAATGCCGCCAGCGCAAACTTCTATCTATGCAAGGTGATTTCGATAATGCTAACTACCTCATGCAGTGCTGTCTCAACTGATCTACCTTTCAGATAGGTGTGTTGAGACCCGCTGAAAACATGTGAAGTTAGCTTTGTCCTAAGATACCGATCCAGAAGTCGTTCTAGCGTTTTTAATAAAAACGATGATACACTGATTGGTAGTCCTTCGCTGAGCAGTGGTTTAGCTCTCGAAGTCTAGATGCTTCAGTTGTACTGCTCAGATCCTCACATGAAGCAGCCCATGAGTCACTTTTGGCCTTTCTGCAGAGTTTTTTAAAGGTCTGGAGTCTGAGGTTATAGGCGTCCTAATCCTCCTGACAGTAACTCGTCATAGACCTGTTGTAGAGTCTCCTTGTTTCCTTCCTGATAAGGCCAAGCTCCTGTGCACACCACACCCTCGCCCCTTCGTTTACACAGGCGATCATTCTGATCCCCGGAGGCTCCCCGGCTAGGTCAGGTTGTGGTGTCATGCACACAGAATAGAAAAAAGACTAGGATTGTGAGAAATTAAATCAGTTTGAGATTTGAACTCAACGTTCATTTGTGTAGATATTGCGCTCTCTCTCTTGGTTGGTGCGGAGTAGCGCCTCCTCATCGATGTCGAAATAGACACCTAGACACCTACGTAAAGAAAATTAACAAGCCAACAGCTAACATGATTTTTATCTTTTTATTGCCAAACAACTTCTCAATGCTTATAATTGCTCACCCTGTATATTTACCCTCATTACATCTTGTTATCATAGAAAAGTGAGCGCAGTAATGTAAAGTAACTCATTGATGTGCTAAGAATCTAAATAAAAAAATAATAAATTATGAGTCGTTTTAATTTATTTTAATATTACATACCGCAGTAAAACTTTGATATGATAGTGTTGAAAATTTAAAAGCTGTTATACGCACTGGTCGCTGACTACACATTATCATAAATTGCAAATTTGTTCGAAACTCTTTGCTGGTATAGGGAATTATGTCGCAAGAAATTTGGTCCACGCCTTCCCAATCGCAATTATACAGATGCCAGGCGGTGATTGTCGACTAGAATTTGAGTGTCATCATATAAATATTTTAAAATCAATATGTAAGTTAATAGTAAAATAAAAAAATAAATATATATTTTCTTGATCAGCAACAACAGAACCAGAACGATGGTCCGCAAACTCAGTTATGGGAACTACTTACAACAATTACAACAAAACACAAAAAGGTGAGCTTGCGTTTTTTCTAAATATGTTGCGCACTTAGAATTTTTAACTGGTTCTAGCAGCAGAACATAGAAAACAAGCTAGATCGTTGAGTAAGCTAGCTCAAATAGTACTGATTAGGGAGATTGGCATCTCCTAAAACAGCTGTATACCAAGCCCAAGCTCCTTGTCTTTTGGCAAGTATTATACCCTGTGCCCATTAAAAATGGACAAAAAAGGGTATAATGAATTTGTGTAAATGTATGTAACAGGCAGAGGGGGCATCTCCGACCCTATAAAGTATATATATTCTTGAGCAGCATCATCATCATCAGACTTAAAATTTTAAATGTAGCTTCCTAAATATCATGTTTCATTGCGTTAGTGTGCGAATTAACAGAATGATAACAGACGTCAAGCATGAGCCGTGTCTTGCCTTATTGAAATGTTATTACTATGTCTTATCCATTTTTAAACCCCTTTATACATTTGATTCGCTTTAAAAATGCTATATATTGGTCAAATTTGTATAAAAATGAATACTTTTCCGAAAACTTCATCAAGCATTAATTTTTATAGCCTGTGCCCATTAAAAATGGGCAAAAAAGGCTATAATGAATTTGTGTGAATGTATGTAACAGGCAGAAGGAAGCATGTCCGACCCTATAAAGTATATATATTCTTGATCAGTATCAATAGCCGTGTCGATTGACACCTGTCCGTCTGTCTGTCCGTCTGTCCGTCCGTCCGTCCGTCCGTCTGTATGAACGCGTGGATCTCAGCAACTATAAGAGCTAGAGACTTCAAATTTGGAATGTAGGTTCCTGAATACCATACGCAGATCAAGTTTATTTTCAATTTTCGATATCATGTCCCGTTGGTTTTAAAATTAGGAAAATCACCATAACATAAGCAATGTTAAAGCTAGAGACTTGAGATTTGGCATGCCACGCCCCCTTCGCCCATAACTCGGAAAAGCTGATAACAAGAGCTGTTTTATAGCTAGAGACTTGAAATTTGGCACACATAATAAGTATCCTACTCTCAATGTGTTCTACAAATTTTAGTACGATCGGATATTAAACTCAGAAGTTATTCAATAAACAAATTTATGAAGCGCAGCACATACGTTGCAGCGCAGTAGCAGCGCAGTCGCTGCGCCGCCCGACGATATAATGAACGAAAAGACGCGTTTGTTCATGTATGTTTGATTTGCCTTTCGTCTGCTGTGGCGCCAAACATAAACAATCAACAGACGCAGTCCAGTGTTGCCAGAATATCGCAAGCAACCTACTCTCGATGCAAGCAAAATCGACTTCAAGCGATATATTTAAATCCCATTATAATGAAAATACTTTTCTTTGAAGACCTGCACAGGCTATCCTACTGTCGCGCCCGCTCGACTGATCGGCTTGTTATGTGTATACAATGTATACACAATCAAGCAAATTGTGCAGCGTAGCATCACAATGGCTGATCAGCAGCTGATTAATTTTGCTTCGCCTCAACAGCTGCATTACAGTGTAACAGCGCCATAACAGCGACTTAACAGAAACCTGTCGTAGCAGCGACACACGAAAATGTATACTGTACGTGTGCGGGCAGCGCTGCTTTAGAACGAAAGCCTATGCCCCGGTCATACGACGCAGAGTCGGCTAACAACCAATTTTACGTTTCAATGCAATTACTTTCAATTCAATTGTATCGAAATTCTTGACTAACCGACAACACACGATGGAATCAAGGGAACCTTTTTTGTAATTATCTAGATCGAGCTTTCGCTCTCTGAATATTCTAAACGAGAAGAGAGGAGAAAGCACAAGTTCAGTTACGTATCTCGTGCGACAGAACAATACCCGGGTCCAGTGTCCTAAATGCCCTAACACGTTTTTGCACTCAATTATATGCCTATATATACATATAAAATCACATGAAAAAAGCGCCTTAGATCGTTTAGTAAAATTTCCAGGACATACTTTAGATTCTTTTAATTAAATTTGTTCGATTTGTCGGTGAAGGCGCATTGACGTCAAAACAGTTATGGTGTGTCTCTATCATTAAAATTTTATTTGTTGTGAGCTTATTTCCGATGTATGGAAAAAAGGGGGCATGGCTTCAAAAATTTAAGATAAACCTGATCTACTTGCAATTATAAGAAGTGCTGGGAGATCAAGTTGTAGCTCTTAGCATCCCTGAGATTCTTTCGGTCGTTCTTTTAACAAACCAAACTATGGATGTGCACTATGGGCAACGCATCCAACGTATGCAATCAATAATCATTCGAACAATAACCAGTGCTCCTCGGAACCTTCTGACCGATAATGTATATAAGCATATAAGTATATATAGCAAAATTATCTTTTCACCTCAACACTCATGCGAGATCACTTTCCTAAATGGAAAGTCATACACATCTGTGCAGAAACTACCACCCAGCCCAGCAAACTTAGCTTATTGTTAAGTTTAACATAAAAATAACATCATATCATCAGTCAGTTTGGTTGAGAAATCTTAAGAAACAATACAAATGTTCATAACATAATTCAAGGCATAACCTATCATTGATATGGCTGCTATGCAATAAAGTGATCCAATTTAAACCAAATTGGGTCAGGGTGCATAAGACATGACCAAATAATGCATAATCTGTGAGATTGGTTAAGGTATGTCGCAAAGCAAGATAGTTTGTAGAAGGACGAGTGCCTACACATATGTACATACACATAACGCTGTCTTGGTTATTCTCACGACTGCTCAAAGTTCAACCAGCTAGCTCATAGCTGAGGGTCAAGTTTGCATAGAAACAGTCAGACGGACTTGGCTATATAGACACGGCTGTTGATCAAGAATATATATCTACATTAAAGACTCGCCCATGCCTCCATTCAATCCTTACAATCTGCAACGGTTTAAAAGAAACAAAATATTTTCAAATCACTTACATGCTGTATCAACATGTCACCATTTCCACAAAGTATATACAACTGCGATATTGCTGATGAAATATAAACAATAAACTTGACGTAGTCACCAATGAACATATTTTTTCCCTGTAAGTATTACAACAAATACACATATTGAAACAGTTAACTAATAGAAAAACTTACTGTCACTAGTTGAAACCCAACCATACAAATGAGCAGAGCCGAAATTATTACATTAACAAGCAATATGGGGTTGAAAAAATCCTCCAGTCGTTTAGCAAAACTGAAAAAATTGTTGTTAAATGAGAATTCAAGCAGCTTTCATTAAACCAGGAACAGTAGTTGTTATAAGTTTTAAAATAACAAGCCGGTCTTAGTCTTCTTTGCTATTTTTGGTACGCCAAAGATTTCATACCCTTGCAGAACTGTTTATTTAATATTCAACCGATTTATGACAACTAGTTTAATATAGTAGTCAGATTCTTACCCATTTTTGTCAGAATGTAAAAGATTACACCAAACACATAATCAGTCAATTTGGTTGAGAAATCTTAAAATACAACAATGATGTTCATACTAGACATATACGACGCCGCTCCACGCCGCCGAATTTTACCATTTGTAACCTGTCGCCGCGAATTACGTAAATAACACTTTTTATAACTTTTTATACAACTTTACAAAATAACCAGTCGGAAAGGCTACAGTCGAACTCCACTATGAGAGACCCTTTACATATTCTTCTAAATGGAAGTAAGAGTAACACTAATAGTTCCCCATAACGCGTTGTAACGTCAATATGCTCTTCTTCTTCCTTTGGTCCGACACTGAGTAACATTGAGTTTTGAATAACACGCGAGTTTATTATCCGATCGCGATGAAATTTTCAGGATACATTAGGACCCCGATGCTGTGTTCCAAAATTCAGGACTCTAGCTTTAATATTTTTCGTTTTATGGGCTTTCAAAAATTTTGTTCTCGATTTACGGAGGCGGAAGGGGGCGTGTCACAATTTTAAGATAAACTTGATCTGCTTATCCTATAGACGAACCACCATACAAAACTTGGTGACTCTAGCTCTTATAGTCTCTGAGATCTAGGCGCTCATACAGACAGACGCACAGACGGACATGGCTATATCGACTCGGCTGGTGATACTGATCAAGAATATATATACTTTATGGGGTCTGCCGGACTTCCTTTGACCTGTTACGCACATTTTGACAATCTTAATAGACCGTTTTTTACTTTTTTTCAAAAAGTAAAGGGTCTAACAAGCCGAATAGTCAAGACCCCGACCGTAATATGCCCTGTGGGTCTACAGAAACATGCTCAAATTCACTCCAGATGAAATACTCTAGTAATTCGTTTTTTTTTAAATTTGTGGGCGAAGGGAGCGCGGCATCGCGATAAAACTTTCTGAACACATCGACCCCAAGATACTCATCATGTTTGCCAAATCTCAAGTCTCTAGCTGCAAAGCTGCTTTTGATATAAAGTTTTTGAGCTACAAAACTGCTTGCTTTATATGCTTTTACTTAATTTGTGGGCAAAGAGGGCGTGACATCCAAAACAAAAAGATAAACTTGATCTGCCTGCAAAAAATACCAGTGCTGGGACACCAAGTTCAAGCTTCTAGCAATTTCCATCTCTAAGATCCTTTCGATCATACGGGCGGACCGACAGACAGACCAGTGTTGCCAACACCTCGCAACAGAAACAGGACAAAGCGACCAAAAATAATCAGGAACAAAAATCTTTTTAAAAAAGACAAAAACTGGTTAAACAAATGTTCTTGTGTTTATTTATAAATAATTCGTGTATGGCTTCGTCCATATATATCTAAATAGAGGTTTAAGTTTAGGTGATGGACAAAAAGCCATTCAACGTCTGGATCTATAGACAGTTTCGCAATTTAGTTTTTACTAAATAACAGGGAAAATATATGTATTCATATTTAAAGATCAAACTCTAAAATGTCATATGATAATGAAACAAGGAGAATATAAAATGTCGTATAAAATGTCGTATGATTATGAAACAGGGAGAATAAAAAATGTCGTATGATTATGAAACAGGGAGAATATAAAATGTCGTATAAAATGTCGTATGATTATGAAACAGGGAGAATATAAAATGTCGTATGATTATGAAACAGGGAGAATATAAAATGTCGTATGATTATGAAACAGGGAGAATATAAAATGTCGTATGATTTTGAAACAGGGAGAACATAAAATGTCGTATAAAATGTCGTATGATTATGAAACAGGGATAATATAAAATGTCGTATGATTTTGAAACAGGGAGAATATAAAATGTCGTATAAAATGTCGTATGATTATGAAACAGGGAGAATATAAAATGTCGTATTATTATGAAACAGGGAGAATATAAAATGTCGTATGATTTTGAAACAGGGAGAATATAAAATGTTGAATGATTATGAAACAGGGAGAATATAAAATGTCGTATAAAATGTCGTATTAATATGAAACGGGGAGAATATAAAATGACGTATAAAATGTCGTATTATTATGAAACAGGGAGAATATAAAATGTAGTATGATTATGAATTTGGGAGAATATAAAATGTCGTATAAAATGATTATGAAACAGGAGGAATATAAAATGTCGTATGATTATGAAACAGGGAGAATATAAAATGTCGTATAAAATGACGTATGATTATGAAACAGGGAGAATATAAAATGACGTATAAAATGTCGTATTATTATGAAACAGGGAGAATATAAAATGTAGTATGATTATGAATTTGGGAGAATATAAAATGTCGTATAAAATGATTATGAAACAGGGAGAATATAAAATGTCGTATAATTATGAAACAGGGAGAATATAAAATGTCGTATGATTATGAAACAGGGAGAATATAAAATGACGTATGATTATAAAACAGGGAGAATATAAAATGTCGTATAAAATGTCGTATTATTATGAAACAGGGAGAATATAAAATGTCGTATAATTATGAAACAGGGAGAATATAAAATGTCGTATGATTATGAAACAGGGAGAATATAAAATGACGTATGATTATAAAACAGGGAGAATATAAAATGTCGTATAAAATGTCGTATTATTATGAAACAGGGAGAATATAAAATGTCGTATAATTATGAAACAGGGAGAATATAAAATGTCGTATGATTATGAAACAGGGAGAATATAAAATGACGTATGATTATAAAACAGGGAGAATATAAAATGTCGTATAAAATGTCGTATTATTATGAAACAGGGAGAATAAAAATGTCGTATAAAATGTCGTATTATTATGAAACAGGGAGAATAAAAATGTCGCATGATTATGAAACAGGGAGAATATAAAATGACGTATAAAATGTCGTATTATTATGAAACAGGGAGAATAAAAATGTCGTATAAAATGTCGTATTATTATGAAACAGGGAGAATAAAAATGTCGTATAAAATGTCGTATGATTATGAAACAGGGAGAATATAAAATGTCGTATAAAATGTCGTATTATTATGAAACAGGGAGAATATAAAATGTAGTATGATTATGAATTTGGGAGAATATAAAATGTCGTATAAAATGATTATGAAACAGGGGGAATATAAAATGTCGTATGATTATGAAACAGGGAAAATATAAAATGTCGTATAAAATGACGTATGATTATGAAACAGGGAGAATATAAAATGACGTATAAAATGTCGTATTATTATGAAACAGGGAGAATATAAAATGTAGTATGATTATGAATTTGGGAGAATATAAAATGTCGTATAAAATGATTATGAAACAGGGAGAATATAAAATGTCTTATGCTTATGAAACAGGGAGAATATAAAATGTCGTATGATTATGAAACAGGGAGAATATAAAATGTCGTATAATTATGAAACAGGGAGAATATAAAATGTCGTATAAAATGTCGTATTATTATGAAACAGGGAGAATAAAAAATGTCGTATGATTATGAAACAGGGAGAATATAAAATGTCGTATAAAATGTCGTATGATTATGAAACAGGGAGAATATAAAATGTCGTATAAAATGTCGTATGATTATGAAACAGGGAGAATATAAAATGTCGTATAAAATGTCGTATTATTAAGACAGGGAGAATAAAAATGTCGTATAAAATGTCGTATGATTATGAAACAGGGAGAATATAAAATGTCGTATAAAATGTCGTATGATTATGAAACAGGGAGAATATAAAATGTCGTATAATTATGAAACAGGGAGAATATAAAATGTCGTATAAAATGTCGTATGATTATGAAACAGGGAGAATATAAAATGTCGTATAAAATGTCGTATGATTATGAAACAGGGAGAATATAAAATGTCGTATAAAATGATTATGAAACAGGGAGAATATAAAATGTCGTATGATTATGAAACAGGAAGAATATAAAATGTCGTATAAAATGTCGTATGATTATGAAACATTGAGAATATAAAATGTCGTATAATTATGAAACAGGGAGAATATAAAATGTCGTATAAAATGTCGTATTATTAAGACAGGGAGAATAAAAATGTCGTATAAAATGTCGTATGATTATGAAACAGGGAGAATATAAAATGTCGTATAAAATGTCGTATTATTATGAAACAGGGAGAATAAAAATGTCGTATAAAATGTCGTATGATTATGAAACAGGGAGAATATAAAATGTCGTATAAAATGTCGTATTATTATGAAACAGGGAGAATAAAAATGTCGTATGATTATGAAACAGGGAGAATATAAAATGACGTATAAAATGTCGTATTATTATGAAACAGGGAGAATATAAAATGTCGTATGATTATGAAACAGGGAGAATATAAAATGACGTATAAAATGTCGTATGATTATGAAACAGGGAGAATATAAAATGTCGTATAATTATGAAACAGGGAGAATATAAAATGTCGTATGATTATGAAACAGGGAGTATAAAATGACGTATGATTATAAAACAGGGAGAATATAAAATGTCGTATAAAATGTCGTATTATTATGAAACAGGAAGAATATAAAATGTCGTATGATTATGAAACAGGAAGAATATAAAATGTCGTATGATTATGAAACAGGAAGAATATAAAATGTCGTATGATTATGAAACAGGAAGAATATAAAATGTCGTATGATTATGAAACAGGGAGAATATAAAATGTCGTATAAAATGTCGTATTATTATGAAACAGGGAGAATATAAAATGTCGTATAAAATGTAGTATGATTATGAAACAGGGAGAATATAAAATGACGTATAAAATGTCGTATTATTATGAAACAGGGAGAATATAAAATGTCGTATAAAATGTCGTATGATTATGAAACAGGGAGAATATAAAATGACGTATAAAATGTCGTATTATTATGAAACAGGGAGAATATAAAATGTCGTATAAAATGTCGTATTATTATGAAACAGGAAGAATATAAAATGTCGTATGATTATGAAACAGGGGGAATATAAAATGTCGTATGATTATGAAACAGGAAGAATATAAAATGTCGTATGATTATGAAACAGGAAGAATATAAAATGTCGTATAAAATGATTATGAAACAGGGAAAATATAAAATGTCGTATAAAATGTCGTATGATTATGAAACAGGGGGAATATAAAATGTCGTATGATTATGAAACAGGAAGAATATAAAATGTCGTATGATTATGAAACAGGAAGAATATAAAATGTCGTATAAAATGATTATGAAACAGGGAGAATATAAAATGTCGTATAAAATGTCGTATGATTATGAAACAGGAAGAATATAAAATGTCGTATGATTATGAAACAGGAAGAATATAAAATGTCGTATGATTATGAAACAGGGGGAATATAAAATGTCGTATGATTATGAAACAGGGAGAATATAAAATGTCGTATGATTATGAAACAGGGAGAATATAAAATGTCGTATGATTATGAAACAGGGAGAATAAAAAATGTCGTATGATTATGAAACAGGGAGAATATAAAATGTCGTATGATTATGAAACAGGGAGAATATAAAATGTCGTATGATTATGAAACAGGGAGAATATAAAATGTCGTATAAAATGTCGTATGATTATGAAACAGGGAGAATATAAAATGTCGTATGATTATGAAACAGGGAGAATATAAAATGTCGTATAAAATGTCGTATGATTATGAAACAGGGAGAATAAAAAATGTCGTATGATTATGAAACAGGGAGAATATAAAATGTCGTATGATTATGAAACAGGGAGAATATAAAATGTCGTATGATTATGAAACAGGGAGAATATAAAATGTCGTATAAAATGTCGTATGATTATGAAACAGGGAGAATAAAAAATGTCGTATGATTATGAAACAGGGAGAATATAAAATGTCGTATGAATATGAAACAGGGAGAATATAAAATGTCGTATAAAATGTCGTAAGATTATGAAACAGGGAGAATATAAAATGTCGTATAAAATGTCGTAAGATTATGAAACAGGGAGAATATAAAATGTCGTATGATTATGAAACAGGGAGAATATAAAATGTCGAATGATTATGAAACAGGGAGAATATAAAATGTCGTATAAAATGATTATGAAGCAGGGAGAATATAAAATGTCGTAAGATTATGAAACAGGGAGAATATAAAATGTCGTATAAAATGATTATGAAACAGGGAGAATATAAAATGTCGTATAAAATGTCGTATGATTATGAAACAGGGAGAATATAAAATGTCGTATGATTATGAAACAGGGAGAATATAAATTGTCGTATAAAATGTCGTATGATTATGAAACAGGGAGAATAAAAAATGTCGTATGATTATGAAACAGGGAGAATATAAAATGTCGTAAGATTATGAAACAGGGAGAATATAAAATGTCGTATTATTATGAAACAGGGAGAATATAAAATGTCGAATGATTATGAAACAGGGAGAATATAAAATGTCGTATAAAATGATTATGAAACAGGGAGAATATAAAATGTCGTATAAAATGTCGTATGATTATGAAACAGGGAGAATATAAAATGTCGTATAAAATGTCGTATGATTATGAAACAGGGAGAATATAAAATGTCGTATGATTATGAAACAGGGAGAATATAAAATGTCGAATGATTATGAAACAGGGAGAATATAAAATGTCGTATAAAATGATTATGAAACAGGGAGAATATAAAATGTCGTATAAAATGTCGTAAGATTATGAAACAGGGAGAATATAAAATGTCGTATGATTATGAAATAGGGAGAATATAAAATGTCGAATGATTATGAAACAGGGAGAATATAAAATGTCGTATGATTATGAAACAGGGAGAATATAAAATGTCGTATGATTATGAAACAGGGAGAATATTAAATGTCGTATGATTATGAAACAGGGAGAATATAAAATGTCGTATGATTATGAAACAGGGAGAATATAAAATGTCGTATGATTATGAAACAGGGAGAATATAAAATGTCGAATGATTATGAAACAGGGAGAATATAAAATGTCGTATAAAATGATTATGAAACAGGGAGAATATAAAATGTCGAATGATTATGAAACAGGGAGAATATAAAATGTCGTATAAAATGATTATGAAACAATGAGAATATAAAATGTCGTATAAAATGTCGTATGATTATGAAACAGGGAGAATATAAAATGTCGTATGATTATGAAACAGGGAGAATATAAAATGTCGAATGATTATGAAACAGGGAGAATATAAAATGTCGTATGATTATGAAACAGGGAGAATAAAAAATGTCGTATGATTATGAAACAGGGAGAATATAAAATGTCGTATGATTATGAAACAGGGAGAATATAAAATGTCGTATGATTATGAAACAGGGAGAATATAAAATGTCGTATAAAATGTCGTATGATTATGAAACAGGGAGAATATAAAATGTCGTATGATTATGAAACAGGGAGAATATAAAATGTCGTATAAAATGTCGTATGATTATGAAACAGGGAGAATAAAAAATGTCGTATGATTATGAAACAGGGAGAATATAAAATGTCGTATGATTATGAAACAGGGAGAATATAAAATGTCGTATGATTATGAAACAGGGAGAATATGAAATGTCGTATAAAATGTCGTATGATTATGAAACAGGGAGAATAAAAAATGTCGTATGATTATGAAACAGGGAGAATATAAAATGTCGTATGAATATGAAACAGGGAGAATATAAAATGTCGTATAAAATGATTATGAAGCAGGGAGAATATAAAATGTCGTAAGATTATGAAACAGGGAGAATATAAAATGTCGTATAAAATGATTATGAAACAGGGAGAATATAAAATGTCGTATAAAATGTCGTATGATTATGAAACAGGGAGAATATAAAATGTCGTATGATTATGAAACAGGGAGAATATAAATTGTCGTATAAAATGTCGTATGATTATGAAACAGGGAGAATAAAAAATGTCGTATGATTATGAAACAGGGAGAATATAAAATGTCGTAAGATTATGAAACAGGGAGAATATAAAATGTCGTATGATTATGAAACAGGGAGAATATAAAATGTCGAATGATTATGAAACAGGGAGAATATAAAATGTCGTATAAAATGATTATGAAACAGGGAGAATATAAAATGTCGTATAAAATGTCGTATGATTATGAAACAGGGAGAATATAAAATGTCGTATAAAATGTCGTATGATTATGAAACAGGGAGAATATAAAATGTCGTATGATTATGAAACAGGGAGAATATAAAATGTCGAATGATTATGAAACAGGGAGAATATAAAATGTCGTATAAAATGATTATGAAACAGGGAGAATATAAAATGTCGTATAAAATGTCGTAAGATTATGAAACAGGGAGAATATAAAATGTCGTATGATTATGAAATAGGGAGAATATAAAATGTCGAATGATTATGAAACAGGGAGAATATAAAATGTCGTATGATTATGAAACAGGGAGAATATAAAATGTCGTATGATTATGAAACAGGGAGAATATTAAATGTCGTATGATTATGAAACAGGGAGAATATAAAATGTCGTATGATTATGAAACAGGGAGAATATAAAATGTCGTATGATTATGAAACAGGGAGAATATAAAATGTCGAATGATTATGAAACAGGGAGAATATAAAATGTCGTATAAAATGATTATGAAACAGGGAGAATATAAAATGTCGAATGATTATGAAACAGGGAGAATATAAAATGTCGTATAAAATGATTATGAAACAATGAGAATATAAAATGTCGTATAAAATGTCGTATGATTATGAAACAGGGAGAATATAAAATGTCGTATGATTATGAAACAGGGAGAATATAAAATGTCGAATGATTATGAAACAGGGAGAATATAAAATGTCGTATAAAATGATTATGAAACAGGGAGAATATAAAATGTCGTATGATTATGAAACAGAGAGAATATTAAATGTCGAATGATTATGAAACAGGGAGAATATAAAATGTCGTATAAAATGATTATGAAACAGGGAGAATATAAAATGTCGTATGATTATGAAACAGGGAGAATATAAAATGTCGTATGATTATGAAACAGGGAGAATATAAAATGTCGAATGATTATGAAAAAGGGAGAATATAAAATGTCGTATAAAATGATTATGAAACAGGGAGAATATAAAATGTCGTATAAAATGTCGTATGATTATGAAACAGGGAGAATATAAAATGTCGTATAAAATGATTATGAAACAGGGAGAATATAAAATGTCGTATGATTATGAAACAGGGAGAATATTAAATGTCGAATGATTATGTGAACAGGGAGAATATAAAATGTCGTATAAAATGATTATGAAACAGGGAGAATATAAAATGTCGTATGATTATGAAACAGGGAGAATATAAAATGCCGTATGATTATGAAACAGGGAGAATAAAAAATGTCGTATGATTATGAAACAGGGAGAATATAAATTGTCGTATAAAATGTCGTATGATTATGAAACAGGGAGAATAAAAAATGTCGTATGATTATGAAACAGGGAGAATATAAAATGTCGTAAGATTATGAAACAGGGAGAATATAAAATGTCGTATGATTATGAAACAGGGAGAATATAAAATGTCGAATGATTATGAAACAGGGAGAATATAAAATGTCGTATAAAATGATTATGAAACAGGGAGAATATAAAATGTCGTATAAAATGTCGTAAGATTATGAAACAGGGAGAATATAAAATGTCGTATGATTATGAAACAGGGAGAATATTAAATGTCGTATGTTTATGAAACAGGGAGAATATAAAATGTCGAATGATTATGAAACAGGGAGAATATAAAATGTCGTATAAAATGATTATGAAACAGGGAGAATATAAAATGTCGAATGATTATGAAACAGGGAGAATATAAAATGTCGTATAAAATGATTATGAAACAGGGAGAATATAAAATGTCGAATGATTATGAAACAGGGAGAATATAAAATGTCGTATAAAATGATTATGAAACAATGAGAATATAAAATGTCGTATAAAATGTCGTATGATTATGAAACAGGGAGAATATAAAATGTCGTATGATTATGAAACAGGGAGAATATAAAATGTCGAATGATTATGAAACAGGGAGAATATAAAATGTCGTATAAAATGATTATGAAACAGGGAGAATATAAAATGTCGTATGATTATGAAACAGGGAGAATATTAAATGTCGAATGATTATGAAACAGGGAGAATATAAAATGTCGAATGATTATGAAACAGGGAGAATATAAAATGTCGTATAAAATGATTATGAAACAGGGAGAATATAAAATGTCGTATAAAATGTCGTATGATTATGAAACAGGGAGAATATAAAATGTCGTAAGATTATGAAACAGGGAGAATATAAAATGTCGTATAAAATGATTATGAAACAGGGAGAATATAAAATGTCGTATAAAATGTCGTATGATTATGAAACAGGGAGAATATAAAATGTCGTATGATTATCAAACAGGGAGAATATAAAATGTCGTACGATTATGAAACAGGGAGAATATAAAATGTCGTATGATTATGAAACAGGGAGAATAAAAAATGTCGTATGAATATGAAACAGGGAGAATATAAAATGTCGTATAAAATGTCGTAAGATTATGAAACAGGGAGAATATAAAATGTCGTATAAAATGTCGTATGATTATGAAACAGGGAGAAAATAAAATGTCGTATGATTATGAAACAGGGAGAATATAAAATGTCGAATGATTATGAAACAGGGAGAATATAAAATGTCGTATAAAATGATTATGAAACAGGGAGAATATAAAATGTCGTATATAATGATTATGAAACAGGGAGAATATATATATTTATATCTCTCACATTCATGGGCGTAGCCAGGATGTGATTCAGGGGGGGGGGCAGCAATTATTTTTTTTTATAATATATTTTCAGTTTAAAAAAAACATTTTATTTATATACTATAATAATAAACGGCTTGGATTTGTGGAAAACTTGTTAGTTTGTTTTCTTTTTAATCTTCCCACGATTTTCGTTGTAGATTTTCCTATGCACGCTCATGAGACATAGCCCAAAAATTCTATCCTGCCATACTGAGCTCCTCAGCCGCGTCTGGACTTTACAAAGAGTACTATAAGAAGGCTTCATAGTCGATATTTTAAATAGTGAACAGTTCCAAATATAAATATTAATATATTTAATAATATATTTATTAATATTTCTACAAGCTCAATATCCTTTGAATTATTTTCGGTCAAGTTCTTTATCTTCCGAAGAGTGAGTTCCCAATCAACATTTAGGTTATACATTTTTTCTAAATGGTTCGAGTTTTTATTAGAGTATATAACCTGATACTCGTACTGTGGGTGCAATTTGGAAAGCGACAATTTATAAAATTTCGACAGTGTTCCTAATCATTTACCGCAGGAGAATTAATTATGTTTTTTTGTTTTACAGTAATACGTGACAGTGTCATTTCTAGTTTTAGATGGGCTGTAAATATGCGCGACTGGGTAATAATTTTTTCCGTGGATTCTCCTGCATTAATGTGATCATTATTAAGAGGTGTAATATATTTTCAATGTGCTGACCAATGGTAATAAAACCTATTAACATTTTCTGCATAATGTTTGCTTTTGGTTTAAATACTTTTTAATTACCTTTAGATCAAAGAATAATGCTGGCTTTGTCGCCGCAGAAATTTACTGGTATACAGACTATGATTTGCCAGGGTTTCCTTATCTTCAATATAACTCTTAGTGCGTCCACAATTTCAGAAACTTGTTCGGAACATTTTCTAATAGTCTTTACCGACTAGTCTTACAAAGGCGTGGAATATTAGGAGCATAATTTCCACGTGTTGTTGATTCCCGAAAAAGTTAATTACTTAATCTTTTATAGTTCCAAAAACATTTCCTATTTCTGAAACGGCATTAATGTGATTAACAGCTAGATTCAGCTTGTGGCTATATTTTCTCCTTAAATTGGCTTGAATTCCGTCATGGAGCGAACAATAATTCAATTGGTTTGGAAATTTTATTTATTATATATTTTTACTATTATGATTTATGGTATTTTTACTTAAATTTTGGGCTCTAGGGGGGGCAGCTGCCCCCACCTGCCCATACCTGGCTACGCCCATGCTCACATTACGATAACACAATATCGTTGTTGAATTCAATAGCACTATGTTAAATCTAATGCAAAATTGTTATTTTATTTAATTATAATTTATTTATACAAATAAAAGTTTTTAAAAATGATGGTGAGAAAAGGGCAGATTTCCGAATAGGGATGTTTGGTATTTTTCCGGATGAATTAGTTCAAAACAGGAAAGATCTATCCGGATAAAGGCTGACCTGGCAACACTGAGACAGACAGACCGACGGACAGACGGACAGACGGACAGACGGACATGGCTATAACGTCTCGGCTGTTGATGCTGATCAAAATTATATATACTTTATGGGGTTTGTCGGACTTCCTTCAACCTGTTACGCACATTTTGACAAACCTAATACTTTATTATAGTAAAGGGTCTAAAAATAAAAGTATGGCATTCCTTTCGGCTATCCTTTCGAATGATGCAAGAAATTCTACCAATATATTTGGAATGGATAGTCCGATTTGGGTGAAGTACTGTTCGACACGTATTCGATTGTATCAACTACCTGCGTTAAAGAATCGGAGCTTTACTACCCAACCGAAGCCTCACATTTAAACGTGCAAAGTCTGACAAATAAATTCAATTATCTATATCTCGAAAAATATCTAACCGATCGGAGATATTGGTTTGTCATATTAAAACTATATGAACTGACTTTCGAACGATATAAGTGTAAATCTTTGCGATCGGCTCAGCAGATCTCTATGTTTAATATTATATAATATAATATAATATATATATATCTATTGGCTATTGGCCCAGTTAACTTCACTGCGTTTGAGTTTTTGGGGTCTGGTTTTATCACAGTGATAGTTTTTGTGTTCAGAATTCTTTAAGCATACATGAAGTATCATATTAGTATTATATCCTTTCAAGGTGTATAACGCATGAAAGGAAACAAGTGGAACCCTATAAAGTATATATATTCTTGATCAGCATCAACAGCCGAGTCGATAAAGCCAATATGTCCGTCTGTCCTATATTGTTTTTCGACCAATCTCACAGATTATGTATCTGGTTGTAAGTTCTAAATCTCGACCAAATTTTGTTTAAATCGGATCACTATAACATATAGCTAGTATCGGTCTAAAATTATACTTTAGTATGAAAAACTATACTGTTTTTCGACATATCTCAACCAAACCCACTGATTATGCATTTGGTCATGTCCTATAGATCCTAACAAAATTTGATATAAATCGGACCACTATATTATATAGCTGCTATAGGAACGATTTGTCAAAATTAAATGTTTGCTATGAAATTCGCTGTTGATTCTCAAGGTTTCTCAACAAAACTGACTGATTCTGTGGTTGGAGATGTCTTTTACATTCTAACAAAATTTTGTTAGAATCGGATATCATATAGTTGCCATATAAAAGATCGATTGAAAATTTAATACAGTGTTCTTCAAAGGTTAGAAGCCTTTGTACAGATCAGTCTTTTTGCTGCAGGCAGTACATATGTCGGAACCGGCCGGATCGTATCACTATATCATATAGCTGGCATTGGAACTATCGGTCGAAAATTATACATTTGTATGGCAAACTTTATTATTTTTCGACAGACTTTAACCAAACTCACAGATTATGTATCTGGTCATGTCTTGAATATCCTGACCAAATTTGGATTAAATCGGATCACTATGTAATATAGCTGCCATAAGAAAGATCGGTTTAAAAGTGCATCAGGGTTCTGCAAGGGTATGAAATCTTTGGCGTACCGAAAATAACAAAGAGTACTGACTGACTGCACCCTACTGGATTTGAGTAATTTTTGTAATCAGATGCAGGACTACTTAAATTAACAATATATGTACTTACTTTAAACAGCTGTGTTGTCAGGTAACATAAATTTGACTACTTACCAAATTAACATGTTGTGATGTCGCGCAATACATCGAAGCTCCCGAATTCGTTGAAACTGCACTTCATCAAAGTCAACTTTTGAATATTTGCCTTTGTTTGTCGTCGTCATTAATTCATCGATACGTTTATGAAGTAATCTGAATTGACCACAAGTATATGCTATGAAGAATCCAAATATGGAATCCTCTGCAAATAGAGTGGTTACCACGCAAATTCCTGCATATGCCGTAAAAATATATGTAACAGCATAGCACATCCAATTGCTGTATGGGTTGTAAGGAAACTGCATTTTATACGGGAATGGCTTATTTGATCCACCTGTGCCAAGACCCCAAAATAGCTCCACCAATGGCAGGACACAATACATAAGTATAAGACATGAGAGCAAGACAGTCATGACTCGAAAAGTCATCATCCGTTTACGACAGACACTAGTAATGCTCACACAAGTGTTACTGTAATCAAACATGAAAGACATAAAGTTACATATTATACCAAAATTTTGAATTGTTACGGTCCCCGATCTTAAGAAATAAAAAAAGTTCACTCAATGAATATTTATGTTGTCACCATCATGGGTTACACTTTTAAATAAATGTTTTGAATATATTATTATAATGTATATAAAACTTACTCAGGTATCCAAATATCGCTAACAAAGTGTTGAATTATTTCCCGAAACATTTTCTGATTTAGACGCAAGTGCAGTAAGCGGATAAAATTTAGAACACCCATTAAGGTAGTACAGCAATTTTCCGTAGTCATTATAATATCTCCAAAATGATTTGCCAAAAATGATGTCTGAAAACAGATTGTTATTGCCACTGATACGATGACATACCACGACCAAAAAGTGTAAGCCAAACGGAACAGTTGTCGTTTAGTTATCCCGCGCTGCATACATTTTGGCGAAGTAGTTTTGAGTGGCCAAGAACCATTCAGTTTTAGCCAAATACACTGAAACGGCATGCGAAAATTGGGATCTCGATTCGATTGTGCCTTAAACATGCTACGAAGAGTAATTTGAAACTTCTACATCACTTTTCTTCATTGGACTAGCTTTTATAATGTCCACAATTTACACAAATACACAGAGAATAATTTAGTAGCCTATAAAATACCACTTGCAAGTAATGAAAACAATGAGAATATTTAATCAAAGATTAATTCGATTCATTAAATTTCATATGACGAGGCGAACAATTGAGCGCACGCGACGATAGAATACCCGTCCCAGTCTTTATAAAAATTTGTTGCTAAATGTATCGCTATTTTGAAGTAGCTTCCGATGTAAGGAAGTGCTCACTACAAGATACTCTGCCCCCAGTGCTTACTTGAGTATTATTTATTTATTAATTGACAACTATGATCAGTCAGCACAACAATGCAACTAAAATATAATTTTTAAACTAATTTAGGCACCCGTTCGTAGGAGGAAACATTTTTACCGATATGCCCCAACTCACATCAATTAGATGGTGGAAAGGATTTACAATATTAAATTATATATTAACGATACAATTTTAAATTAATAAGGAATTCATTACTGAAAGTTTGACAAATGTGGTCCTCGAATCAAAAGAAAATATGTGATCCGATATATTAAATTTTTTAAAAACCCTATGGAAGGCTTCTGTTTGGAGTAATTTGTTAAGCAAGCGGGAAGCTTGAGGGGAAAATAATATCAATCGATGAGGAATTATGATATTATGCAATTATTATAGTTTTCAACTATCTTCAACAAAATCAGCACAGACGACCTTAGTTTCTTTATAATATTGTTTCTTTTGCAACTTACCATGAATCTTAGTTAAAACTAATACTTTCGCTATCATAAAACAATATAATATAAATTTAATCTTTATTATATTTGACCAATACTATAAATGATTCAGATTCCAGCCGACAGCTTATGTTTAAATAAGCATTTTTTCACACTTTGGCACAAAGTTATAATATTCGATTTTCAAGACCACGAGCTACATTCTTCCACTACCATGACTTAACCAAATTAAGGTCAGCGGCTTTGCCAACAATAAACATTGTGTCACAAAACGAGTTGGACATGTTAAGATTTTAGATAACAACTTTATTTATATATTGAAAGTACGTATTATGGGTATGTGTATGTTTTATGTTGAATTCTTGATTGGCAGCCGATATACAGTGGCAATACACACTGAAATAGTACAGATAGATTGTTTAGAAAGGAAAAGTTTCTTATCTTAAGTACTTACCAATTAGAATAAATGTTAACAGGGCAAAAGTTGTGTTGCAATATGGTTCCAACATTATGCCAATTAGATTGGTAGCAGCAATAATGCCAAGGCGTCCCAAAGTCATGCACAGACTGACAGCTTTTCCCCTGAAATTGAAGACAGATAATAATAACATATAACTTATACGTCGAGTTAGTTACCTTAGATGTGTTGGCACCAAATCGACAATTGCGCCCAGCATTATAGAAATTGATAATCCAGGCAATAGAATGTATAGGCAGAATAATACTAGGATTGCTATCGTATTTGACACAAAGTGTAGTAATATTCCACTTAAGATCGAAAATATTAGAGCGGCCATTAGAACGTTTTTGCGCCCGAAAGGGTTAAGTAGAAGGCCCTGCACTGAGAAGCCTATCAAGAACGCAACTCCAACTATCATATTATCGATATAGGTCTTCGTTGATATGGGATTAGTGCATATCTGAAATAAAAATAGTACGATTGTAATTAGATCACATGTATTCGAATGGATTTCAACATACCACCGTGTCAGTCATTGATGCATTTCCTACTGGTTGCATAAAGGAATTATCCAATATTTCGCACACAGTAGAAGAAGTGTTAGACCCTGTGCTAGATGTTCGGTTTACAATTTCTGGAAACCAAAACTGCATTCCGTTTGAACTGAAAATGGATAAGTAACTGAGCTTTATACAAATCAGGGATTTGAGTTTTAATCTTTTAATCTCACCTGAAAAACATACAAAGCACAGCCACGTTGCATAATATAAAGTTGAATCCATGGGGTTTTTGGTACAGGGGACGTGTAGCCCGAGCGATATTTATCAATATATTACAGCCTTTATGATTCGCCAATATATTTTCTTCACTTTGATTCTCCGGTTTCAGAGTAAAATTATTTCGCTTTAACACTTGATTTAGTGACAAACCTCGATTGAATTTACTAATCCAATCAACGGCAGCCATTGCCTCGCTTTCTTTATTTAGCGAAAGCAACAGTTTCGGACTTTCAGGATAAAGAACGAGTATAAGACCTCCAATAAGACCGGGTATCAGATTACAGAGCATTATTAAACGCCATGGTCGAAAGACGAAGTCACCAACCAAATTGATGGACCACTCTGAAGATAAGATTAACCAAGCAGTCACTGTTAAAGAAAACAATTAAAAACATTTTATATATAAGTATGTACTTTTTAAATTGTCGTAGGAGCTTATTCGAGTTGCCGACAACTCTGGGTGTAATTTACTTACCTGGTACATAGATTGCAGTTACACTGACGAACATGGTTGAGTAATTTATAGTCACAGCTCGGTGACGCGGTATGTTAAATTCACTCAAATATGCATAGAGTCCACCTGAGACCGTGCCGAGACTGCAAAAGATAAAAGTATTAAAAATAAAAATCATATGAATATTAGTCATGAAATTTGTAATACATTAAAATACATGTTATGATATGATCACTTAGCTATGAATAATGTGCAAACTTTTCAATAGCGAAGAGTGTACCCACATTATCTAAGCAGACTCATAACATCTGTTTAGATGGAAACATAAATATTTATAATAATTCACACTTGACTGAGAATAATTTTGCTAAAACTCACAATCTCTAAAATGTGCAGCTTATTGAAAATTCTTTTAAAATAAAGTTAAACCTTTTTAGACCCTTTACTTTAATAAAGTAAATAGGTTTATTAAGTTTGTCAAAATGTGCGTAAAAGGTCGAATTCTTGATCAGCATCAACAGCCGAGTCATGTTCGTCATGTTCGCCTGTCTGTATGAGCGCCTAGATCTCAGAGACTGTAAGAGCTAGAGTCACCAAATTTGGTATGGTGGTTCGTCTATGGATAATAAACTCGGCATTTATTCAAAACTCAATATTACTCTGTGTCGTGACGTGTGACGTTACAATGCGCTATTATTACAACTATTAGTGATACTCTTATTTCCATTTTAAAGAATAGGTAAAGGGTTTCTCATAGTCGACTTCGACTGTAGCCTTTCCGACTGGTTTTTCTATACTATTTATAATCCTACGTATATGTTACTATTATCTGTTGCCCTCTTAAGAATTAAAGTGACGGTATCCCATCGATTTTATTTTATTACTTTTCAATTATTTTGAATCATAGAAAATAAATGCACTCACCTGATGCCACAGATCAGGTTGACAATGTTAAATAGCCAAACGCTTGTTACAAACATGAGAATGAACTGAAGGCCATTGCATACAAAGATGCCATAAAGTAGAACTGAACGTCGACCTATGGCATCACAGACATATCCCCATATATAAGTAGACAGAAAAAGACCTAGAACAGATCGAACGGGGGTATTTTCATTAACAACGTAGATTGAATGCAAATTAGTTGGTAACTCACCCGCCACACACGCCGCCATCATGACCCCCTTCTCGCTCTGCGTTGTTTGGAACTCGCAGTGGGAGGCGAGCACCACGATCCCCATCGACTGTTGGGCAGCTACAGAAGTGATTGTCAGAAGGCCACTTACAATCAGGAGTATCCACTGGGTCTTGCCATAACCTGCATAAGTAATGAGATATAGTATCCACTCAGAACTCTTTGCATCGGGAGTTAACCTATCTTCTCCAATATCTCATCGTACTCCAATTCATCTGGGGTTGCATTGCGATCAGTATTGTCGATTTCCATCTTAGCGTTCCAAGAGAGCACATTCAACTAATTGTCAACCACAACAGCAACGCCTTATAAGCTTTTCATTTTAACCCGAGTAGATCTCATTCAAGATTAAAAACACTGCTCTGAGATACATTAATGAAACAATTGCTGGTTGACTAAGCGAAAACTTGTTTTGAGTTAAACATGTTGGCGGCTTTCGGATCAAAACAATCTTTTAAGAGAACTATTTATATTATTCTAATTAAGAGGGTTCGCCTAAGAGACACATTCAATATAAGCCAATTACAGTATGGCGCTTAAATAACAACGAAAAAAGAGTCTAAACACAAACAAAAAGGTAATCAAATCTAACAAAATTGGCTCTTAGAAATGCGTCAAACACGCAAACACTCATTTGAAAACGCAAGACCGGTCTAGGTAAGAGAGCATGACTACGAGATACCCAGCCCTGCTAGCGTCAAACATGCAGTGTGGGGCAAAAGTAATCAACCTATTGGAAAACGCTATAACTTTTGCAAATGTTGGGCAACAAAATTGAAACAATTATTTTGCGTTCTTGCAGAGATTTCTTGGCTGGGATAAGATATCGAAAATTGAAAATATACTTGACCTGTGTATGTTATACAAGAATCTACATTCCAAATTTGAAGTCTCTAGCTCTTATACTTGTTGAGATCGACGCGAACACACAGACGGACGGAGGAACGGACAGACAGACGGGCTCGGCTATTGATACTGATCAAAAATATATATATTTTATATAGTCGAAATTGCAGAAATCAATTATTTACCTATAAAACAAGCTTGACAGTCGGGAACCCGACTGTAATATACCCAGCGGAGGTGTTTTCAGGTGGGTAGATGTGCATGAACCCACTGAATAAGGGTAGAAGGGTGCAGGGTCACCATGCCTAGTAAACTCATCAGCAGTCCAGTTTCCAACGATGTCTCGTTGTCCTATAAGCCAAATGAGACTAATTGCGAGCTGTTGGGCCATCTCGTGTAGAGATTTGCAACAGTTTGTGCCCAACATCGAATTTGCTAATATTGCGTTAATAGACTTTATTACCGATTCTCTGTCGCTGTATAAGCGTACATTTCCGGAGCCAGTGTTATGTTCCCTTAGGCAAGATACCACGATATTTATTGCCAACAGCTCTGCTTGTTTTTCAGACTGAAGCTCAGGGTACCATGCTGTGACACGCCCTCAGCTTACCTCACAGATTACGATAGGCATAATAGATAGACATGTGCCTACTATATTATTATTATTATCTAACTGACTACTATATTATATAGCAGCCATAGGAACGATAGGTCGATAATTATGGCTTAGTATGAACATCTGTGTTGTTTCTTAAGGTTGCTCAACCAAAACAAATTGATTGTGTATTTGGAATTGTCTTTTACATTCTGACAAAATCGTCGCACGCGCCCCGACCACTGACACCTTTCCAAGTGCTTACTTCAGCTGTATTAATATTAACGCAGGCAGTAAAATTGTATTTCTCATATTATAATGGAACTGGTTAAAAAGTAATGTTTTCCTTAAGATCAACAATAAGTCGAATATATCTATCTACAAAAGTCTTAATTTAAAGTCCAATATGTCCAGATTTTGGAATCTTCAAATAGGCAACAGCAAAGTTAGCAATGCACAAACTGCAATAAATAGATAATTTAATTAATGCAATTTTGTTATACTAATTTCGTACTTACACAAAACGAATCCAGAGAAGACCCCGAATGTTATGGTGCAATATGAATCCAGGAGTACTCCGATAATATTGCTACCCAACACGCTGCCCGTACGGCCGAGCATTAAACAGATACAGACGGCTTTGCCTCTCAGATGTGTGGGCACAAGATCGACAACGGCGCCGCTCAATACCGAAACACACAGGCCAGGTAGTACCAGATACAAGCAAAAACAGACTACAATGACAACCTCATCCTTTATCCATATCAATGCGACAGCACAGCCAGCAGCAATGGCTAAGCCCCCCGTGATGGAGGCCTTACGACCGATCCGATTGATAACAAAGCCCATTACAATGTACCCGGCGATTAGAGCTGAGCCATAGGTAATCGTATCTATATAGCTCTTGATACTTATGTGATCGTTGCAAATCTGTGAATCTTTTGCAAACAAAAATTAGCGGTTCATATATGTTAAATATTCGTATACTTTACTTGTTTGGTTAAGTTTTGATTGATCAATCGAGGTATCAATTACATTACAGACGGTCATAGGATCTTCGACATCACTCGATCCCAAGCGATTTAATATTTCAGGATACCACAAGCCCATGCCCGATGAGCTAAGAGTGCAAGTGTTGTAATCAGGATATTAAGCGAAGAATATACTCATTGAACTTACCTAAAGAATAGACCACACATAACAGTGCAGCTGATGCTAAAGTTTAGTAAATGCGGTTTTTTAATCAATGGAACAGTTTCATGCCACATCTTTTTTAAAATGGATAAACTAAAGAGAATATAACATTATGATTGGAGAATGATAGAATTATAAAATTTTCGTAGAACTTACACTGAGTTGGAAACACAAAGACCGTTTTCTCTGTCAGGGATTTCCTCGAATTTTAACTTTTCAACTTTAAGGTCCTTAAGCTCCTTCCCTGAGTTCTTCAAAGCAATCCAATTGACTGCGGCAAAGGCTTCTTCGGTTTTACCCATTGATATAAGAATTTTGGGACTTTCGGGTAGTGTTAATAGCATAAAGGTTCCTAAAACACCAGGCAGAAGGTAGAAGATGGTCAATAACCGCCAAGGGCGAAAGGCAAAGCTCTCCGTCACATCAAAACGCCAATCCATGGTCATTACAAGCCATGCCACAACTGAAGGTGAACAAAATTAAATTAAATTTACATACATATTAATCGGTTTGTTTGCTTGAGCATCAAGTAGTTACTTGGGACATAGACTGTTGAAATGCCAACAAATAGACTGGCATAATTAATAACTATCGGACGGTGGCGAGGCGTAAAGAACTCCCCTAGATAGGCATATGTTGTGGATGATGCACCTGCTATACTGTAAGTACATTTAGATATGTTGAATAAAAAATTATATATATCAAAGATAAAGCATTCTTTAGAAACCAGAGTTCATAATGAACTGATCAAAAATATATCAAAAAATCATTATACTTACAAGAAACCGACTAAGAAACGTAGAACTACAAATATCCAATAATTCGGAATGAATATTGAAATAAACGATATAATATTTCCAAAAAATGTTGTATATATCAACACGGGTCTACGTCCAATGGAATCGCTAAGATAACCCCAAAAATATGAAGAGCAAAATATTCCTGTTAAAACAAAATTACATAATATATGGTAAGAATAGTTAAGGTTAATACAAGTATTCATAAATTTAGCCAGTATTAAATTACTGCCGACCGAAGATTAATATGAAAAAAAGAGGATCATTAGACGAACTTACCGATAAAACTGGCTGCACTCATAATGGCTTTGTCCATAGAATTGGTTTCAAAATCACATTGCGACACAATTGTTATGTACGACATTCCCATGGTCTCATTTATGACCATCATTAGCAAAAGTCCTGATGCAAATAGCACAGTCCATTGTACACGGCCGAATCCTTTAGGAAGTTAATATTTCACTTAAATGATTCATTTATTTCAATCAAATATTATTTGACATACCGATCAATTCAAGTACTTCCTCATATTCATGACCCGCACTCACGGATTTTTCCGTTGAGTCCACGGCCTTTGATTCGATATCTCGTTGGTTCATTCCTTCGCTCATTACTTTAAAAGCAGATACACTGTCATTACCAGAGCTGCTTCAAAGTGCTACTGATGAGGCTTGATGGAGTATACATAGTTCGTTAAAGTTACAAGTGAGGGAGGACGCCCTAGGTGTCAACATTGGAAGATGGTTTATCAGTATACAATAAAGATAAAGAAACAAGTCTGGGGATGACATCTGCTTGATTTATCGAGCAATAAGTGAAACGCCACGTTCCACCCAGTTTCATTTTTCAATTCATTGAGCAAATAATGGCTGATATAAGAATGTACATACATACATAGCTATGGGCATACCTACATTTGCATACACAAAACCAATACTCGCAACGGTTCTGAATACCAGATACACCTTCTCGTAGATCCCACACACGTCCCACTTGTACTCATTCATTTATTATCATTTGTTATTAAAGTTGCAATAGTATGTTTTACCAAAAACCATATTGTAATGTTGTTTCATTCCCATCCAAGAAAGTGTTTGATGTTAAATTGAAAACACAAAGTCTTCAATTAAACATAAACAAATCATACGCTTTTCGAGTTTTCTGTGAATCTTAAGTAAATTCTTTTCAACAGAATTATATGGTCATCAATAGCTTTTTATAATACAATATTACCATATTAAAGTTCAAATTAGTGCCACTACATCGATCAACAAAGCAGCTCAAATTATTCGTGTATGGGACCTACGACGAGTACAATCTTTATATACATATGTACATACATATTCGCTACGTAAGTTAGTAGATAGATAGTTTTCATTCTTAATATTAAGTGATAAGATTTGTTATTGTCAGTGAGTTGACAGCAAATATTTAGTAGTAATACACTCTGAAAAATATTAGTTAAGACTCCTAATACGATTAAGATAAGTTTAAATGGTTTTTATCTGTACATTTTTAGAATATTTCAATAAAATACTTTTCGTCCTATGAGTCATCTAGGCACTTATATTTCTCAACTCTATTTCTAATGATAAATCTATTATAATTGCACTTTAGTTTCAGTTTTATTATACTAATGATCCTTTCTTAGAGTGTATCTTTATAGCCTAACAATTTAAAGTGTGAAAACAGACGCCAGCAGTATATGACGCATATAAATTTAAATATAACCGTAAACTAAGTTGGCTTATTAGGACACATCTTATTTGACTTGCTTAAGGTTCAACTACTTAGTTAGCTTCTGTATAAAGCATGATAAACCCTTGCAGAGGGTGTTATGCTTTTGTCCCGAAATGTGTAACGTACTAAAGTGGGCGTGACAAATAAAGGGTTTATATCTAACCGATGTCGGTCGTCTAACTTGTCTCTTATCATGACAAATAGCTGCCATGAGAACGAATTTTGAATGCATTATCTGTGTTTTTTTTATGGAAAATATCGCTGTTACTTTATATTAGAGCCTTTTCGCAAAGCTAAAAGATTCTGTGAGGGTATCAAATCTTCGACATGGCTTTCCGACTTATTTAAAGACAGTTTCTTCATTGCGTTCCTGTCCGGAACAAATTTACAAATGGGATTATCACTTACAACTCATCAAGACGTGGGCGGAAGTACACGGAAACCTCGAGAACAACAATTTCCATATCTATTTGATATGAATATTTTGCCAAGTCATCTTTAAATGCATTTAAATTTCAGAACGACCCAATGAAATAAATGTTGAATAATAAAGCAGTGTATTATTTTGTAGATAGATTTCTATTCTATTTCCGAATGGATTTATTCATTTTTAAAATAGTACAGCTGATATCTAGTCGGAAAGGCTATAGTCGAATGTACCAGACTGTGAGAGACCCTGTACTTAATCTGTCAAAGCTTAAGCGATAAACACGCTGCAAGTAAATAAATATAAATTTGTTTTTTAAATAACTGAAATTTTGCGATACATCAGGAAACTGAAAGTCGGTGTCAAGCCCAGTGGACCAAAAGACGTAGTTGTGTGCCGACAGAAATGAGTTTGGCATAGAGAAATAAGTATCGACACGCAACACGACAGAAAATGAATGCAAATATTGTTTTGTCTTTTTTTTTTTTGCTCCATCATTGTACATTTTTTGTTGAATTTGGTAGTTTTATTTCATAAGTCTTATCTTATTTATTTGGCATATGTGTCTGCTTGTTGTTTACAATTACTCTATTACAAATTGAACTTTACATTTCTGCCAAGTCCACGTCTTTCATCAGAAACTTTGTTTGGAGCAGCTGTAAAAATATATATTATTAATAAATATTCATTTATATATAATACATTCATATTTAGATATTACTCACTTCATTTGATTATTAATTTTTCACACACAGTCCACATGTCCTAGTAGATTGACGTAAAATGATAAAAAATACCGAAGTCAACAAGAAATGCTCAAAGACTGAGCATTTTGTGTTGCTTTCCCAAAACTTATATCTCTAATCCGAACCCTTTTGTTGGTTCATGTCCGCTTTTGAAGCGTTCATAAGCTTGTCTAATAAACCTTTGTCTAATAAATCTTTCATTCGCTTAACGCTCGCTGGTTGGCCCACTGGGTAAAGTACTTTTGATATTTATACTTAGTGTGTATTCCCAAACAAACTACGATCTATCGATTGTCATTAAAATACTTTCAGGTTAACGCATGTTTAACAAAATATATTTCATAGCATTGGCAGCTATGAATTTATTTTAAATATTTAACAAATCATTTTTTTTTGTATTCAACAAGTATAAGCAAAATTAAATATACAAGGAATACTCAACTGGGATATTTGCTATTCTTTTCGATTATTTACCATCCAGATTTTTGCAGCTGCGGTTCACAATCAGGACACTGACCTCATTCAAAAGATTTATCATGTTAAAGTGGGCGCCTAAAAAGAACATTAATCTGTTAATAACAATTATTCATCTCGAATTAAGTATAAGACGAACCCAGTTTAATTTCAACCATGTCGCCAGTACTTAAAACGAATTCTTGCAATGGTCTCGAGTTCTTCCTGCTCTCAACTTTAATCTGTCCATAGAGAACCACGAAACGCTACAAAAAAATTAACTAAATTACATGAAGCTAAATTTAAATCGCGGTAAATGCGTTATATGCTTACCAAGGAATTGCTCTTATTTTGAGTAATTCCGCGTTGTTGCAACGGCTGGAAGCGCATATAGCCGATGCCACAGACATCTTCCGTGGAGTAAAAGGCGTATTCAATGCCCCCTACATTTGAGAATTCTAATCCGGACACAGGTGCTGCAGACAGAAGAACAATAGTTAAATATATATATGAGAATAGCAATTGAATGGGCAACCTACATATGACCATTAACTTATAATCGTTAGTGTTTTTGGCAGTAGAGGCGGGTTGGGCATTGCTGCTACCGCGTAGCCAGGATATCAGTTGGGAGTTCTGTTTTTGGGGCTGGATAAGACCTTCATCCTCATTTTCATCTAGAGATTCATTCGTCTGTGGTAAAGGATCATCTGGATCTGGCTCTGGCACAGACTCCACTGTCGCCGTAACTCTTGTCTGTGCACGCCTTTTGGTCACTTTCGGCTGCCTAGGTCTAGTTCTGTCTTCTGGTTTTATCACCTCATGTTGTCCACGCTTGCGCTTTCGCTTGTTACTATTTATTGCAGATTGACGTTTAGTTGGCATTATCTTTGAATTGGATCCTTCTTCAATCCTCCGCATGAAGGCGAAGGGATCATCGATTGTGTGACTCCATGAGTTGCGCAGTGGCACCTGTCCACGTCTTGATTTACGAGATGCTGCTACAATTAAAATATTTAATAATTAATTAATAATAATTATTGCATATGGCATTGTAAGTATACTTGAATCCTGGTAATTGGTTAATTCATTCTCGTCCGGCGGCAGCGTCATATTGACTAAATTAATTTGCAGTCTAGACAATTCTTTGTTCATATGAGTATTTCCTGTTTGAGCACGTGATTCGCATTCCAATGGTTGATTGAATGCATTGTCTTCAACCTTCTTTCGCTTCTGCATTCCCCTGTCGTGTTTCTTTCGTTTGTTTCCCACCTTTTGATGCCGGTCAAGTGACAACTCAAGTGCCTCACGTGAGGCCTTACTGGTACATGGTTCCTCATATGGCGCGGTCTGCTCATGGGTCGCAGGCGGCGGAGGTGTTGAAGTTTCCATTCGCAATGTTTCCATTTGCATACTGGTCTGGTCTTCCGGCGGCTCCAAAGAATCTACCTCTTCAGGCGGAGGTCCTGTCTCCTGTTGTTCAACATTCTCTTGTCCCGCCTGCTCTACATCCTCTCGTCCGGCCTGCTCTACATCCTCTCGTCCGGCCTGCTCTACATCCTCTTCTCCCGCCTGCTCTACAACCTCTTGTCCCGTCTGCTCCACATGCTCCAGTCTCGCCTGTTGCACACGCTCCACGTCACTTGACATAAGACGCTTGGAGCGCCTTGAGTTGCACATGGCTGCTGAATATCTCATAGAGGCCGGTGGTGGTGGCACAATGGGTATAGTATCGTTGCTGACTGAATCCTTGGGAGGAGCTGGTGCAATTTCTATCCCTTTGTAACAGTGGCGACGTGTATTTCGCGGCGATTGCGGTACATTGTCCTCCACGTCGGAGTCGCCTTTGGTATACAAACTGCGCTTGATTATGCTGTTAGAGCGAGTCTTGATCCGCATCTCTATGGTGTTCGACAGCCTTAAGTAACTCTTCAGCTCTTCCGTCTGCAAATGGAACCAATTACATTCAAATTAAATCGAATTAAACTGAATTTCCGAGTTACTATCGCTCACCATGGGCACCTCACGGCGTCTGGAACGCGAGCGAGAACTTTGTCCTTGCTCCTTACGATGCATCCGCTTTGAGCTGTTTCTGTCGGCGATCGGCGGTGCCGCTGGTGGCGGCATGGACTTAATACCAAACATAGATTCGTTTGGCTTATCAACTGGCTTGGCCAATCCTTTGGAATTCTCACCAGACTGCCGTCTTAATAACTCTGATTGTATGCTTTGCTCAATGGCAATTTGCTCCTCCTTAGATATCATTGTTTGTCGATCTTTATCACAAGGTAGCCCCATTGAATTGCGTTTTCGTAAGTCGAGTATTTCGTAATGGCTCATCCGAGTCAGTTCCTGTGCAAATTCTTCACCGTTTATAGCTGGTCGAGAGGGTTTATTAAGAACGGTCTTCGCTGCGTTCTTTTCGCGATTTTTGTTTAAGATATTTGCATGTGAACTATGCAAATCCAACAACTGCAAGGAACTTTCTTCTGTCTGAACATGTTGGCGCTCACTATCGTGATGGATAGCTGTAGCTAATGTAGCTAAAGATGTACCCACCACATGGATGTCATCATCTGTCACAACTTCATCCTGATCCGGTCCATCTATTGCTGATAATGCCACCAGTGCTGCGGCTGGTTGAGATTCTGCTGATGGTGATGATACGTAGGTTGCGTTGGATGGTTTTGATTTTTCCACAACGCGTTGTTTATCAGGTTGGTCCGCCTCTGTTGTAGGATTGCAGCTTATTGATTCATTAGCTGTTGAGGATGGCTGCCAAGTAGTCCTTTTGGCCAGTGCGAGGGGAAAATTGCCTTTACGTTCCATGTGCATTAGGCTGCAGAAAAAACTAGTCTCAAAATCTTCATTTCGTAACAAAGGCGGCATGGCTGCTCCTATCGCTCCAGTTGTTCGGGCTCCTCCAGTTGTGGACGGTTCTTGTGATTTTTGTGCTTGGGGCGGAATTGTGTTTGATTGCTTTTCAGCCTGCTTTCCTACGGCCGCCGGCGTGCTGCTTAGTTCTGGCTGCTGTACGAGCTTGACATTAATATTGAAAATTGCATTGAAAGATCCAAATACTCACGAAATCCACCAAACTTGCATTGAAAGTCAAGTTCGCTTTATGCTGCAACTGTGAAAGCAATCTAATATCCACACAACGAAGCTGACTAGGTCCATCCATTCTGCCAACGCTGACGCGACTTGGCGATGTTCCCTTAGGTGCGGGAGACTTCAACATATTCTGGCGGGCAGGTGAAACGCTAAGCGATTGTCGGGGCGGTATACTCTCCACCTCGTATAATCTAGGTAATTCGGGTTGTGGTTGCGATTCGATTACCACATTCTGTTCATTTCTTGGCATGGAATTGTTTACCGTCTCCTGTTCTACTTGCTTTTGAACATTCTCTTCGCTACCTTCTGTTTGCGATGGCTTAGCAGGTAGTTTAATCAGATCGACGTCAACGTCAAATGATACGTCATAGCCGGCAAGCATAATTTGAGGATTGTTTTGTGGTCTTGCTGCAGTTTTGAGCTGCAGAAAGGCAGCAAATCGATCAGCATCTGTTTCGCTCCCATTCAAAATATCCTCGAATTCGTGCATAGTGTTCTCACCTATATTCGCCCTAAAAAAAAGAGTAATTCGACAATTAATATATAAAAATGTAATGGTTGAACTTCTTCGGCATCTGTGCCTGTTTATTTATCAAGAAATCGACGAAATTCGCCTTTGTATCGCAAGTAAAATAAAACCATACGATGGAACCTGTTTATTAGTTTAGTTTTACTTACATTTTGCACGCCTCAGTTTATAAAAACTGTGAAATGAATTAAATGATTGTTTTAGTTTAGCATAGGAATTTCAAACGCAATTATTTGGACGCTACGTATGTGTGACACTGAACTGTAACACTGAACCACAGAGTTGTTTGAAATCGTTCAAAATAAGTTCTTTTGAACTACCCACAAAAGTGAACAAACGAACTACTTCACTGATTGTGGCCATGGCTCCCATTTAGTATTTTTTTTTATTTGTTAGTATATTGGATTTTTTCTTTAAAAGAATTTTCATTTTATATAAAGCTTTTTGGAACTTGTTTTTTTGTTTGCCAACGAATTAAAAAAATCTATATAATTATTAAAACAAACAAAATATAAATATTTCGATAATTTGTGATATCGGAAGTGTTTTCACTTGATAGTATCATCCCTGGATTATTTGAATTATTGCCGCGCTGCAAAATGTAGAGAGCAACAGTTTACTTGAACAATAAGTCGTAATTTTCAAATTAAATCCTGAATTAAAACAGAAATACAGAGTCAGAGCATGTCGATGGTGTTTCCTGGTGTCACTGGCATCCGGTATACCACTGACTTTGTGCTTGTTAATTTTAGCAGCAAATTGATGAACGGGGAGCTAATAATGTAGTCTGTTAGTGTCATTGGGGGGACGTTCTGGACTAACTGGCGTGCATTTTTGTGTGTCTACCAGACCATAGATGACGCCTCTTGCACTGGGTCGTAGGGATTACCAGAATCTACTTACACTGGTCTCACCATTTTATTTGGGAAAAGTTTCAAGTTCACCCCTTAAACCAAAAAAACTAGCTAACTTTTTTATACGTTGACGCTGGAATTAATTAAAAAAAAGGTAAATGTAAAGATTGTCACTTTGTAGTATACTCAACAATTTAAATTTATTTAAAAATAAATTAAATTTTTTATAAAACTCTTACACAATGTTACATTTATAGAGAACGCGCGGCATGCTACGAGGCTGTGTTGCCACGTCCTATTTTCCTGCTTCCTCTGCTATAGTATAGTAAGTATGATTGAATCTTTAGTTTCTTTAACACCAGAATTTCGTAGCGTTACGCTGACAGCTGGGCCCGCATTGATATTCATCCTTATCTGGGTAGCGAGCATATTTCGCAGGAGGTCAGCTCGCCGCGATTGATGAAAGTGCAATGATTGCAAGTCCAGGTGTTGGCATCCAGATCCATGGCGTCGGTGCCTGCAGTGCCAGTACTTGCCGCTGCGCCACTGGGATAACTGGTCGTCCCACTGTGAATCACAATAGTTGAGCACAATATGACTAGAAGTTCAGAATTTGATGTTTACTTACCCGCTGCCTGTGGAGCTGGCTTGGAAAAGTGATTCGAGCAGTTTCCATACTTCCTCGCTTTTGAAATCAGCCGCCTTGTTGGGATTCTTGGAGCGCACCGCCTCCAACAATGGTCCCATATGCTGACGCAGCGGTAGCATATCCATTTTGTACAGATAAATCAGTAAATGGAAGTCCGAAATGGCCTCAAGGAACTCCTCATTTGCCCATGCCGACAGGTAGTTGCTCAGCGCATTGAAATCCTGCAGATGTCCATCAATATAGCGATTCTCAATGGGGAATGCTTGGCGTTTGTCGTACTCCGTAAATGTGTACTGCGGTTGCAGCGGTGTCGAGGCGGGCACATCCACCAGCAGATACTCCACCGGCAGTGGACGCGCCAGGCGCTGCACCTCGTTGCCATATTGATCCTTTTCCTGTAAATAAAATGATTAGGTTATCGCAATTAGTGGAAAACATTAATAGAGATATTCATACTCTAAAGAAAAAGGAATTATCTCACTGGCGTGGTAACAATTATTATGTCTTAATATAAGAAAAGGTTTCGTTTATCACTTTGAAACTAGCATAGAAAGCAATTACCTTATAAAAGACATCCGGTACATATTGTTTATCGGTCGATTCACGGACATAGCCCAGTTCTGGGGCATCTTTTGTGGGTATTAAGCAATTATCTCGCACTAGGGCCATGCACTGAGCGGACACAGCATAACCCTCCATGTGCACCTGCTTGGTTTGATCACCTGTCGAAGACATTACAATAATGTTAGCCCCGCTTTTGACCAGCTATTGAGTTCAGCACTCACCCGTCACACAAATGGTCACAAACTTTGAGCCGAAATTGCCATTCGTGGCATATTTACATGGATTGGGATGACGATTCTGCAGTTCGCCCGCAGTTATACACTCTTGAGCAGTAAGGAAGTGTGTCTCAATACCGCGAATCTGTTTAACAGTACCAGCGCTAGCATCTTTCGTAATCAGATCAGTGAATATCCAACCGATCTGTTGGTAAAACAAATATATTAGAGCCTATTTCAGACTAAGAGTTAGATAAACTAACCTTTTTAAGTCCCAATGCGTTAGCAACAGCATCAACCTCATCGGCACCCTCATCTGGACATATATTTATTGAATCGCGCGATGATTCTTGAGGTGGTTCGTATATGGCAGCCACCTTGGCGCGTATGCCAAGCGGTACATCTGTATGCTGCTCATAAGTCCCATACAAATAGCCCATACGCTGATGTCCTGTGGTCCGCCAATAGTTCAAAAAGCGCTCCACTATTTTGGTATTCTCAAACATGACATTATCCACATGACGATAGGTCTGACGATTTAGCGTTATTGCCGATGGTTGGCACTTGGAGCAGATACCCTTCGGCCAGGGAGGATGCTCCCGACATCCGGGCTTGATGCGGCAATTGATATCGTCGAACACGAAGTACTTGCCATGGTCCATGCCCGAAGTCTGCTTACGTATGTACGAGTGAAAGGATAAGTGCTTGATATTGTGCTCCTTGAGATAGCTTTCATTGTACGGTTCCAACGGTGAGCAGTGCACACAGCGCCCATTTGCATTATGATGACAACTGTGTTAATTACAGTTACAATTATATTTAAATGATATCATTATATAATAATCTCAGTCATCAACTTACAGTTTACTATCGCGATCACGCTTGATGGTGCCATCAGATTTGAACAGTTGTTGATCGACTTCATCCTCGATGATATTATTTGAGGGACGTGTGTTACTGGTCTTATCGCTGGATTGTTTTGCCACGCTATTGAACGCCACATTCTCCATTGCTGCGGTGCTTGCGCGCTAAAAGATTGGCATAGATAATCAAATCGGAAACATTCGGGATACACTATAGGTATGGACTTACTCGTGATGAAGTTCCCGCAATTTGTTTTAAGTAAACCATGTCGCCATGCTTGAGAGATGTGCCCACAAGCTTTGAGCCACTAGCGTGCAGCTCTGTTGCGAAATTTCGCTCCAAAAATAATCCAAAGCCATCGACTTTAAGCGAATTTTGTACAATGTCATATAGCTGCTTTAGATTTGACTTTGGCGAGATCTCAATGCGCTTGATGCCCTCCGCAGACTGCACGCGTATTAGCTGTGAACAATTCAAATACAAATATATATACTGTTTAGCTATTTAATTGATTCAACTGCAACAAGATCGATCACACCGATTGTTTACATAACAGAAAGAGACGGTGGCGCACAAAGGCATAGACGAAATTGCGCTTCCTGTAAATGAAATTCTCCAACATCAATTGGGCGCTAGCCATGTTGGTGGTTGTTGTTGTTGCTGGCTGTTGCTGATGGTGTTGTAAGCGTAGCTTAAAAGCTACTTGAAGTAGCCTAAAAGGCTCGAAAATTAACGATTACAACCGAACACCATGCAGGCGCGCGTTGGACTGTGCCCGGAAAATGAGAATTGCATTTTTTTGGCAATTAAAAAATGCAAGTGAAGCGTTTGCCAAGTGAGCGAAAGAGCATTGTCGATCTTCCCATGGTCAAAAGCACTTGCCTTTCAAAGTTGCACATACATAGATGACAGCGCGCCCCTTCACCATCACACTCGACCACAGTCACCAGCTCTGCTGCAAAATCTACAAGTCATTGTACCTTTGTTTGTGTGTCTGTCTGCGCGTCTGTCTCCCTGTTGTAGCCGTGGTAACGAATTTGCATTGTACATACTAATCGACACAGTCAATTACGCTATGCACTTCCTAAATTGCAGGTAATCGTATTAAACTTGATAATATATGTATTGAAAGCAAAATTTATTTTTTAGCACCACCAACAACAACAAACCAATGCAAAAATTTCATTTGCCGGTGTTTTAAACCGTTAATAATCTCAGCGCGATAACGCAAAGGACACACATTTTGCACTCACTGCACCACAAATAATTTGTCATTTTAGGTATAGAAGTTATTGCCTTTGACTAATTTGATTAACAATTTACTTACAATTTTATCAGACATTGCTTCAAAAAATTGCACTTGGAAGCAAATCAGTACTTGTGTAGACAGCAGGGTTTCCGTGTGGCCATGCGCAACATATGCAAAAATACCTAAGTCTGCTGGTGGTGGAGCGTTTCTCTGTCAAGTGTTAGTAAATACTGTTAATGAATACTTCTATGTGTAAAACATCACTGTTAAGATAATGTTGTGGCGGTCGGTCGATTGTCAGAAAAGTTTCAGTGTTGATAAATTGAATTTCAAATATAATTCCAAACAAATCTGGTCTTTACTCTATTTTGTGCACATTTATTTTATATTATAGCTCACGTGAATTTTCAACAGACAAGCATTTTTCTAGTGGAAGACTGCAAATTAAAGCTACATCGTAGGTGTCATACTAGGAATTTGAAGCATTCAATCGTATTTGAGGTTTCCCATGCAAATATACTTGATGTCAACATAATCGTCGATGCCATGGTGAGATCCTTCGCGTCCCACGCCAGACTCCTTGACACCGCCGAATGGTGCCTCTGGGGCTGAAATGATGCCCTCATTTACGCCGACCATGCCGACCTCCAAGCGCTTGGCCACCCGGAACACCTGCTGCAAATTCTCACTGTAGAAATAGCCGGCAAGTCCACGTCGGGTGTCGTTCGCCTTTTGCACAGCTTCTGCCTCGTCCTTGAATTTGATAATGGAGACGACGGGGCCGAAGACCTCCTCTGTGTACAGTTGCGCCGTTGGCGGCACGTCGGTGACAATGGTGGGAGCATAGAAGAGTGGCCCCTTTTCTGTGAGCGCCTCTCCTCCCACAATGATGTTGGCCTTCTTGGTGCGAGCATCCTCTACGAAGCCGCTGACCTTGTCGAACTGCATCCGGTTGATAAGTGGACCGATTTGTACATCACAGGACTTGCCGTCCCCGATCTTTAGAGCCTCGACACGTTGCTTCAGTTGCGCAACAAATTTGTCGTATACGCCCTCCTGGACAAAGAAGCGATTGGCCGACACGCAAGTCTGTCCGCAGTTGCGGAACTTTGATGCCATGGCACCGTCAACTGCCTTCTCCACATTGGCCGAATCGAAGACAATGAAGGGAGCATTACCGCCCAGCTCCAAGCAGACACGTTTGATGCCATCGGCGGCGTCGCGGAACAGGAGTTTGCCCACTTGTGTTGAGCCTGTAAAGGAAATGCCACGGACATCGGGACTCTTGCAGAAGAGTTGACCAATGGGTGCTGCCTTATTTGTGGTTATCACGTTGATAACACCCTTCGGTATGCCGGCATCCTCGGCCAACTTGGCCACAGCCAACGCAGTCAGAGGCGTGTCCTCGGATGGCTTAACGATCACTGTGCAGCCAGCAGCCAGAGCAGCGCCCGCTTTGCGCGTTATCATGGCCAGTGGAAAATTCCATGGCGTAATCAATGCGGCCACGCCAATTGGTTGTTTCATAACAATTATCTCACGATTCGGTGTACTGCTGGGCACTATTTCGCCGTAAATGCGACGCGCTTCCTCGGCAAACCACTCGATGAAGGCATTCCCATAGATGACCTCGCCCTTGGCCTCGTTGATGGGCTTGCCGGACTCTGCCGTCATGATCTCGGCTATTTCCTGAGAATTCTCTTCGATGAGCTTGTGCCATTTCTGCAAAAGATTGGTCTTAATCTATTGGTCTTAATTCATTTCTGACTATAATACGCACCTTCAGCAAATTGGAGCGATCTTTGGCGGTCAATGAGCGCCATTCCTTTGACTCGTAAGCCTGCTTGGCGGCATTAATGGCTTCCTGGGCATCCTCCACCGTCATGTTGGGCACGTTTCCGATAATTTGTCCATTTGCCGGATTGCACACTGCAAATGTTTCCTTGCTGCTGGCATCGATCCAGGCTCCATTCACCAACGCCTTTGTCTGCACCAGGGCCGAAAAACTACGCATTCTGCCAACTCCTAATGTACTGAGTCTTCGAAACATTTTGTCGTCAGCTGATCTGTAATTGGCGACAAATCAATTGTGTTGTTGTGCCGGCAACAGACAAGCCGCTTATCAACAATTATCTTTATCTTTTACCTTAAATGACAAGAGGTCTTTGGGCCAACTTAAAGATAAGAATCTGCGCTGTCCACAGGTTCTCCAGCAATGTCGCTATTTGCTTTGCGCTTTGTTTTTTTGATTGGTTTCAATTGGTTTTGATTAGCCAGAGTTAGTGCATGGTGAATTATTAACAAGGTAAAAAAAACTTATCCACCACAGTTCAATTTAGCAGAGCAAGCCTCACACCTTGTTAATAACTCACCATGGTTACGCTTGACTCAAGAAAGGATGTGAAGCGAAATTGTGTTCGGTCTTATGACGTCACAAAATTTCGAATACCATAAAGTGGATATAATGTAAACAATATTAAACTAATGTTTTGTAAATGGATTATTGTCATAATTTTATTAAATATTGTATTCTACAAAGTGATTAAGTGTAGTCATTATTAGCCAACTGAAAAAACAATCGCTCAAATACTTAAAAATAAATGTGACGTCAAACTACACCCACACTAGATGTTTAACAGACCTGCGCAATGCGTAACCTTGTACGCGAACATGGAAATAACGAATATCTATTTAACACAGCTGCAAGGCATAAAAACTGCTTGAAAAAATAATATTTAACAGAATTGCAATCAATGTTAGCCATAGCAGTTTTCTGTTAACCGATAAAGTGCTAGATAATTTGGTATTTTCATAATTTGGTCACTCAAAAATACAAACATATTGTAACAGCCAGCTTCTGTCATACGAACAACAATGGTCGTTTATGTTTGAAAATGCAAAAGAAAGAAAGAAAGTAACATGTTGCACATGTTGAAATTCTACAGTTTGTTGTTGTTGTTGTTAAAGGCAGCGCCACTTGTTTTTGCCAGATACCATTGCCATGGACAAAATCTATTCATAAAAACTTGACCAACAGTGGCTGCCTGACTATCTGGCTGCCTTTCGCTGCCTTTGGGCTCTTTTTGTTGTTGTTAACCTTTTTGTGTGCCATTTAGCTGTCGCTTTGCATGCAGTGCCGCCGCACAAGTGCTCCATTTATTATGCACAGCTATGGTCATAGATTTCACATATGCCGATGGCAGGTTCTGACTACTTGGCGCAAGTATCTTTTTACCTTATCGAGGCTACTGGTCATGCAGCTTCAGGTGCTCGGTCCTGCCCTCCCTATGCAATCTGTGTTGCAAATTTTTGTCAATAAATTTTGGCTGAGAATGCCAAAACAAGTGAACGCGCTGGACATCATAACTGTTAAGATAAGATTGCCTAGATGCGATGCGACCAAAATGAATTCAATTAGTTCTGATTTAAAACTAATTGAAAATGCGTCAACTAAACAAGGCGAGCGACTTGCACTCGATCTTGGTAGTTCCTAGTTGTTGTTGTTATTGTTGTTGTTGTTGCCGCTGCTTGTTGGTAGCGTTGGTTGGTTGTTGTTGCTTGTTGGCCAGGCCTGTCGATAGGTGTGTAAGTTATTTGTCTTAAGTGCTGCCGGGAGGCGTTGTATGCATGTCCAGCATGTTGGCATGACTTTTATGATTATGGTCAAAATGCCAGATAAATAGCTAGATTGCAAGAGGGAGAACAAGCGGCAAATAGATAGGGACAGAACTAATGAAGTTCTCATTGAACATTCGGTTGGACTTTACTGTCAACTTAACTGCACAATTGTGACAAGTTTAATGCGCTGCCCGGAATTTATAGGATCGCCACTTTATAGATAGATCAGGACAGACAATGCTCGTGCGCCTTTTGTTTAGCTAATTGTAATACGAAATCATAACACGCCATAAAAATGACACAAAAAGAGGGAGATATGTTATAAGACCGGTTCGAAGAGTCTCGAGTTCAGGCCAAATACCAAATAACCAGCAGCTGGTCAATGAACAAACAATGCTCTAAGGAACTCTAAGAGCGGAGAAGCAACAAAAGCAGCAACAACAGCAGCAACAACAACAACAGTTGCAGCAGATCAGCCATAAATCATGTTTGGGAACACGTTCCTCCAGTGTACAACGAGAAGAGAAACATCTGTTGTTATTGCCATTGACTGTAAGGCAGCTTTCTTAAGGACAATGGAGCAGGACTTGCTGCAAGCTTAGGGCGCAAACTGGTTGCCTGCTACAGATAAATGGATCGTGATCGTGATCGTGGTAGGCAGCTGCCTGCCAAGTTAAGCGCCGCAGCACAAAATGGCCGACAGGAGTGGCCACAGGATAATAGCATACATAGCTTTGCCGACGCCAATCTCCTGCTGCTGCTGCCACTGTTGCTGAGTCACCTTGGCACGTGGTGAGCTCCTTGACAGTCTGCAGCTGCTCCAGTCGCAGCTGTCCACAATTGGGACTCTCTGGCCATCCCGTTTCGAGTCCTGCCAAAGCAACACGTGATCGCTTGACTAGCTTAATTATTATTTACCTTGCCTCAAGGTTATGGCATTATTATTATTGTATACCCAACTAGATTATTATTTCATAATCTTGCTCCCCTTCCGTCCCTCCCTTCAGCAGACGCAGTTGTTTGTGATCTACTTTCGATATGCCCAACATGTTCTGGCATGCAAGCATCGCCCCTTTTTACCAGGACAGCCTCGTTGTCCTTGAGCCCAACCCTATAACGATGCGTATCCGTTGTTTGAAACCACGCAACCCCAATTGAAAAAATAAAAATAATAATTACGCACTCACACAAATGCAGGAGAGTATGAATCTATGAGTTTCCTTTTCGATTGTCATCTTCCTTATTCCTTTTTTCCTCGTTTTTTTATGCCTGCTACGCATAATCTTTGCCATTGAAATCGGAAATCCAAACTGCGTATTCCCTTCCCAATGTCAAAGTCGAAATTTGGTACAATTATTGTGCCATGTTCGCATTGTTTGTTGTGCGTAACTCATCTCCAAACTGGGTTCGATGTGGGGTTGTTTTTATTGTCAAACAGTCGAATCATTTACGCCGATCAAAAAGTACTGAAAATCTAACCTAAACGAAAAGTGCACTACCTTTTTTTATGAGCCCTTTTCATAATAATAATAATAATATTAATCTTATAATTAAGATACCAAATATTGTATTGCAATATCATTGAATTCTTAGCACATTAATTAAAACCAAGAATCGTGTCTAACTTTACCTAACCTCAAAGCGTATTGCCTCAAAATCCAGCAAAGAACTATACTATAAATCGTCCTTAACCTAAAAGTTAATCGCTTCAAACTACCTCAGCCGTTTTCTACCTTACAACTGCATAGATTAAACCACGTTTTCTTGGGTTTTTTTTTTGACTTTAGTTACAGTGCGTATTTCATTAAAAGTCTATTAAAAACTGTACACTGTAAATTGTTGAAAAGCAGTCAAAGCATGGAAAACTACGCATTGGATTAAATATTACTTGGCTAGATAATTTATGCAACCCCAATGAAATATTTTGGGCGTCTCGGAACGCATATGTCATTGGGGTGGCTGTGGGATGCTCAGGATTGTGGATACTATGGGAGAGAGGAGAGGAGAGTTTCGGGCTGGAATTTGGAAACTGCGTCGCGGTGTTCAGAGATTCTCACGCTTGCGATATGTTTTTGCGCAGCTTTTGGTCCTTGTCCCTGTCCTTGCTACTGTCCTTGTCCTTGTTGTTATTGTCGGTTTTGATTTGGGTAGGCCTTTTGCCTTGGTTGCATTGCGTCTTTGTGTCTCGCGTACTTCCTGAGAGACGAGAGGTGAGAGGCGAGAGGCGACAGACGAGACGCAAGATGCGAGAGGTAACAGCCCCTTATGCTCCATAATTATGACTGTCTTTGTGTGCGTTTTTGCCCTAGGCCAAAATGCATTTATATTTAAATTACGCTTTTATGAAATGAAATTGCAACAATGAGATTGCTCCTGTGACATTTCCGTTTAATTGTTCAATCTTCATTCGATTCTTCTCGATCGTAACGGTCCCTGGACACGTCTTACGCGTGTAACCGAGCGGAGATGTTGAGGCCAAGTCTTTGGGATCATCATTAAACTCAAGTCGGCAGCTGTTGCCTCTTGTCTTATTTTTGCCAACTTTATGCGATTTCTTAATGCATAAACATATCAAATTACGATCTCATTTTGCCAGAAAAACAAAAAACAAATTATATAAAAACCGGAAGTTTTTAAATCAAAAAACAAAAGCCCGCTTAAGCAACGAAGTCTGCTTAATTTTTGGTTGCTTTTCAAATATTTCTCTGCTTTTTTATTCTGTTCATTTTTGTTTTTTTTTTTCTGGTGCATTGCTGCAGTCTCCCGTTTTTCCCTTGATCTGCCGTCCGTCTAAAGGATGCATCTTCCCGTGATCTTGAAAAACGCTTCGTCTCGCTTGATCTGCCTTCAGGTCAGTGCAAACACAATTTCAGTTACATTTTTCGCAGCGTTTTTGTTTTTATTGAACAAACATGGGATCGCTCTGCAAACATCAAGAGATCTGCAATCTCTCGATCAACGATCGTCGATCTTCGTACAGCTCTTAAGATTGGGAGGGAAACTGGAATACACGTCAAGTTCATTGACGCCCATAAAGCTGTTGATACATCATCAGAAGTTGCAAATGACAGAGCTGATCTTGGCCGAAATATATAAATTGATGCAAGAGCTGAGGTATACCAAACAATCGAATACAAATATGATGTTCAATATTGAAAAATATGCTTGATTTATACAAATCATAAATCAAAGATACTTGCTTACCCCTGGAGAAAAGATAGAGTATCTTAGGCTTAACATTTAGCCCCAATAAAATAAGACTTATATAGAATATAAATATACAATTCAAGATGACTTGATGAAAAGAAATTGTATGTGAATGTTTAAGTCTGTCCAAAGAAGAATTGGGATTCATTTACTCATTAATTTGGATGTATTTATATAATTTTAAAACTTACTTACTTTTGGCATTCATTTCAAGCTAAAAGGAAGTTAAATTTTAATGATTTAAATGATAATATAAATAAACATTCGATTTATGTTAATTTAAAGAGTTAGGTTCTACAAAAATAAGAAGATATGTTAAGATTTAGTTTTTATTCCTAATTAAGATTAAGGAATTATAAATTTAGATTTGTGTTTCCTTTCTCTATTTTTATTAAAATATTTCTCTGATTATTAATTTATTTAATGTAAGGAACTGACCCTTTGAAAATCATATTATATTAAAAAAAAATGTTAAATTGTTGAGTTTTTGAAATTCGGTAAGATCATTCAAAATTAGCTTTATTATCTGCTTACACTTTGCTCAACTTTCAATTATATCTCGATCTCTTTAAGATCTTTGAAGCTTGTTTCCTTTATTCTCATTACTTTGTGGACTCTCTCTCCCTCTTAAATAGATCCATTACCATGATTATAACAATTTGCACCCTAGGAAAGTAACAAATCTATTCCCACTAGAAAATGGGCAATTGCAGCTGATGTATGGATCGATAGATCGATTTATCTTGAAGATTTAATGAATTGTATAATCCTCCTGGCGCGTTGATCACATAAAAGCGATATATCCAAAGCAGATACTGGTGGCTATCTTTTAGCAGGCAGTTCCTTGGGTTGCTCCTTTGTTTTCTTCTTTTTTTTTGCTAAGCCGCAAACAAATTTGCGCTGCGCTTAAGATCAATCATTGCAGACCGAGGAGATGCAGAAGGCGAGATGCAAGGAGAGTCTCATAATAAATCAACGGAAACGTTTTTGTGCCATGTAATTTTTGTATGGCACAGGATTTTCAGCTAACATGGCATGTCCTTGCTGCAGCAGGATGCCCGAGTCCGACTGCCTTTTGTGTTTGTGCCACAAATTCTATTGTGCTGAAATGTTGTTTTCCTTTCGCTGCGTTTCGTTTCGTTTGTTGTTTGCATTTCGAAATGCAAAATATGGAGGTGATTTCGGGTACCAGGTGCACGTCCAGACATATATACGAGTATTTGCTTTTAAAAGAGAATTGTGCGGCGATCTCAGTACGATATGCAAACATCTGCCTGATCCACCATTCAGTTAACTTCAGTTTAGTTCACGTCTTGGCTGACTGTACCCAAAGTTATATGGTTTTACAGGTGTTTAGTTCAGTTAGTCGATCATCAGTCATCAATTTGATACGTGTCTGCTACCAATGTGTAAATCCCGCCCAGAGGGACAAAACTAATCAGTCGACACCTGTTATTTGGACAATATTAGGTTCTCTACGTGCGCAACTCGCGATCGAGACGAGCTCAAATTTATAACCCTAAATCTCAAGCATGATCTGTGCTCCATGGTCGATGGACCGTGATCGTTGCCCTGTGTGTGGGTTTTCCTACTAAAAAAAAAAGGATGTCTGCTGGCACAAACCTGTTGGCAGCTAATGCAGCACATTATTTCAATAGGAGAGACTCACTCACTCACTCGCTGACTGATCGAGAGCAGGGCCTGGAGTAGGTAGTCAACTGATTGTCCTGTCCGCCGGATTAGCATTAGAAAAATGAAGACGAAGACGACAAAACAAAAAAGGATCAAGAAGCGAGTGCAACGAGCCTTGCTTCTAAGTAGCCAGCTTATTGTAAGCCACAGCACAACGATCGGCATCTGAACTAAACCCTGAACTGAAACCAAGATCAGACCCAAAACGAAGCCAAAAACTCATTCAAGCGGAAGTAACAGCTGCGCCTTGTAAATGCATTCGTTGTCTGAGACAAAAGTCTGAGAGTATCTTTTAGACTTGGCAATTATGCGCAGCTGTAAGATCGAAGATCGAAAAGGATCGAAAGCTTCGCTCCCACACAAAAGGCCCAAAGCTTTGGTGCTTCCCCAGATTCTGTGGTTTAAGTTGTTATTGTTGTTGCTTCTTTTCTTTTACTTTTTTTCGAGTCAGTTGTCGACATCGTCGCACCTGTCGCACAATTTATTTTACGCCAAGAAGTGAAAAGCCCAAAAGCAAAAACCACAAAAAAAACAGTTGCTTGATGTGCAGCGCATATCCGTTTGTCTTTAGCTTCCTTTTCGTAATGACGACAAACCAAAAGAAGCAGCTGCCAGCATCAACCCAAAAAACAAAAAAAAAAACAAGTATATAACCATCTTCGGGGTGCCAAAGATTAAATACCCTTATAGACATTTTGATTAAACTGTAAGTGATCTACACTTCCTAGCATTCTACATTATATGAAAGTGCATATTTTTGGACATCTTTATGCTTTACGATTTCAAACAATTGCCTGTATTTCGGTTACATTATATACTGACCAATAGATAAATATACAGGAAATATTAAGTGATCGATTGCATTAAACATTCGTCCCTTCTTTAAAGAGTAATATTGAAATATTCTGTAAAGTATATTTTATTTTCATGATTTTTATAAAATCATGACTTTATCAGGCTAATTCTCTTACTTCGTCTCTCTTAAATATTCAATATTATTGCCCTTATTACAGCTTGACAATGAATTTTAGTAAACTGTTCATAGCATTCATCAAATAATGAAGAAAGCAACGATATACTTTTCAATTATTTGGGTCGTCTCAAGAACTGATTTAAAGCAGTTTATTATTTAGCATTTCTATTACTTTTTTAATAACACACTGATAGACAATTGATCAATAATATGTGTACTACAATCATGCTTTATCCGATCGGAAGTGCATTTCTTCAAACGTTACAGAATATTAGGTGTACTTACATTACCCTCTTTTTAGGGTATACAAAAAGGAAAAGAAACTTGGTTCAATGCATCCTCCTGATCGTCAGATACTAACATACAGCAATACAAAAAGACGGACCAAACTGTAGCTTTGGTCTTGCTTTCAATGCGGATCTTTGCTTGTAATTTGCAATCGTTCACATGTTGTTCTTGTCTGATTTTGTTTGCTTTGATATGCTTTTTTGTGATCATAAAGTTGCCCTGATCACTTTAAGTAGCTTTTTCGTTTATAAAATTGCCGAAATTTACGCAAACTGTCTCAGCAAACGAACAGAACGCTTCCCTCTCTTCGTGGCCGGCTGTCAGAAACAAAAGGCCTCGACGATCGTTCTGATTCACCACGGGACTGTAGATCAATGTCACGTTTATGTTTTGATCAAATTTATAACTTTATTAAAAATATAAACGTATGATGCACAGATCTTGACACGCTGAGTTACGTGGAGTCTGCGATCGGTTCAAGTTCACATTGATCGGTCAACTTACAGCTACTGAATGTGAGTATCAAAAGTTGCAAGATCAATGAGACTTCTGGATTGCTAAAGAGATTGGGGAGTAGATACTAGTAAAGATCCCTGTGTGGAATGGAAACTTTGCAAGATCAGTGACAGAAACAACATAATGTTTTCGAAATGAGGATCCCGTATGAGACATGAAATATCAATGCGGCAAGATTAATGTATTTTGGATGTGTCTAAGAAAGTAAGATTGGTTTTAATATTCACTTATTGATTTGATTATGTTAAGCTTAAAGTGTAAGACATGTTTTATCACATCTCTGTTATATTTGCAAGGTTAAGATATAAAATCCTATAATATTGAATGTCATTCGTTAGCGATCGATACGTATCGAAAATTTAAATGTCTTTCCATCCATTTCGGTTTGTTTCTAGGCTGCAAACTGGAACATTCGGTCGCAAATTGAGTGATGTGTTAACATTATCTAGTACATTCTGTTCTTGACTGGAAGTTAACCCTCAACTGCATTCGGGTGAAGAGAATAAATTGGTTGGAAAACATAAACAAATTACAAGCAATTAATAAAACAGTTTGATGTGTGTGTACTTTTGGCAGTTAGTGTGGCATGTAATGGCCCATTTGATGGGTTACAGGGATAACCAATGTCAGAGGTATAGGGTGGTGTAAACATGTAAACGACAATGTAATAGCTACCCAAACTTAAAACCCAAACACAGAACCCTAGACGAAACCCATCAAGCGAACAATTCATACTTCGCCAAAGGTGTGAAGACAGTTTGCAGATTAGACAATTTGCCATGGTTCGTTAGGAGTTTTTACCGGTGATGGCATATGGAAAATCAAAACATAATTTCCAACGCTTCAATGAATCTGCAAACAGGGGGCAAAGGGAAACCTTGAACCTGGGTGGAAATGTTACCGGTTTTCGAAGAGGAGGCAAACTAGTTTCGCAGCGGGATCGCGTCTTAACATTTGCTTTACCTTTGCCTTTGTGTGTGCGTGTGTGTGTGTGTGTGTGTGCGTTGTGCTTTCTTTGTGCGAGACAATGAGGTTCATTAGAAATGCAAAGGTACACACACACACACACACACACACGCAGAGATCTTGCCAGGATCACAAAGGGTACAGCTGCGTCTTTCAACTTTGAGCTTTGCAGCACGAAATCAATTGGCATTTCGTGTCGTGCCACTCGCAGCAGCTGTTATCCTGTATGCCGCATCCTTTTGTAATTAACAACAAGCAGTCACTGGCAAGGGGAGCCAGGGGGAGCTAGTATGTTGCCAAAGACGGAGACGGAGATAGCCGCAGGCACGGGTTAAACTCATTAAAGCCAACGCCGGCTGTGGCCTGCGTACAGTTGCCAAACGCAAGCTGATCGCCCAATGATGGCCCCGCTCGGTCGCTCTGACGGTCCGTCAATCAGTCAGTCAGTCAGTTAGTCAGTCAATCGGTCAGTTCGTCAAGCATTCAGCCAACCTGCACAGTTGCCTGCAACTGTTTGTCGGCCTCTTGGCCATCACCTGCCATCGACATCGTCTGGCTCTTAGCCATGTGTCTGCACACCAGTGATGACAAAAACAGGATGGTCCTGACCAGAAAAATTCGCGAAATAAGGGACAGAATATTGGACCAATAGTTTTGCCTTAAGAGTGTTGATTTATAATACATATTATTATCTGCAAATTTATTTTATTTAGCTTCGTAATTTTTTTGTTTTTGCTTCATTAGAATTTCACGCATTTGTGTTCCATTTTATTTGTTGAAATAGTATGAAATTTAAAAATTTAAGTGTATAACAAAAATATATTATTTAACAGAAATCAGGGCTTAATAATGAAACAAACATCGGTTTTAGTTTCGGTACGCATCGAATCTGGTATTTATGTAAAAGGTTTTATTTTGAAATATATATGAAGCCACACTTCAATTTCAAGTTTATTTTTAATATAATGCTAAATTATATACATAAAGAGAGAAAAACAAACAATATTTGGAAACGTGTACCGCAACCGTAGTGTTATAAATATTAAGACTTGCGGTTCTTGAAAACGAACTTGTTTCGGTTTCGATTCTAGTTTTGGTACTAGAGTTGAAAAGGTTAATATTGGTTATCAGTTCCGGTTTCGGTACCAATGATATTCCCTCTTCTTTAACTTTAGAACTTATTAAACTTGATAGATTTTCGGCTACTGGTTGCTTAGCAATTCTTTCGGCAGAAGTAGTTTACAAAAAAAAGCACAGATCTATCCGGAAACGGGCCAAATCGACAACACTGCTGCTCACGCTGTGTGTGTGTGTGTGTGTGTGTGTGAGCGTGTGTGTCTGTTAATGTGTTTAATGATGCCTGTGCCATTCGCGCAGTTATGCTAAATTGCAGCTCTGGCTGCCCCAGCAATCCACTTCACTCCAATCCGCTCTACGCGGTGGCACATGTCGTCGTTGTTGTTGCCGCTGCCTCGTGCGACGCGTCATCGATTGTCCTGTGTATGCGATATGCGGGCTCCGTTTCCTTACTCTCTAGCCACGCGACCTGTCCACCAACAACAACACCAACAACATCAACAGCCAACTCTTGATCGAAATATAACTTTCCACATGATTTTTACCTTTTGCGCATTCTGCATTCGGACACCCTTCAACCAACTTCAGTTGCAACTGCGCCTTGGGAAAGCACCTGCCAACATCATCAACAGCAAGCAAAATATGGGCCGCCCTAATGGAGTTGTCTTGCTGGTCTGGTAGATTCGGTTCGATTCAGGATTCAAGATTCGGGCATTTCGGCGAGTCGAGACTTTTTCTCTGCTGCAGGCACATCACATTAATTACTAAAATTTTTACCTAATTATTTTCATATTTTATTTAAACTCTAATAAATGCCGGCTACAAACTATGGGCTGGTCGAGGTAACGCCACTGGCAATATAAAAGGGGCATGTCTTTGTCATTCATTAGGAACGTCGCTGGGAATCTGAGGAGTCATTATAAAGGCATGAAAACTGCAATACGTTTAAAAGAAATGATCAGTCTTCTGTAGGATTCGTGTCCGATAGTTGCGAAATGAAAGAAACTACAATTCCTTCTAAATTATGTTTTTAGTTACTTCACTTTAAAGTTTGACTTAAAATAAAATCAAAGCAAGACCATGCAATAGTTTTGTAATTTCAAGGACCAAACACATTTCCACAATGTTCCATAACATTCTATTCGCAAGGCCTTGCAGGGCATATCCACTTCGGCGCATGCGCAAACAAAACCCCTAACGAAAGATCGATGAGCTCCTCTTTGTAGTTTGTAGCGAACTCTGCTTCTGCTGCTGATGCCGCTGCCGCTGTCGCTGTTGCTGCCTTTGTCGCTGAGCCGAGGCAAAGCAACAAAAAAATGTCCGTTATTATGTTTTGTAGTAGAGATGGCAGCGTGCCGATGTATAACGTACCCGGTTCTATAATAATTTATACAGTTCAATTATATTTATTAAATAAATATTTAACATTCAAAATTTGACAATTGTATTTAACTATATTATATACTGTTTAACTATCAATTTGATGTGAACATATATAACTGGTCTTGAATATCTGGTCCGAATAATTCTCGAGCCGTCTCGTGCCTTGAAATATCGGCCTGCGCCCATCGCTAAATTTGTAGTCGCATCTTTGCCTGGCAGGCTGCCTGCGTCGCTGCCTTCTCGAAAGCAGAGCCGAAGCAACAGCAGGAATTCTTCTTCTTCTTAGGTTGTGCGGCTGACGCTTTCGAGCGACGTTGTCGCTGAAGCAGGAATCAATTGCGCGCGCACCATCAGCGAGGACGGTTGTGGAAAAAGAACTCTTAAGAAGTTCTCTCATTCATCGTGGCCTTAGCGGTTAAAATGATCTCTCGTGGTTGACTTTGGTTCCGCGACTCTGTAAAGGTTTGAAGTTATGTGTATTTGTGTTTGTGTCTGTGCTGTGTGTTTTTATTTGTTAACTACAGAACCGTTACTTTTAATGTAAAGCGAAAGACAAAGTGCTGAACGTAACGAAAAGAAACTAATTGTGTGTTAAGTGCAAAGAGACATGCAAAAAAAAAAATATGCCCAAACAACATTTCGATTTCTGCTGCTGCGGTTGGTGTTGGTGCAAAGTTTACAGCCAAAAAGGCTACGCAGATGCATATTGCAGTTTACGAATTGGTGGGTGCGGTGGCTGCTGCTGCCGTTACTGTTGCTGTTGTTGATGTTGTTGATCTTGAACTCACGTTGATGCCGAGGCCAACTCCCCAGCGTGGACCTAACGGTGCAGCAAGTGCAGCAGCACGACAAGGAACAGACGACGCAGCAGCCATTGCATTTCTTTTGATTGCTTGTGTATCATCTTCGGGGATCTTGGCAAAACGCCTTCGCCTGCGCCCACTCGTCCGCTAAATTTTCGTCGCCGAAATGGGTTTCTTTTGCGCACAGTTGTTTTTTTTTCGGTGATGAAGAACAAGTCGGAAACGATGGAGACGAAGACTATGCACTCAAAAGGTAATCTTATGCTAGAGTATAAAACTGCCGTTAGTTTTTATGTTTAACCGTTTGACGTTTGGGTGCAGCAGCAGCCTTAGAAACGCTCTCTCAACTTTTTACAGCCTGTACAAAGTCCAAATTCCGTATGTTATGTCTGACCATCACCATCAACTAACTGACGCTTGCAGTTTGACATTCACACAGAGCTTTGCATTTAAGCTTATGACGCAATAAATAAATGACGAAGGAAGTGCCATGAGTTAGAGTTACCCCTCGGCGAAGTTTTAACGACGCAAAAGCTTATTGCCATGGTAAGGGGTCGCTTTCGCTTGCTTTTCAAGTTATTTAAGAAGTACAAAGAAGTAGTTCATTGTGCCCAAGTATTTTTCGGATTGTGACTCATCCTCACCCCCAACAGTACGGTATGGTATTCGACATTACTTTACGCATTTTGCGCGCCAAGCAACGAACGCGAGCAAAAACAGAGCAACCAAAGGGCAGTCCACTAAAGAGCAAAAACGAGAGAGAGAGACAGAGAGAGAACAGTAAGCATCACATCACGTGTGTTGCCAACTTCGCTCAGTTTTTGCACTTTTGCTTTGCGTCGCAGCTTCTGCGCCCCATGTCAGCGCCTTCATTATTATAATTTTTATTGCTTATGCATAAATCAAAATACACACATACATGTGTATATTTCATACATAATATTTATATACACACATACATAAATATACTTTTTATATTCGTATAAAAAAGCACCTTTTTGGCCGCCTGCACTAATTTCACAAAATGTTGCTGCTGATCCTTTTTTTTATGTGTTGCGCGCATTTCCGTTACTGATTTTTTTCTTTTCTGAGCTCCCTTTTGTTTTTGTGCCAAATCATTGCCATATAACATGAAACATGAAATGTCTGTGGTTTGCATACAAATTCATTAGTGCCGGGGTGCCAATGGTGATTGCAACAACGACGAAGACGAAGACGCCGTTGAGGAACTGCCTGACTGGCCGTTGCCTGCCTCCTCCTACTATTCCAATTCCCCCCTCCTCCTACACTCCTACACAACCATGAAGCCACAGCTTTTTTTGTTGCTGTTTTTTGGTTCGCATTTCTCAGAATTCTGCAGCGCACCTTTGTTACAGGCCGGCAAGAACTTGGCAGGAACTCACACGGAGTTACCATGTTCTTTTTGTTTTCCCCGGAATTGTCTTTGATGCTTTCTTTCAGGCTCTCTCAACTTTTGCTTTAATACCCTAATCTTAATTATGAAATATCGATAGATACTAAGATACCTTGTATTTAGACTAAGTGGTCGGTCGGTAGGAAGACACACTTTAAAGTATAATTTTCTTAAATGTCAGAAAACAAATTCTTATCTTCCTCTATCTTTTGAGAATTAAGGTTTCATATAATCTGCTCTTTAAAAACATGGTCACCTTTATCCAGATGTTTGACAAACTATTTATGTAAAAGAATTAGCAACAGAGTCCCAAAAGGTTTAGAACTGTCCCTTATCTCGCATCTATCTCTATTAAGCACTCCACGTGATCCAGATCATTGCCTATAGATCTCACATAAATTAGGCGCAACTTCAACACTTTTCGCTGCGACGAGAGAAGAATTTATGAAGTTTAAATTATTTTTATTTTATTTTTTTTCTTTTGGGCTGCCCTTTTTTCCGCTTACTGTGTAACCAAAAATGTGACCCGAAACTCGTTCTGCACGACAATTTGGCCACTAATTTTGGGGCTGGCATACCCAAATACAGTTGTCGGTAAAATTTTATTGATCTTCTGCGCAAAAATATAAAATTGTTTCATGGTCGTCGCTGTTGTTGGCAATGAAATCGAAAACGAAACACAGCTTGGAATCGAATTGAAAACCCCAGGACCATAGAGGACTGAGTATTGGAGCTTGGAGTTGAAGTGGGGATCTGTGTGCTTCAGAACTGCAGACGTCGCGACGATAACAACAAGAACAACAGCAAATACGCTGGTTTAGGAGCCACTGTCCGGAGCAGCTGCCGGAGATCGCCAAAAAGGGCAGCCGAAAAATATTTTTATCTTGATATTTTCTGTGTATTTTTTTTTCTTATTGTGGCCTGTTCTAAATACGCCAAGAGTTGCTTTTGGGGCATAAATATATGTCTTTAGTGTGGCATGTCTGGTTGCGTTTTCGGAACTTGGTAAATGGGCCACTCGATGGTCGAGACGGCTGTGTGGTTGACGAGGAGAAGAAGATGCTGCTATCCCCGAATGTCCGAGTGCCGAGTGCCGGCCGTCTGCCAAAATTCATGGAATTAGTTAACGATTAATGATTGGATATTGATTTCGGTTGTTCGGTCTCAACTCGCAGATACACGTATTTCTTTAAGAGAGTGTGTATATACTACTCTATATACATTTGTACATATGTATGTATACATTTCACGCTTTTCACAATTTAGTTTGGTTAAACAACTAGTAAATTTGTTATTTACAGCCTCTGTTGTCATCTTTCTCTCCGTGTTCCGTTCTCTCGGTTAATTAAATTAGCAATATCTTTATTGACTTGACGAACTTTCTTCTTGCATGGTTTAACCATTTTATCTTTACGATCGTCACTCGCATAAAACATTGAAATTGAACGGGGGGAGCAGGGATTTTAGAAGGGGTAGATGAAAGAGCTTCCCAGGTAGTTTAGACGCAGCGATCTGATTTTTTTCTTCTTTTTATTTTTTTCATCGCCGCTTCCTATGAAACTTAATTTGTGGTGCTGCTCCTTAGCCGCATATCAAATTGGCGCTATCGAATACCTACACACACACACACACACACACACATCTACACTCAACAATGCCCCACATAACTATGGGGCAGCCTTCTTAATAATAAGCGTCCGCAAAATTTGCTTAGCTCTTTGAAATTTTCGGTTCGCCTGCGCGAAATTTGAGGCTTAAATTCCTCAAAGATCTTTTCGAAAACTTTGCTTATACGAGAATCTCGCACACATACATAGATAGTATAATTGGAACAGATTTAACGCCACGTTGTGCACAGGCCTCAAGCAACAGCATCTGAATCTCTTCAAAATCCCGGTCTGAAATTTGTGTGAGAACTTTGTGAAATCTCGTGGATTCTACAAGTATGCTGCGGATTATAACTGGGCGCAAATTTGGCTGCTAATGATTTGCTTACTGACTTGGCAATGAGCTCCTCTTTCAGTGTGTGTATATGTGTAGGCCTATTAATTGCATTTTGACCAAAGTTGCTTGGCCTTCAGGGGCTCTCAGCAGGCTCTAGTAATTGAGTTGTTAGCCATTTAGTTGTGTCCCCCTCCCCAAAGTGTTCACAGTAATCGTTCTACAATCCCGTCTGCTGAGTAATTTTTATTGCTAACGAGGCAAGCACTTGTTGCATGTGGCATGGCTTACATTTCAAATGGAAATGTCTGTTGGAATTCTTGAGTAAATCGGGAAATGTACTTTCTATTTTGTTATTGTTAACAGAACATTACTTATTTAAATTATGCTAAAGATACAAATGTATAACTTATTTCATAGCTGAAATTAAAAGTTTGTATTTCGTGTGCATGTATTGGTGATCTTTTTCCTAAGCTGAGCTTAGAGCGTACGAAGCTTTGAGCGAAATAAAGTAAAATAATGCTGGAGGGATCGGTTCAGTCGTCAGACCTTAATTCAATAGAGGAGTTTATCTATGAAAATGTAAATATATAAATTAGAATGAATGTGAAAATGATCAGAACTATTAGAGGAGCTTCTTTTAAATGTATAAACTCAAGTGTATAAACTCGAAAAGAATGAAACTGCTGTTGGAATATATGATTAGTCGTTTTAAGCTATTACTTAACCCAATAAAGTTGTCAGTATTATAAAATATGAATACTAATGAACTTTAGAATCTAAAAGATAGTTAATGGATTTAATATAAGAGAAATGTGTTAAGAAAATGAGTTTTTTATTATTTCGAACATGATTACCATTGAGAGCTTAACATTCAGTAAGAATTTAATCTTATTTATCACTTGTGAAAAGAACATTTTGAATATGAATTGAAACGGGGACAATTCAGATATAAAATACATACATATATCACGATTCAGAAACTTAACCAACCATATGACTTTATACGATAAAGGTTAACAAAAAGCAGATGTGGCATAATGAAAGAAAACATTTAAAAATTGAATGTCTTAAACGGTACCGCTTATATCATGTAATTCATGTAGTTCAACAGCAACCCACACACAAGATTCTACAGCTCTCTAGCATTAGGTATGGGATGCCAAATTGATGATCAATTGAAGAGAAGATGCCAAACCCAATAAACGGCCAACTTTGATTGTTGGCCATTTGCAGTGATTGCAAGCAACAACTGAAGCAGTGCTGATCAAACTGTAATGTCCAGTCCAGTCAGAAACATATGCACATACACATAAATATGGACAATACTCGTATATTATGCCATAACAATATCATCGCAATGACTATGCAACTACGGGCTGCAAATAGGAGAAGAGAATATGCGAACGGTGGGGAATGGTTTTGTGCCTATTGCAGTTTGTCGGTTATTGTTGTTGTTGCTATTGCTGTTGTTGCTGTTGCTGTTGTTGCAGGAGACATGCCCACTTATTTGCGCCAACTAATATTAAAACACCGTTATGCATATCAGGCACACATTTCACATAGCTATCCAGATGTAGCATATCGACTCACAACTGGCAAACTGGCAGCTCTCTGCCGATTGGCATGTCTTGGCCATGGCCGTAACCCTTTAATTATGGCACAGCAGAGCACAGACGTTGCCACTGCCACATGGGCATAAAAAACAACAACAATATAACGTCAACGCCTTTCGAATGGCACTCGCCCAATGTTAAGACTCCATATAAGCCTCCGCAGATACTCTGTATACTTTCTAAAAGACCCGAAACTGTCCAGTCATAGAAATGGCCAGGCCATGTGAGTGTGAGAGTAAAAACAACAAGTTGCCACCAAAAAAGAAAGATTGGCCAAACAAAAAAAAAGCTATGCAAGAGGCAGCACTTAATTGCATTTCGATTACGTGGATAGAACCGAATTTGCAAGCAAATCAAAGTGCGAGTCAGTCGCAGCCTGGCAACAAACAGCAGAGAAAGCACTCGGCAACAAAGTAAATGTTGCACCGAGAACAGGCCCACAGCAACACACAGAAGGAGGCTGGCTGGCAGTGTTACCAAATAGACAACAGATGAGACAGCCAAGGCACAGCCCAGTCCCAACTTCCATCTCTCTGTAACGCCTTTTTTAGTGCTCGCCAAAAACTGGTTTCCTCCTCTTATAAAGCCGCTAAAAAGGAAGGCAAGAATTGTAACAGTCCGAGTCAGACAAATGTTCTCAGGCCAGAACCTTTCTAAGCCAGAGTCAGAGTCAGTCTCTGTCTCAGTCCTAGGCATTGGCCATTTAATACAGTTATTTTTACAGCGCGCAGACGCAACAGTCGGGCAACAACAAACTCTTTTTGGCTGGAAGCTATTCACCCGATTCACCTGGTTCTCCCCCGGATTCCCTCCCAATTCTTAGCCTGTCAATGCATTGACGCTATACTCGTACTTGGCGTTGCTCCCGAGTCATTAAAAATGATTCTCCTCAAACTAGAACAGCCAACACACCATCATCATCATCATCACCATCGAGCATCCAACATCCAGCATCGAGCATTAAACAACAGACAAAAGGCTGTACACAATCATAAGCGATAAAGGTTAACAGAATTTTGGAACACAACGAAGTTTAAATGCACTGCAATACACTGTACAAAATAAGTATAAGCAAATGCTTCAAGTAGAGAGTGATGAATTGAATTGAATTGTTATATATTATACATTTGCAATAACAACTCGCTGACAAAATTTTATTATTTGAGTCGCAAAGTCCATAAAAATTGCAATTGCAAATTCGAAGACACAAAACTGGTTAGTTGTAATAATAGTATAGTTTAATTAATATGCATTTAATTTGACAGGACTGTAACCCCAAATTAACATGAATACATATATTATTTTCATCTGGGAAACTTAAACTATCATAAACTTGACTTCTTTTATGTTCTTAGTTTACAACTAAGTTAGAGGAGATCTGTGATATGGCCTTAACAACTGGAAAAGAGCAATAATAAATAAAGGTAATATTTAATTCTAACAAACTTAACTAAATATGTAAAATGTACTTTTCTATTAGTAATAGAGAATCTATGAAGACTTCTTACGATTATATATTATTTTAAATAAAAATAACCACACGATTATGATTCTAAAAATATCTCTCTCAGCACTTATAAGTGCACAACTTTCAAACCTAAAAGAAAGAAAAGTATTTAATACTAATTATCCTAGGCTGGGTAAATTATAAAAACAATTTAATGTTTTACATAAAATATAAACTTAATTCTTTATTATGGAAATAATGAAAGTTAAGAAATAATTATAGTTTATTTAATTCCGTTTCTCATAAACAATGTCCATAAACATAAGAATTCTTCTTATTCGATCTCAGCAAGCAGTCTCAATAGATTGTTATGCTTTTCTACGTAATCAAACTAGTTGTGGCACCGATTCACTACCTGGTCTGCCTGTTGCTACCCCAATCACACCATTCCCCTGGTCCTCGTCCCCATCCCCCCACCCCCCTCAACACTTCGCGCCGTTCACGCGTCCATTCCTTTGGACTCTAGGTGGGTTATGTTGTTGCCTCTTGGATGTTGTTTGTTGCATGTTGGCCTGGCCCCATTGGCGCTGATGTTGTTTCAGTCGTGTCAGCTGTTTGCTTAAGCAAATATTATTACATGATACTGCGCCGCGATGTTGCTATTCAATGAATTATTAGTTATTTCAAATTTATGTGGCGTTTTGCTTTTTTTTTTCTCTGTCTCGTTTTTTCCTTTTGTTATTTTTATTTTCTTTCTCTCTCCTGCTCATTTTTTTTTATCGCGCGTCTATTTGCGTTTCCGCTTTCCGTTATTATTGGCCTGGGACGACGGCTGCTTTGCGATTCCTTCTCCCATTCCTCAATGGAGAGCCAAGTCTTAAGCACGAACTGGAGCCAGTTCAGTTAATTTCTCGCTGTTGTTGTTGTAGTTATAGTTGTTGGGGGCGTATTTGCCTAACAAAAATAAATAAATATGAATTTATTGCAGCGTTTGTTCGTTTTTGACTTCTTCCCTCTCTCTCTTTCTCTCTTGGAGTGTGTTTCTGTGTGTGTGTGTGTGTGTGTGTGTCATTAAACTTAAAGCTAATGCCCGTTGCGATCACATAAACAAATACGTGTACATATGTATGTATGTATGTATGTGCGAGAGCTCCCCCTTTTCTTGCTGAAGATAAGCGACATAGAAATACGCTGAGCCACTGAAAAAAAAACTTAATAAAAATGTCGCGCTTTTCCCCCAACCCCAGTCTCAAATCCCATCACACATAAAGTATGTATATGTATGTGTATGTAACTATAAGAAGTGCTCGAGAAACTTTGATTTTTCTGCTGCTGCGGCAATTCTTCCGCTCGCTCAGAGAATTCATAATTGCCGCTTTTGCTTGCGGATCCAAGCGGTCCAGCAGAGAATCTCCAGAGATTCTACGAATTTTGTCACGCTTTGGATTTCAAAATTTGTCGATGTTAGCCAACTGTTAATGGACCCGCCACGCAATACATAACCAGACTACTCTGTATAAAAATACACATAAGTATGTATGTTCCTTTATATACTAGAAGATTCTTTGAGGCGTAAGTAAATGGCATTTAACGCTTGATTTGCAGAGTTTAATTTTACCTGTTGGGTACTTTAGTTTCTCAGCTTGATCCCTCATCTCACATCCTTTGCGACGATCCTATTGTTCTCAGCGACGCCCGCACTACAAAAACATGTCCAACGAGCAAAAAAAGGGAGGTCAGAGTCTCATATGTAGAGCCCTTCATCAAGTAGGGGCGGAAATTTAATATGAAATACATTTTTCTGTATGTTTTTGAAATATGAGATTTTTAAGCACTGATCCGCTGCTCTGTCTACCTGTTTACCTTTTTTTTTTTGGGAAAATAATAATTATATTGTAATTTGGCCGTTTTAAGTTTTAGTACTTGTGAAATTCAATACCAATTGTATAGATCAAGAAGTTTTGCAAAGATATTCCACATAAATTGCTTGCAGGACGGGAAGGTGTCAACGTTTTGCATTATGAATAAACATTGCACTTGTCCCGGCCTATGAGCGGTTTGTGCATCATCAAAAATCCGTAAAGAAAATAAATATGTCTAAAAAAACAAACAATTATACTTTAAACTTATTTGACAACATAATTAAATATTACTTTAATTATATTTGCTTATTTTCTTTTGTTACAGCTTCTCTTACCAAAACTTGGTACAGTTGCGTCTGGAGTCGATTGGCAGCAGGTGAGCTCTCCTGCTGTTATATTCTCAAACTAAACACATATTCTACAGTTAGTCAAGTATTTGATTAAACAAAAAGGCTGGCAATTATTGAGTGTTTTTTTTTTCGAATTAATTAACCCCAGATTTTCTTTTAAGAACCAACTAACCAACCAAGAGAAGGCATTTTTATTTTGTATATTGACTTGAGTGTACTTAAATATCTTGTTATTGTCGAATTAAAGAATATTAAACTTGAAATAAAATAGTCAAACTTGCAAAAATAACAAATAAATAAAGAAGATACAGAAGTTGTAACTTCTTTCTAGTTTAATTAATTTTTGAAGAAGAATGTAGTCTAATTATTTATAAGTTATATTCAAATAAGTGCTGTCGCACAATATTCACAGATATATTGTCATATATAAAATTACAATAAGGGATACAACATATATGGTTCAGTTACAATCAGCAAATTGTATAATTTCTGTTAAAAAAAAAAATAGCATCAAGGTAGTCGATAAGATTTTTTAAACAGATATCACATACATACAAAATTTTAAATACTCAGTTATCTTTTCTGAAATCAAGTTGAAACAAAAACTAAATTTAGCCAAGAAAAAAAAATAGGAACAAAATAAATTTATTTATTACATATGTTGGGTAAATATAATTTTAATACTTCGTTAATTTTTTACTAAACCAAAAACCTAAAAAATAACAGTTGAAATACTTTCATCAGCGGCAACAAAATCAATTTTAAAATACGAAAAAAGGTTTAAAAAAAGAGCGCGCGCGCGCGTTTTGTCCAGCTGACTTTACGTATTTTTATTTTGGTATTTTGTTTTTCATTTTGCTTTGTGCTGCTTATTTGGTGCATTTTATGGCCGCGGCGTCGCGTTCGTCGTTGTCGCTTGTGAAAAACAACAACAACAACATCAGCAGCAGCAGCAAGCAAGCAAAGCAATTGCCCGCCCGCCTGTTGTGTGTGCCTTTTTCGCTGTGTTAAATATAAAAACAATTTGAGTTTAAGTAAAATATTCCGCGTGCGAATTGCAGTAAGTTTTGGCCGTAGATGAAAAGAAGAATTGTAAATAGCAGCTGTTGGCATTGGAATAATCATCTACTAAAGTATTTGTACATATACATATAAATATATCCCCCGCGCAGCGATAAATATTTTTTTTATTTTTTACTTTGCTTTTGCTCTCTTTTTTTATGCTTTGCTTTTGCTGAGTCGTTTTGAGTTAATTTGTCGTTCATTTTTAATCGTTGTACTCAATGAGATAAAAAATAAATGATAATATGACAGTTTTTGAATATTTGTAAATTAAAAAAAAAAATTAAAATCAATTACACAGATTGGCCACAAGGCTTCAATTATGGAGCGCGCTTCATCCCCGTTGCTGCAGGCACAAGTCGTGATGCCAGTTCACCAGCCTAAGAGTCGAGGACGACCTCGTGCCTCCTATGCACAAACCGGCGAATTTGATTTGGGCCTGATACAGGAATATCGCTCCCGGCCAGCGCTCTATGATCGGACAAACAAACGCTTCAAAGATAAAATATATGTCGCCCAACTCTGGATGCAAATTTCGCACAAACTGGGCTACGATGGTAAGAGAGAAAATTAGGAAATGGCTTGAAGCAAAAATTCCAACTACTTCATTTTTTTCTATCGACAGTATCCATGCTACGTGAACGCATGATCACGCTGCGAAATCGCTATAATATCGAGAAGAGACGAGTGGAAAACAGTTCCATGTCTGCCTGCTTTGTGGGATCACAGTGGCCTCTGTTCGAAAATCTCAGTTTCTTATCAGAACACATACGTTCCCGACGATCGTTCAAGACGCAAAGTAAAATGGAGGGTCATCAGGACGACGATGACGACGAGGAGTCCTTTGATGTGGATGACATGACCTGCGAATTTAATGGACCTGCAAAGAGAATCAAACATGAGCTGGATGCTGATTATGAGGATGGGGATGCTTTTGATTGCGACCGTCCGATGCCAGTGACCACAGTACTCAAGTATGTGAGAGCAATTGCTATAAGTAAATTAATCAGTGAATGCATCCAATCAATCGTGTTATATTTCAGCATACCGATCAGCACGCAAATAATGAGTCAGGAGGACTACAGAACACAACTGAATGGCAGCGACATTGTCAATGGGAAAAGTGCACATCAGAGGAGTGTGGAGGGATTGCGTCAGCCGGAGCTAGTGATGGCGGCTGCCAAACAGAAGCGCGTCCAGCCAATACCAGAGGCAGGACTGCAGGCCTGCAAACGGCGAATGGATGCCACTACCTCAGCAGATACTGCAACGGCAATGACCTCGTCGGCATCATCATCGCTAACAACAGCACTAACAACAGCAACAGCATTGCCATCAACAATGGTAGCAACAGCATATCCAAAGTTTCGAGCCTTTGGCGAATTCGTGTCGCATTCGCTAACCGAATTGCCTCTATCGATATCCATGCGTCTGGTGGAGGCATTTACCCGCGATCTGGTGCAGGCTGCCATTGCCAACGAGCACAGTCAACAGACGAAGCCGGGATCGGCGGATCCGAGTAGCATGGATGAGGCGGATGATTAGATTTAGTATTAAGACCACAATCATCACTTACAAATGTAATCTACCTTTTAATTTTTTTACATATAGACTGGGGGAGGGGAGAGGCATCAGTATGCTTTGTAGATCTTTCCTATAAGCCAAAACAAATAAAACCAATGGCAATGGCAATAAATCGAGGTGTTTCTTCTCGATTGCACGCATGTGCATAAAAATGATATTTGTATTAATTAATTGCAGAGTCTGAAGGCTGAAACCGGCAATGGTAATGAATATTGGCCGCAATCTTGTGCCACGAACGTTTGCAAGTAAATTAGAAATGCTTGCCACAGGCGAGTTTAGCTTTTGTTTTCTTTATTTGATTGTTATTAATGCGTCTATATTTTAATTAAATTACAGCCTCGCAATGGGTAGAAGTAATGACAGTGTTTAGGCCGCCGCACTCTGAAGACGACGCCGACTTTCTTGGCTTATTGATATTGTTATGGCAATGTGTGTGTGTATGTTAAGTGCAGTGAAACATTAAAACGTCACCTGATGTAGGTCGTGCCTGGTGCTTATTTGTTGTTATGCGAAATACAAATTGCACTAGTCCCGGCCTGCAGTGAGTGTCGCACACAACGTTCGAGCCGATTAAAATGTGGTGGCATGCCGCATGTGGCAAGTGATTGTGGCAGTGGCATGCATTTTGCGTATTCGTGTTCCGTCACTGTCAGCGGCAAGCAAGCATGTGTGGTAAGAAGGCTGTTGCCTGCCCTGTAATTATATAATTTAATCAAATTACTTGCATATGTTGCCAAAAAAGAGAATCGTAACGAGAAAGAGACGAGCCGAAAGCAGACGCCTCAAAACCGCAACGAAAACAACAGACTCAACTTAAGTGCAACATTTTGACAGTGAAATGTGATTATGTATGCTATGTGCGTGGCCAAAAGAAAGATATTTGCGTATTTTAGCATTCATCATCATTACTCTTAAGCTGCGCTGCAGTTTAAATTTTGTAGGCACACTTAAACTTGACAGCGGTTTGACAGTTGCAAATTACGTTAGCTGCAGCGCGTGTTATAGTACCCAGCCTTAACAATGGACTAACACTCGCCAGCTGACTGCTACAAATTTTCGGATGCAGACTTCAGTAAACTTGAAGCATCGACAGCTTTCAGTTGCTCATTCGAAAAACTGACTGCATTGAGCTCTGCATGCGCGCGCTTTTTAAATTTACATTTGCATGAGTCAAAATAATATAATTTTTAAAACTACCATTTTTATACATTATTCAAAATAATAAAGCTATATTTATTTCCCTAATCTATATCTAGGAAACGCGCATACCAGAATAGATCTTAATCTATTATGCATTATTATATATTAAGCAATAAATTTGAAAATATTTGTATAACATTAAATATGATTATATTAATATAATAGTTTTACAATTTTCAATTAAAAAAAAAATTATTGAAAAAATTAGTAAGCTGCATTTAAATTGTGGAAAGGTTTTCATCAGTAAATTTGAAGTTATATGCATTTCTACACGTAATTTGTCATTGGCGCCAAATTTGTATTGCTCGTTTTTCTAACACTGAACTGACAATATTTATCGATTATTTTTTTTATAACAGCAATAAAATTTAGAGTAACCAACCCATAAAACCAGAACAGCCGCACATTGCGTCCAAAGGTAGAAATGCGTTAAATTTCCCTTTGACTTTGCGTTAAAGGGAAATCTTTTGCTGCTGCTGCCATTTCATATATTCAAGTCGACCGAAAAAAAGATGAACAAATAAAGAAGGGCAAATGGGTTATTTATTTTATAACAGTGTTGATTTTTAATATATATAATTATTCGGAAAGTATTTATAAGTGACTTGGGTATCTTCTGTACTAAGTAGCATTTCAAACATTCTATAATTCTGAAATATTTTTTTCTGATTCATTTGTTTAAGGAGGCTGACAATTACCTTTACTAGCCTGTCAACACTGGGATATCTGCAAGGAAATTACTGAAAAGTTCATTCGATGTTTTTAAATAACAAGCCGTGACATGATTGTTTTTTTTTAGAAGCAAATCGATTTATAATACCGTTGAAAAAAGTTCTCATCATCCTAGTCCTGGGCCAAGCTTCTTACAATTATGGACGTTTCCAGGAACAGGGCAACCGGGGTCCAAAAACTTTAAATTAATCATAAACTAATATTTGATAAAATTATCTCCCAGATACATATTATTGTTACTACAATTTACACATGAATTTTTTTATCGTAATGAGCATAATTGAGTACAAATGAAGTTTGTGTGTATCTTTGTTTGTTTTCACGAAAATTTTCTTATTTAAGAGGATGATGAATTATAACGATTAACACAGAAAATCCCTCTACATCGTTGTTTTATAGTAAATTTCATATGCATTCTTAAACTTATGATTTTTAAGTGCTGCATTTTGGAATTATTTAAATATTATTATGAAAACAGAAATGCTCACTATAAAATCTCCACAATATTATCTAAGCGAAATGCCATAATTTACCCAAATAAATAAAGATTTATGATCAAACAAATTCAATGATTAGTTTTATTAATTTAAAATAATAAATTAATCTTACGATTTATTTATTTTAATGCTGATGCTGGTAAATTCACTTTGTGTCAGTCGACAATATCACAAGCAGCGAAAAAATTCCTTTGGAAGCAATGTCAAAGGGAATTTCCATGCATTTCTGGCCATGGACACAGTATGCGGCTTTTCGGCTGCACGTTTTCGTTTCATGGAAAAATACTCTGTAGGTTATTTGGAAGGGGCCACACCATGTATCATGATTAGCTTATCATCTATTTATGTATGTTTAAATACTGCGTAAACAAAACAGCTGTAAATTATATTTTCAAGAATATAAGATGAGTAACAATTCATTTTTATAATGCTGTCAGCAGTAGCACTCTTTACAGTTTTGCTCCTCTGCTACGCCAGTAATAGTCACTCCTCACTGTAATGATGCTTACAGCACTAGCATACTCTTTACAGTTTTGCTCCTCTGCTACGCCAGTAATACTCACTCCTCACTGTTATAATGCTTGCGGAGTTACCTTTGACTGTTACGCTGTTAACGGTCACTTTCAGATTTTATGTTTAAAATTCATTAATTTGCAGCTACTATTAAATATTGTACATTTCTACTAAATGGTAATATGATGTTTAGATTCTAATAAATCTAAGCATATAGCATAATACCACATAAAATAAATATTTTCATTTTAGTTTTTATACCCTGTGCGGGAATATTAAGTTTGTTAGAATTATGCAACAGGCAGGAGGAAGCGGGGTCGACCCCATAAAGTTTTTATATCCTTGATCAGCACCAACAGACAAGTCGATATAGCCATGTCTGTTAGAACGAAAGGATCTCTGAGATGGTAAGAGCTAGAAGCTCAAGATAAAGCTCATAACAATAGCAGTTTTGTAGCTATAGACTTGAGATTTGGCAGACATGATGAGTATCTTGGTGTCGATATGGCCAGAAAAAATTAAAAAAAAAGCGAATTAAAGGAGAATTACATCGGAAGTGATTATAAGCGAGTTCCCGAGGAGCCAAAGGGTATATTACGGTCGGGGCTCTGACTGTTCGGCTTGTTTTTTAATTTGTAAATTTATCACGTGCGCAAATGAACGTTCTTCTCTTTATACTCGTTAATAGTAGAGTAAATGTATTCGTTGCAATGTGTGTAACTGGGAGAAGGAGGCATCTTCGATACCGTAAAGTATATTATTAATAACTTATTACTCCCTTTTTGCACCCGGAAATCGCAAAAAACAACACTCACATTTTCTAAGATATAACGCTCTCTTTAGCAGTAAACTGTGTCATTTATTATTATCAATTATCCTATTTAATCGCATCAATATTAGATAATTATAACGGCAGTTACGATTGTTTTAGGATTTTAAGCAATTCAATGCGCCTTGAAGTATGCAGTATGAAGTAGCAGCAACGGGCATCTCATATTCGGGAACTCGACTATAGCGTTCCCACTGGTTTTATTTTAGAATAGATTGAGGCATTCAATTCACTCTCTCATTTTAACTAGATCTAAGTAGTTAGAAATAAATTGATTTATTTGCAATTATTTATGTTCAAGATTATTATGAAACTTACCACTGCACTATGGGGAAAATTCCAATTTTTCGGGTATTAATTAATAACTTTTAAACTAAGCAAGATTTTTCAATGTGGTTTTTTTATTTATGTTATGAACACCCTCAGACACATTTTTGGAAAAATGGGCGTGTCACCGCCCACCCATTAAAAAAATTAAATTAATTTTTTAAAATTATATTACGAAACTGAATATCTAAACAAGCCGATCAGTCGAGCGGGCGCGACAGGTGGATACCCTGTGCAGGTCTTAAAATAAAAGTATTTTGGAAAATTATTTTAATTATAGTGGAATTGCTTTGCATGTAGTCTGGCAACACCCCATGTTTCTCTCTCTTACACACAGCTGTTATCTTATTGCGCGCCAAATCATTTATTTTTGAAATAAATGGCAATGTTAATATATATGGGTTTTGGTAATGCAGAAAATTTAAGTTATTTTAATACTATGATAGAAACGTGTTAGCAATCGCAAATATAAATTAATATAATAATAGTAATTATTCAGTTTGTCAGTGCTGCACAACTCTTAAACTATTGTAGGACAGTGTTGGACAACTGGCCAATTATAATGAAACAATGGCAAGAAAAGAAATTCCCTAATATCTCTTTTATGTGTGGGTCGATCGCTATGAAACTTGCATCAAATTGCTTAGCGTTGTCGTACTGTCAATTTAAGCTGTGTTATCTCAACGAAGATGAGTGTAAACAGTCGCAAATATTAATTTTACATTCACGGGAGAAAGACAAGGCGAGAGATAGTGCAAAGAAGATTGTCATATATGTGCTCTCGCTCTATGAAATAATGTTAATAATACAAATTCTTTAATATCTCCGTTATTTGTGGGTCGATCGCTATGAAACTTGCAGCAAATTGCTTAGCGTGGTTATTCTGCTAATTTAAGTTGTATTATCTTAACAAACTTGCATGTAGACAATCGCTAATATTAATTTACATTACAATGCATAGTTCTGAGTGTGACCGATAGATGGCGCCACATGCGTGACACAATGCTCCACACAGCGGCCGACAGTGCAAAGTATCAGATTATTATATGCTTTCTCGTTTGCGCAAATGGAATTTTTATATGCTCTCTCGCTCTGGCCAAAAAATGGAATTAAAACAAATTCCTTAATATCTCCCTTATTTATGGGTCGATCGCGATGAAACATGCAGCAAATTGCTCAGCGCGAGTTATACTTCAACTATTAGTCATAATATGCTGAATTATCTTGGAATTTGAGGTCTTCTTCTATTTGCGTGGGCGGGGGGTGAGATATCGAAAATTGAAAATAAACTTGATCTGCGTATGGTATTCAGGGACCTACATTCCAAATTTGAAGTCTCTAGCTCTTATAGTTGCTGAGATCCACGCGTTCATACAGACGGACGGACGGACAGACGGACGGACAGACGGACAGACAGACGGACAGGTGTCAATCGACTCGGCTATTGATACTGATTCAGAATATATATACTTTATAGGGTCGGAGATACTTCCTTCTGCCTGTTACATACATTCACACAAACTCATTATACCACTTTTGCCCATTTTCAATGGGCACAGGGTATAATGAGTATTTATTTACTATAACACTCTTTTATACATAAAAATAAAGTTAAACTATTGGAAAAACATAATTTTGATGAAATTAAGGACATAAAAAAACATTGTTGAAATTAATAGTAATTTTCTTCATTTTTCAGTTCTTCATCAATCTTAAATAATGAAACGTTAAATTCGTCTTCGAATTCCTCAAAAGTTTGATTTGACCTTCAGTTTTACATGGTAAAAGACTTATAGCATCGATGGGAAAGCTTGAGTTAACAAAAAAACGTTGCACTCTTTAGATTTTAATAGAGCGGCTACTGGTTGTTTTTTTGTGCTTCTCCTCCTTTCAAGAATTAGCCAACTTTGGACGTCCAATTTGTTAATTATTGATGCCATTTGATATATATAATTTAGTTGTGCTCATTAACCAATTTGAATTATATTTTCCAATTTTTTCAATTATATTTTCCGTTAAAAAAAAAAATAATAGCATTTTCATGGCTGAAGTGCCTTTTTCCTTGCGCCTTATAATAAACAGCTCAGCGTTTGACAATTCGAAGTCATCTGCAAAAGTTAATTTACGCAGGTTGTGCGGAAAAGTGCACATTGAGACAAACTGCCTTTGAAGCACAATTAATGGCTCTACGACATACAATTGGACGTACACTTATGGACCCTAATGGTCGTTTTATATGCCTGAGCAAATTTGAAATTTCTTTCCAAGAAATGACCTTTGAGATCATCTGCATTTTTATCAAAATATTAATAGAGCACGCACAATTACGAAACATTAGTACAACCAACACATAGTACAAGTCCGTATAATTGGTATCCTTTTTGAAATTCATAAAAAATATGTTTAACTTGAGAATAATGGCAATTTGAAAATGCTGCAAAAATATTGCAATTTTAAAGAACGTGCTTTTCCACAGCAATAGCTGACTTTAACAGCTGTTAGGTTTAACATTGGTATGTTATATAACATTTTTGGTACTGAACTTTACAGTTTGAAGTTTTCTGAAGACGCTACCACAAAAAAAATACTAATTTTAATACTTTGAAAAAATGACTAAATACCCGAAAAATCGGAATTTTCCCCATAGTGCACTGGCTACAGTTGAAAGAACAAACACAAATATGGCCACAAAAGATAAAAGCTGCATGATTGTTGATTGTTCGCTGAAAACTTTAAAGGAACTGATGCTTTTAAAAGACTTAGCACAAAATTTATAGAAAATCTGTAGTTCATTAACTCAGTGCGACGTCTTACGTATCAAATCTCACAGTCCAACATTTAGACTGGAGTTTTTTCACTCTGGGAATTCCGTCTTTCTATGAATCAGTGTGTGGCTCATAGGGTCAAAGTAAGGCCGTTTCAACCTGAGAATTCTGTACTTTTCACAGATATCAATTTCCTATCAAAAGTGTTAATATTACAGGTGGGGCAACCGTAATCACTCTATTGGAAAACGCTATAACTTTTACATGGGGCCAAATGTCAATTCGAATTTGATATTTATGAAGTACGCCAGAATACAAATCAACATGCCATCAATCGGTTTATTCCACAAGAACGCGGTTAAAGTTATAGCGTTTTCCGAAGCGGTGATTACTCTTGCCCCATTCTGTATATGTTAGATTTAACACACTTTTTCCCCCGCTAAATTCAATGCCTAAAACAATTAATTTTATGACACTTTTAAGTCTCCCAATGGTTTGGCTATCAATTAAATTACTTTTTCTTATAGTATATACGAATATTTAATTTGTTCCAATAATTGGAGAGTTGCGACTGGATGTGGTAAAACCCCTACCCATCCCAACCATAAGCCAATAAATTCAATCAAAACAAATATTTTTATTTTAGTTTATATTTAATTTTTAATTTTAGCACGTGCGCAAATGAACGTACTACTTTTTTTTTAAATTATATTTTATATATATATATATATATATATATATATTGTATGAATGTGTGTTTGTATGTTCTGATATAAATATAAACGTGCTGTTATTTTAATTAAAGAATTAATATGATGAACGTATGTGTTTTGAAATTAATGTATTTGGATGATCGCGTTTTGTTCGTTTTTGTATCCTAAAGATCTGCATAGGGCATGTATTAATATCGTAGTATGTAATGTTGAGAAATGTAAGTAACTCTAATTGTGGTATGTCTTTAAATATGATTATATCGCGATATCAATATGCATGGGTTGCTACAAATTATACAAAATAAGAGAACCGATTATATTACATACGTATATGTAAAATTAAATTGAATGTGAGCTCAAACAAGAGGAATATTTGTGGATACAGCATTATTATTATTTCAAATTCTTTTTTTTTTTTTTTCGATGAAAAGTGAAGTTGAGTGAGTGAGTGTATTATCTGTATGATATCTCTCGATTTTATAATGCCAAAAACAGCCAACGTTGAGCAATTCAAGATGTTTTGCAGCAAGTTATAAATATATATTTATATATATATACTGATGTATACTGTTTTACGTTGCTTGCTGGTGTTTCTACTGCTGTTTCTCCTTCTTAATATAACTTCGTGATAAAATTAAGTGATCGATTTCGTATGTGTTTGTTATACGTTATTATTTGCTTGCTGGGCTGTCTGTTTGTTGGATTTTTAGCTTGTCGCTCACTTCCGCTGCACATCGAAAATGTTGCATGTATTGCTTGCTGTCCACAATTCAAATTACCAAAGGCCCGACGAATATCCACCGGGTGGCACACGATTCTTGTTGATAACCTGGTTACCACCATTGAGGGCAGCTGGCTGAATATAGTCGGTTGCACCTGGTTTGTAGCCCTCGCCAGTGACGGGATTGCCTTCTGTGTAGGATATTAAAGAGAGAGGGGAAAATACATTAGAAAACACATCAACGCAGAGAACTTTGTATTCTTAATAGTATTGGCTCAATATCTCATTCAAAGTCCAACCTCGCAGCTTCATCTTCATTGGTCTAAGACCACCCACTCCGTCTCCGTTTAATCCAAACCCGGTAATGGGATTGCGGGATAATACATCATCCTTCTGCTCAATCTTAATGCACGGCACATACGACTGCTCTACATAATCCTGACAGGGGCCTACATGTTTCCCCACCTTCAGATCTGGCGCATCGCCCATGTTATTCAATGAGTAAGGACGATCTGAATTTGACGCTGTTTCAGAACGAGTCTGCAGATAAACGTCGTGCTTATCTGTCTCTGCGTAAATATAGTTATCTGGGGGAACAGGTCCAACTTCGTTCTCCAAGCAAGGCTGATCAACGTCTATTATATCGTCAGAGCGACTCGGTTCCTCACTTGGTTCGGCTGACAGAGGACAGACCGGATCACGCTCAAGGGCGATTGGTTCTTGAATATTATGTTCTTCTGCTGATCAATCAACTTATGGCTTCTATACGAAAAATGTTAACAGATCTTGAAATACTCACCGGTCATATTTTACTCAATTCTAAATCTTACACAAAGATATTTTTAAATCAGATTTCAATTTTGTTCAACGCAGTTCATCGAAAATATTATATATATATTTATATACATATAATATAAAATATAAAGTTGCTTAAAATCTTATTTTTCATCTGCTCAGCTCACTTACAGATGTGAAACTATATTCTATTTAACAGAAAACGTTGAGGCTGCCTGGCTAGAGCATGACTTATGAGACCATGACTACTGTTTATACCCACAAATTTATATGAATTTATATGATTTACCTGATCTGGCGCCTCCGTTAATCTTTAGATTCTCAGTCGAAGAGGAAACGGAAGATGAGGCTGAGGATACCGATCCACTTTTGCCATTATAATGTCCCTTGCTATTGGGAAGGGTTTGCTGCGCGGAGTCCGTATTCTTGCCAAATGGAATGCTGCTTTTCATGTGATTCTTAGCTGGCGTTATCGGACGTGCCGGCTCGCCAAACAGGCGAGAATAAGAGTCCACAGTCTTTTGGCCGCGTCGTGGAGCGTCACCTGTACGGTACGATTGAACGTACGTGTTTTATGAAAAATACAACATGTTTTGGGTGCACCAAAAACAATAAATACAAGAAACATAAAATTAGTGTGCTTCATCATAATGACATAAACGTAAATCTTAGACAACTACAAATTTGTATTAATATGGATTAACTTTAGTTAACGTAAACATATATATATAAAGATTAAAAGGCTTTAATATGCAGCGCACCTTGTAGGCAATCGAATGCATGTGAATCATTAGAATAATTATCAAAAGTGAGCAGCTGATGTCTAAGGAGGTGGATTTTTATTTCTTATTAACGACAACCGAATAACTTTGCAAGTTGTATGAGAAGAAATTGTGCAAAATAATGATTTAATGATTTGCGACCCTAAAAAGTAATTATTAATGGTCTGGGGTCAATCAACATGGTTAAATTCAGGATTATTACATTATATTTTCATACTCTTTCTTTCTTAAAATCTTGTTGTAAATAGAATAGATTTTCTTATAACATATCGGACATTTGTGTGCAATTACTTAAGACAGTGCCTAATAAAGTCTTTTCACCTGTGTCAAGTGTCTGCATGAGAAGTGTTTCAACAATGTGCCAAAGAATAACGTGTACTTAATCAAACAGAGTTGATAGCAATGTGTACATGTATGTGACACAGAATTTGAGAATTTATCGTCCCCCCCATCGACATTTTTAGTAAACGAAATATTAATAAAAACTAAAGAACTTCAATTAAAAATTCTATTATAATATGGGCTCTTTAGATATGTACCAATAAAATAGAATCTGTGAGCTCCTTGCCGTACTGTAAAGATACGTAGAAAAAGAAATAGAGAGAGAGAGAGAAAAAAGGAAAACGAGATACACATTCAATAAAAAAATCAGCTCACAATACCATAAAATAGCGAATAGATAAAGGACACCTTGTAAATCTTATGTACTATGTATGATTTAGACGAAACTTCAGTTGGGTGCAATTTTTGTTCAATTTTTTCTTTGAGATAAACAGCGCAATCTACAAGCTTACGATTATGCCTTTAATTTTAGAGTCAGGCCTGTTCTCAATTCTCAGTGTCGTAAGCATTTTGAGATATTTATTTTCGTTGCCAATTCTCACTCCGATTTTCATTTTTGACATGATATTACGGATGGGAAAAGCTTGTATCTATTTAATTGATGTGATTAAAATTTAGAATTTAAATGGTTTATTTATTTATTTTTTTTTTTGGACAAAAGCACAGTTAAAGCCGGAACAGCTCTGAATATGTAAGAAATAATATTATTATGAAAGCATCAAATTATGGTACTGCTTAGAAAAAGCTTTATTACAAGACACATTAAGCACTTGGAATTCAGAAACTATTCAGACAGTCAGTGATCCCAAATATTTATATTTTTAATATTGATCAACATGTAATGGAGTTGCAATTTTGATTCTTAATTGGGATCACGACTGTAGCTGTAAATACTACTAGTAATGAATTGTTTCGAAAACCGTTTACTTACCGTTGTTCTTCAGAGCGACATCTTTCTCAGCAGTGAAAATATTTGAGGCCATACGATTCTTCATGGTCCGCGGAGTTTGTGGCATGTCAGAGCCAAAAATGTCACTGGAACCTCCACCCGGTGTCCTCAACACCCTACAAATAAGAAGAAAAATAATAGAAATTAACAATTAGTATTTAATTGGGCAAACAAAGACTTTATCTTCTTCAAAGCATATACATAAATTATAAATAATATGCCATAAGCATACGAAAGAACAGGTTGTGGTTGCAAACGGTCTGTTCAGCCTGTTGGTTTTGGGTTTTTTTTTTGGGGAAATCTGTAGACCCAAAGTGCAACCACTTGCGTGGCGGAAGTAACGTTGCTGCAAGCTCATTATTAATTATGCACAAACCATGACAAGCGTGCCAAATGAAAATGCATTTTATATACGCGGAACATCCAAATACGACAACAGTCATATTTATACCCTTTATTTATTGAAAATGAGTAAAAAGACAACCCAATAAGTCGAGTGCGCCTGACAGTAGGATACCCTGTGCAGAAAACGTTTTTGATGTATTTATAATGGGATTGCTTTGACATACTTTTGTGTACATTTATTTAAATATATCGCTCGAAATCCATGTTGCTTGTATCGAGCGTAGCTTGCTGGCGATAGTCTGGCAACACTAGAATGCGATTGTCGCTATGAAACTTGCAGCAAATTGTTATATTTTGTTATACTGTTGAGTTAAACTGTGTTATCTTAGCAAACATGTGTGAAAGCAATCGCTTATTAATTATACGTTCGGCAGTAGCATTTAGCTTTTTGTCACCGACGTGATGTTGTTTTCAATAGCACAAAAGCTATATATTACATTGAATTCTTCATCGTCAGTAGCATTCAGCTTTTCACACAATATATAGTTATGAGTGTAGCCTTCAGCATTTTTTGCAGCATAATGTATAGCGATCAAATTGTCACATGCGCTCTCGCTTGCGCAAATGGCATTTTCATATGCTCTCTCACCCTGGCCAACAATTTTGAAATTATGGATTTAAAACAAATTTCTTAATGTCTCATTTATTTATGGATCAATCGCTATTAAACTTGCAGCAAATTGCTAAGCGTTTGTTATACTTCAACTAACTGTTATGTTGGGCAGAGTTATCTGAAAATTTGAGCCTGTGATAGTTTTTTTCGATTTGCGTGGGCAAAAAAAAAGAAACCTACATTCCAAATTTGAAGTCTCTAGCTCTTATAGATGCTGAGATCCACACGTTCATAGACACGACAGACAGGTGTAAATCGACTCGGCTATTGATACAGATCAAGAATATATCCACTTTATTGGGTCGGAGATACCGTCTTATGCTTGTTACATACATTTGCAAAAAGTCATTATACCCTTTTTTTTGCCCATTTTTACTGGCATAAAAACCATCGGCCCTTGAGTCGTTTTAGCCATATTCGTTTAATACCACAGTCTAACACGTTTAATAAAGAAATTTCTATAATGTTGAAAATATTTTCGGGGATAACGGTTGACCTTGAAGCCCACTTTAAACCCGGAAGTTTTATAAAAATAAAAAAAAAATTGGACACACAATTCGATTAAGGTAAAATTAACAATTTGATACTATTTAATTTATGCTTACAGCGTTTTGAGGCGTAATCACGTGGTGACAAAAAGCTTGCGATGCAATTGTAATTGAATAATCGATAAGCTTTTGGTCAACTTCCAAAAATGTTCAATAGTAGGAGGGATTTTCGGTTTGTTTAGGAATTACAGACTTTCTCCAATTGAAGAAGAGGAAGCAAACTAGAAAATAATTTTGAAATTTCTTTAGATTGATGTCTATCACTTAAACGCTATTTGAGTTTTCGGCCAGACCGCTTTGCCACTGACTTTTCCCATAACTGACGAGGTGAGAGTGCTTTTAGGGGCATTTTAATGGGGTTTATAGTTTGTTCATACTACATTAAGTAACAATGTTTAATTACTAGGTGGGTTTTCTGTACTCTATTACATTTAAGTCTACAACTACTGTAATTAGCAGAGCTTTCTGACACTTTATACTCTGTGTATGTCATCAAAATTATTCTACATTGTCAAGGGAATTCAATATTCGACTTTCCATAGGTGCATGTTAATTATTTATTATAAGTTTAAGACACACTTATGATAATTCATGAGACAAGCTCATTTAAATATCTTTGCAGCTAGCAAATCATAGATCATAAATCATTTGTTTATAAATTTTACATGGCGGGAGAGGAACTGGAAATATTTAAGTGTAAAATCCGCTCCTTTTCTATCAAAAACCTTTCACATATTTAATGTGTTGGGAGACAACAGAGGCAAATCATAAGACAACGTTTTTGTCTTTTTTTGAATGTGAAGTGAAAAAAAAACAAGCCTGACCGGCAGGTAATCGAGCAGCACAACACAGGTGCTTCATTTACTATTGCCAGGCAAAATGTAAGCTAAACTTGCTCCAAGCGACAGTCGATGCACGGCTGGAGCCTTTACCTAGTGCATTGGGGACAAAACTAAATGTGTATTGAGTCAATGACAACAACAATAAACACAACAACAACAACAGCAACAACAACAACAGCAACATCAACAACGACGACAGCGACAGCGAAATGCGATAAGTGCTCGAAGCCTTTAGATAAATGTTGAACACTTCTTATCCATGAAACCTTACGGGTAAAAGTTGTTTTGTCGAACACCTCAAGTAAAAGTGATAGTTGCTAACTTGGCTTAACCAAGCCTTTGTACCTTTTTTGGAAATTCCTAGTCTTCATATGACACACGAGAGTCCTCACATATACGGTGACTCTAATAAGTTAAGATTAGTTCTAACCCGTATGAAGGAAGAGTCAAGTTGCTTTATCTTGAAGTTTACACTATGAAATCTAATTATGAATATGAAGTTTACACGATGAAATTAAATGATTATGTTTCTGTTTTTACTACCCCTCAACAACTGATGTTATTTCTTCGTGTTAACACCGACAAAGCAAATGAAAAGTTCGATAGCCATGACATGACACTCGTTGAATTAATAACTACATTGCCTGGGCGTGTCAACGCCTATCAGTTTTCTTCAAAATGAAAGTAAAATTGCAACTTATTTCATCAATTTTTGTGTTTGCACTATCGCTTGCTCGAGTACTTTCTAAAAAGTCCGAGACTGCATGGTAAATTAATTAAAATACAGTCTATGCCTTGGGATTTTTACCTGCAACGCTCTAAAACTGATGATCGTAGGAGTGCAATCAATTAATCTATTGCAAACTAGGCACATCTTCTATCTTTCAATGTGCCTCTATAAAATTGCAAGTAGTTTTATTTAATAGTATTGATCTTTTCCCATTAATGAGGATTTTAATAAAGTTTGTATAATGGTTGGTTGGATGATAAAAAGCAAGGATCTTCGTACGACTATTCTAAATACAGATATCTAGAATAAATAGTTCCCATTCATAGTCTTTTGGCTAAAGGGTATTGAAAGGGTGTTTAAGGCGTGTTTTTAAACATAGCGAAATCTGAATACTAAAAAAAATAAAATAAAATAAAATTGTACAACTGTCTGTCAAACCAAACCCAAGAAAGTGACTTGGCTGTAAAACGCGACAACGAAACGCAGTTGGAAGTGGAAGTTAAGTTTCCTTATGCTTGATTGCCGCTTGCAGCAGCAGCCTATGGGTTGGGGCAAGTGTCTTAACGGTATTTGCAACGTCAGCCACATGTGGTATTTAACTGAATTTATGAACTGGGAAAGGGGACACGAATGAGGCATGCAACGTATGTATAAATTGATTAATTGCAATTGATTTTTATGAATTTGTTTAAACTTTAAGGTCCGGCGTTTTAGCTGTTTGTGTAAAGAAAATGTGCAACTTAATTGACAAATACAACACAACAAACAACAAACAAAGTGTGATAAAGTGATGGAATGTTTAGAGAGAAAGAGTTAGAGTGTCTGCCACCTGTTCATTAGAGATGACTGACTGATTGTAAAATGCATTGTATGCATCAATTCATGTGCTGCTGCTGCTGCAATTGTTTGAAATTGTTTCAGTTCATTCGTCTGTAATAAACAAATGGCCAAGTGATTGTTCAATTCAACTGGCAACAGTCAATTTGTTATTTCTTTTGATTTGTATTGTTTATTGAGTTTTGGGTTGCATTAAATTGGTTGCCTGGTGATCATCGCTGTGATCTGCTGGAGCGCATCAAAAGCAAACCGTTGTAGTTATTGCTTTATTTTTTGTTTGTTTCATTTAAAACGTGTCCAGCATAGTCGCATCGTCGTGCAACCGCAAACAAACAAAAAAAAAACCCAATGAAAATTGAACTGAAGCACGAAAATTGAGACTGTGGTTACTGTTTTTGTGTGTTATTATTATTGTTGTATGCTCTTTTGTTGATTTCCCTAAAACGTTGATTAGCTGTATCCATTATAATTGCTCTGCATGCTAGAAACAACAACAATAGCAGCAAACAACTGACGGTTTAATGACTTGTTTGATGGGGCCATGCTGCAATACTTTCCCTCTGCAGCCGCAGCTGTGCACTCAAGCGAAGCCAGAGCTGCAGTTGGAGCTAAAGCTGAAGCTAAAGCTGAAGCTGGAGATGGAGTTGATCGATGTTGCCGATACTCAAATGTTGTGCTTTTTGATGGATTGTCGGCAAGCATTTCGAATGCCCGATAATTTCCTGTAGGTTTGGTAGGAATTTGATCAGGTGTGGCTGACTAGGCTAGTGCATTCATTTGCAGAACGAATAATAAATGATTCCCCGACTTTTCGGACCATTAAATGACGTTTATGTTATCGACAGACAGGTGAAAATGCTGCATTCCATTTAAACTGTACTTCCGCAAAGCTTTGTTCGACAAACTGACAGATGAAGTCTGATAAATTCTCCCTTTTCTGTTAAAAAACACATTAAATTACAAGCACATTTTTGCGTGTCATTCTTCTATGTTTTCTAAATTTTCATAAGATCAGATAATAATGTACCATTTACCATTCTTAAATATGAGTTTTAATAGAGAATTTTCTTTATTAAATTGTTTGTCAAGTAAGGCTATCTTTGATGTTAATGTCTTAGTAACTAAATTTATAAGGCTGCTTCCCTTCATAATTTTTTATTAAATGTGAAGATGTTGTATTTTATCTGTGGAAACAATTGCAATTTTATTATAGGCAAACAATGATCGTTTAAAAACGTGACAGGAATATTATCGTGGGCTAGATTATACACATTAAGACACAAGAATTTATAATGTAGTCTGTTAACATCAGCAATATGTCAGATAGAGGTTTTCTATATCAGAATATTTGATTATCCAGCAGATAGGAACTACTCGCAGATGTTTATCAATATTAAGCTATAGGAAAGGGAAATGAATTACTTGTATTACCCAGAATCCTTAGTGCACACTTAATTTTGATATCTTCACCTCTAATAGTAGTCTAGAAGATCGACAAATTCTTAGTCCGACTTAGTTAAAGTAGTTGCTGATTTATGTTACATAGTTATTTATATTTTTTTTAGTTACAAAGATCATTTTTTGTCTATGCGCATTTTAACTATGCCTCATTGGCCATTTGTTATTGATACAGGGTATATAAATACAGACAAGACACACACACACACACAGAGAAACAGATATGAAATTAATTTTATAACTGGCAGAGAATATTGCGATATTGCAATACACTGTTAGACTGGCACAACAGTTAGATTGTCAATTATCGATAGTGTTTTTTCCAGCTTGATCAATAATTATCGATTAGCTGCGTAGAAAGTGTACGGCCGGGCAAAGAGAAAAAGAAAAGTTGCCGCACAACGCTGCCACTTAACAATTATGCGCATATGCGCAAAACATTGCACATTCCTCGGTCTCACCTCGCTTTGCTTTTTGTCTTTAAACTTCAGAATTAATGACACATGAGTTGAGTGCCAAATCGTGAAAGTAGCACACAGGGTATTATCAATTTGTGTAATGCATTTAAAGTGACTTTTCTGACTGCGGCAGACTTCAGAACATGCAAATGTATCAAATTCTTGATTCTCGATACGAGTCGCATAGTTTTAAAAGTCAGATCATATTACAATATCATAAACGATTAATTTATATATATATAGAGGTGTTCAACTTTATTTAGAATTAAAGCACATTATCATCACTCATTAACCTTTTCAAGAATAATATATTTTCGAAATTCCCAAGACAGCCAGAGTGATCCTATATTTACTGCAGTGCCTGTTCCATTTCTATAGTCACCACAGTCTGTATGAACGTGTCGAGACAGTCATAAATTTTATTTACTTTGTATTAGTATGTGTCGTGTAGTGCATATTAATATTTATCACACTTTGGATAACACTCCCTGTTCCCTTTCAACATGGAGAATCTTGTGTAATGGAACATTTCCTAATAATAACAACATCACTTTGAGAATTATGTCATTTAATTGATATATAAAACTGGGTCAGGAATAAATAAATAAACATATGCTGATTAACATAAATATGGACATATATAGCTGTGCTTAATACTCCTTTTACATGGACGTAAATCAATAAGACTTGTAATACGAACAATTTGATTATTTATTTTATATAATTTGGGAATCGATCAAACATGAAGTTTGCTTGCAAATGAGCTTGTGTTTCCGACAGGCACAGGAAGGTACGAAAATACTTTCAAACATGCGCAACAAAGAAATTATAGCTAAGTCTAAGGCAGGTACGTACGTAGGTATCTACAAATGACTGCAAGAATAAATTAAAGTAAGTTAAATTAACGAAGGAACATTTGCAAAGAAGTTAGACTTTGCAAATGATGTATTTTAATGTTTAGTATGTTTTATTTGTTATTTTCGCATTGCTTTTCCTGTTTGGCCTAAATCGACACATCAATGGCTGTTGACATAGTAACTTATATATATATATATGAGCACTACCTATACTTCTTTATCATTGATTCACTTGAATTAGGAAATGCCAAAACAGCGAGGGCAGTTTGTTTTGTTCGACTAACACTTATTTCCTCTACCCAAATCTTAAGTCTTGCATAATTTAACAGACTCTACAAGCAGTGCGCAGTGTGAGCACTGCTTGCTCCATGAAATTAATGTATATACTGTCGGATCGATAAGAAATGTGCAGAACACGATAAAAACATAATAAAAACTGTTTAATTTGCCTATTATACCACAAAACATTACAGTTTGCTTACACCCTATTTTTTAATCATTTATAACTTGTATAACAATTACTTGGTCTTGTTATACTACTGCAACAGCAGAACTATGCATTATATGCAGCTTATGGAATTCAAAAAATTCGAAAGAAAAAAGAGAACGCACTAATTGCAAAAAGGAATGTGTTACAGCAATCAAAAATGAATGTTTTTAATACAAGTTATGTTCATTGTGCATTGTCAATTTGGAAGACAATCGCATAATAATTACAAATAAACAAAGCCATAAAAATTCATTGTCATGATTTCCGCCGCACAGACAACAAACAAATGCAGCGTTACGTACATTTAATATGACTGACTCTTCGAGGAAAAGTCACGCCTTTAAAATGTAATTACTTACCGACCATAAACCGGGCCCAAAAGAAAAGCTTATACAGTACACAGACAAACATGCACACAATAAAATAATATGTATATATGAAATATTTATTTATTTAGCTGATAGCTGAATGGATACAAAACAAAGATGAATGATGAATCCGAATCCGAAACTGAATCATGCGCATGTCGAAATGTGTGGAACTGATGGTTGAGTTTAGTACTCGGACTGTGTATTCATGCAGATTACCAACAGTATGCTGTGTACTTTCAATAATTAGTTCTGCAATTGCAAAACAAAAAAAAAAGAAAAAGCGCACAGAGAGAAATGGAGACGGGCAGACAGTTTCTCACCAACTTTGGGACAAACCTGTGATAAATTGCCAACGTCTTGTCAAGTGTTAACATTGCAAAACTGGCTATAATTAAGTATATAAAAAGTGTAGAATGCTAATTAAATTTATGAAAATTTTGCTAGTCTTGCGAGCCAAAGCTAACGTTTTAAGTGAGTTACAAAACCAGAAAGTTCAATGTACGCGACGTTCTTAACGGCCCAGACGGAAGCAAAGGCAATTTGCTTTCAATTTTTGTTGTTGTTAGGCCAAAAAGACCAGGTCGGGAGTTAACTGTTAGAAAGGGGCGGCAGCCCTCAATGTTTTGGGTTGAACCATGCAAAAACAAAAGCAGGGATTGGCCAAGTGAACAGGAAAAAAAAATCAATGAACTGGCGAGTCTTTGGAGAAGCGCAGTGGGGGGGCTCGAAAAGAGGTTCTCGACGGATTACACATACGGGGAAAGGGAAGGGAAGGGATTTTGAGTGACCAACACACATGTTCGGTTGGGCAAAACTTAGGTGAATGCACTATAAATTACAGCACAATACAAGTGCACCTCTATATATATACATATATATATAGAGACTCATTTGCATATTGAATATGTTGAAAAACTTACCTCTTTTTAGCTTTGCCAACATTATAGATTTCAACATGTTTAAACGCAGCATAAGCAGCCATTATATATGATTATATATATATATACTTGTTATGTAGTTTTCGTTTCGAATTGATTTATTCGTTTATTGTTAGTGACTTTAGTTTAATTCCAATAAAAATCTAGAAACACAAGGGAAATCAATTTTCGGTTGCAAAACACCAAGAAAAATTTGCAAATTCTATTTTAACAGCGGCAGCAAGATGAAAAGAAAAAAATACACGAGCCACACGAGCGAGAAATGGAAATGCACGAATTGCAAAATCTTGTACACGAGACTTTTCCAAAGAGCTGCTGATGATGACTCATGCTGCATGCTGTATGCTGCATGCTGCATGCTGCAACCAACTTCTGTCTGCCACGGATGCTGTGTGTGTGTGTGTGTGAGGCACACGTTAAAAAATCAATAAGTTAACGCTGCTGTCAAAAGCAAGTGAACAGAGAGTCCCAGTTCTTAGCTAGGACAATCAAAAATTTCTTGCTGCTCACAATTGAAAATCAACAATTTGCAAACTTTTCTATATGAAGGACTTCGTCTTTTCTTTTTCTTCTATTTTAATAGTAATTTCTTCAAACACTCACAAAGTAACGAAACTTAATTTTAATTTGTTAATATTATTTTTGGAATTTCTTCACACACGTTGAATTGTTTAATTCTCAGGAAGGGATATGCGTTAGACTTGTTATACTTTGCTCCAATATTAACCGCAAAGAATTAAAGCCAAATGCTTTTCAAATTTCCATCTACGTATAAACGTGTATTTTAAGCGTTAGCTGACGTTGCAAACGTTTCGAAATGAAGCTGACGACTGGAGTGCATCGGGAAAAGTGAAAAGCATTTATTTCCACCGACCGACCAACAACGAGAAGTCTTATCGATCCGGAAAAAAAAATACAGTCACAAAAGCCCCAACTCTCTCAGAGATTTAATGTAACTGCAGGGAGAGAAATAGAGAGAACGCACACACTTCGCTTAATAATTGTTTGTATTTGTATTTGTGTGTGTGTGTGTGTATGTACACGTGCATTGTGTATTTGTGGTACGAATAGAGCACGAAGAGTCGTGTTGGGGCTGGTTGCCGTATGAAAACAAAAACAAACTACAGCTGATTAAAGTTAAAGCTGCTTTGCGCGCTCTCTCTCATTCTCTGTCTCTCTATCTTTCTCTTTTTCTATCTGGCACTCTCTAGGTCTCTTCGTTCATTTTTTCCCATTGCTGTCAACTTTCAACTGAGACCCAAGGAAAATATTGCACTGCTTTGTACATACTTACATATGTATGTACATACATATGTACATACATGTAAGCAGTAAGTTTTACCACAGCTGCAGATATTTGGACTTTTCACATAAACTAAGAATATCCCAGACCGAGATTATTTAAGAAAGATACAGCTGCTGCCTAAATAAAGATTGTAAATACATATGTAATATGATACTACTGAGACCCACGGTACAGAATATTATCTCGTGAATCTATTGAATTTAGACTCGTCTTTATGTTTAATAATAATATTTACTTATTTAGCATATGTGGCTTATATTATCTTCTCGTCAATCTATTGAACTAAGATGAGTCTCTTTGTCTAGAAGAAGAGATCATAATAATAATGTATATTTATTTATGTAGAATTATCTCATCTTCTATTGTAAATACAAGTTTAGTTTAGTTTATTAAACTTGTCTTGATTTATCTTTCACAGTTAGTAAACCAACTCGTATTGATTATTGTTATTGAGCCTGTCTGAATGCATGTTAGGGTATGTCACACTTCTATCATTATATGTATCGCTTGGCCAGGGTATTTAATTTTCGTTACGACAAAAGTTGTAGCTCTTTCTTATTCTACCAATGTATAAGTGGTTCAGGTCTAGTAATCTTGTGTTTCTTGGCGTAGCTTTTCTGTTACCGTTACAGTTGGTCCATTACAAAAGCCTAGTCTACATACTATGCGCAAAAAAAATCGAAGAACACATTATTGCTCGACTAGATGCTACCCTGTGTCCAGATCTTAAATACCCTAGCACTCGCAACAAGCAGTTCACAAAAGGCAGACAGACAAATCGTAAAACTTTCAAATACACCCTTAAAATAAATTATAGGGTATATACATACATACATACAATGAAGACCAAGAAACGGACAAACTTTATGCAGCGAATTGCACCTTGTAAATCACTTTCATCATCTGCAGAAGAAACTCGATCTGCACTAGTGGCAAAGTGGATTTTAAAGAGTCGTCTTTCAATGGGTTGCATGCATTCTATGTACTTTTAGACGCCTCATTCTTCTTAAAACATTTGGCACACATTTCCATTTCCATGAACAACAGGAAGCAAGTACCAGCATTTTTCAGTTGCACTGTGTTATTTTTAATTTGCGAAGCGAAGACGTTCTTACCGCTTATCGAGTAAACAGTATAAGTTGACAGGCCTTCCCATGGCGATGGAACCGGCTGGGCATCTCTATATCTATGTCTATGTCTGTAAGTGTGTGTGTGTCTATGTCTATGTCTAGTATGTATGCCGTATGACACCCTCCTTAGACAAGATTCAGCTGGCTGTGCCCGGGCGGAATGCACTTGCCCACATTGCCATGCCATTGCCCACAGGCAACCCACAGGGCTGGTTTAAAAATAGGCAATGTCTTCCAGAGGAGAAGGAGGAGGTGGCATCTGCTCATCGTTGCGGCGGCTCTTTGGCATGCTTTGCCTAATTGTCAAGTATCGTCTACTAGTTGGCTCCAGTAAGTAACTTATGAGTGCTTTTGTTTGTGTGGGTGTCTGCCTTTAAACTTATCTAAACATGAATCTGCCATGTTTCTCCTTTGTACTCTATGCGAAGGGGTTTACCAATTGGAGAGTACTCTTATTGCCATCCACAACCGGAATTTAGTTGATTATAAAAACCTTCTGGCTCGCTGTGGGCGTTACCAGATTGGGCAGCTGACAATCGACAATTGCCAAAGTTTATTACATTGTTTGATACAAGATGCAATTTAATACTAACTCAAACTTGTTCAATCATCAAATGAACAATAAAACAATTTAAAAAAAAAAAAAGATCTGAGAGCTATTGACGAGCAGATATCTTGTAGATAGAGCAGCTGATTTCCTACTTAGAAAAAACTTCTAGAAGGAGTTTCGATAGTTTTTGTAGAAACTGATCGAATAATTTGATTTTGTACATTTTCCATACTGACAATTTAAGTGAAATAAACTATCAATTGTCTGTTTTACTGTCTAATATTAGTTGCAGATATTGTTAGTTACAGTAGGTAAAAATTTGTACCACATTACTTTTACCCATTTTATGGCTGCATGGGATACAAATTGGAGCACTGACAAACTCAGGCAACTTTTCTTTCTGTTTTTCGTTATTAATTTATTTTTATTTTTTGCTTGACCATTTTAATTATAGCTTTGGGCACAACATTTCTTTTTTTTGTGCTTTTTGCTGGCTGCCTTAAATTTAGTCACCTTTTGGTCAACATTTTCCACATATGTCTTAGTACGTAGAAAAGGCACACAGTTTTCACTGCATTTCACCCGGCAATTAAACAAGCGGGCCATTGACTGACTAAAACACTTAAAGCCAGAGATTAAGTAGAATAATTAGCCAAAACTGACAATCCCAAAACATAAACTAAACTTAAAAGAGCTCTTATCTTTAGGGTGCCGAAGATTTAATACTCTAAATAGACGATTATCCAAGAACAACTAGTTAAGTAAAACTAGTATGAAGAAAAGAGAAGAATTCTTAAATGACAGCCAATTTTAAATGTGTTTTTAATTATTTTTTTACACTCAATTGCAATGCGTTACATAACTTGTGAAAAATGTATAATATGCACGCTCTGCAAGAGTATTGAAAGCAATAGTAAAATTATACTTGCAGCTCTTTCGCCTTTCCTTCTTCAGAGCACTCTAGTGGAAGACCATCTTTATTCAAAGCAGACAAACGGAAATATAAACTGTTTGACTGTTACAACGACTCAACTATTCAAGCTAATCAAGAGTACTCCATATACGCAATCGTAATCTTTGTGGGCACTACAGACTCGTAATACTTATCTCCTTTTGTCTCAACAGTTTCCAATTATTTTCCTACATTGCCTTAACAATCTATCTTTAAAAGCCTTTTTGTACAATATATAGATGATTTGGAGATATTACTATGTTTTCAAAAATTTGAATTGCTTTATAATTTCCGTTGAGAAAAAGTTGTAGATAAATTTAATGAGCAGTGAAAGAAAATAACTTATTTAATGTTTAGCTTTGGGCACACTTATCACCCTACGAAACTTGAGTTAATATTCCTGCTGATATGATAATTGTTGTCATAAGAAAAAAAATTCACTCAAGTCGTTGACCCCTCAAGCTATTTTCGTTTGAACGAACGAAGGAAACAACAGCTTTCTTTACTGAAATTTCATCAAATTAATCTATATTTACATTGAGTATAATCAACAAATGACCAAAGAAACTCTGACAATTTGCATTACAAAATAAAAAGTTTTATTTCCCTGTCGTTTTAAGTACTTTGTACTTTGACATATGTAATATGCAGTTGAATATTTGTGTACATATTTTCGTGTGCACTTATTTTAAGAATTGTGTACACTTCTTCATGACTGTGAGTATAAAAATATATTCAGTGAGAAATTCAGTGCTGAATCTCACTGGAACAAAAGTGAGTAGTGAGTAGGTCACGTGACTACAACCAGAAAGACAAAATGATAATGAGCGAAATAAGCTGACGAAGAAATATGAAATAAGTAAATGCAAAGTTTGGGAGGCTGGAGATTTTTGTTACATGTTATACCTTACCCTCAGATCATAGTCAAGTGTGCGTGTGTAAGAGTGAAATGTTCAAAGTTACATAACGATTGGTTAATAATTACAAAAGTTATTCAATAATTTAAATGTCAAAAGTGAATGCATATGCATGAGTATTTTTTGTTTTTGGGTTACATTTTGAGTAACTTACACCCGTTTACAGGGTGTCTCCTAGTCTGGTACTATGATTAAGACACTCTTGTTGTCAACTGTAATAATTAAAGAGTTGAAATTATTGTAGGCAGCCGATTGAGTTCTCAATTAAATTTAATTTTAAATACTTCTCGCTTTGGGATTTTGTGGTACATTAAGTGATTTATAGACACATTCCGACAGCTTGTCGAGGCGGATCATTTTAAAGTTCGAATTCCTATATTTAGGAGAGGCCATATAAAGTATTTGTCATGTCATGTGATGTACATAGAAAGCAATCAGATCGTAAATAGAAATGAAACGCACTTTAATTAATCGTATTTTTGTTATTTTCAATGGATGTGCAATTGACAGAACGGGTATATATGTATGTATCTACATATGGATTCTATGGCTAGAGACTTTACTGTGTGTTCTTCGTTACACGGTATCTGCTAGTCGAGCAGTTGCTTCAATATCCCACTTTCTGTTTCAATGTCATTGGCTAAATCATTGTTGACAAATAACTTGGTTAAAAGCACATTTAGTGCAATTAACTCGGATACGATAATGTTTGGGAGAGCTGTGAGAGAATTTTAAATGTCAGGATAGTATTCCGTCAAGATATTGCTGTATTATCGTTGACTAAATGAAAGACGGTGAAATCAATTCGAGATCTAACAGTGAATAATCCGCAAAACACTTACTGGCCAAAATGGGGGAAATTTTATTTGTTTATTGGGCGAAAAGTGAAAGGCAATTCAATTTGAGCACAGAGTACAGCTCTTGGATAGAATTTGTTACAGTCTTTGCGTGTTTAATACGGCATAGCCGAAAAATTGTTGTTTAAATATAATGAAGCACTAATCAGTTTTGGGCACCTTCTAAATCAGTCAAAAGACTTTTCTCTTTCTCTGAAAACAATTAAATGGTACATTTCGTTAAAGAGCTTCGCGGGCACGTTTCAAGCAACATATAATTCATACACACACTAACACACACACGTATGCACACGTATGTATGTATGTGCATCGTATATTTGTTTTGGGAAATTAACTACTTCAGACTTGCTACACAGCTAGGCCAGTTTTTCAGCTTAGCCGCGATGATCACGTCAGATAAGAGACTTTTCTCATTTGAAATTAATCTGTTAGATGCCCAATTTCATTTTAATTGCAATTCTTTGAAATGTCAGATTAAAATGATTCAAAATAGAAACAAGAAAATTAAAATGTAATCGTGTTTCATATTGCTGCACATTTACGCGGTGTGCTCAAAAAGTAAGTGGAGTTTTCATAGTAAATAGCACCAAGACGTGCTCTACAAAAGTATAGATCGACGTATAAATGCCCAACTCCCTAAGTCTGTAGGATCCGAACATTCAAGTAGATTTCTGATATTTATTACTTATGGGTTTTTACACATATTGCATATTTTGTTTTAGGTGTGTTTTGAATATATTCTAATACTTTACTTTTAAACTTTAACTCATACAATTGTCAGATACAATTAGGTATATAATATTAAAATATTCACGACACCAAGTCGATTGCGTCTAGTTCTTAGCTAACGACTTCGCACTTCGTTGTTATAAACAGCAACTGTTATACACATACATAATAAGTATGCAACACTTTATTTACGCACTGCTTTCACATCCAGTTTTACTGCATGCAGTAAAAGCAGTTGAACAGCATGAAGCACTGCTTGCTGCACTGCGAATGAATCAAAACAAAATAAAATAATATTTTATGTAACAGTTTAAAAATCTTCATTAATCGTTCAAGTTGCACACATACATACAAAGATATCAACATTTAATCTCAATATTCTATGCATTAAAAATACTTCTTTCATGACTTTTATTTATTAATTTTTTTACACAGGAAGATCGCGGCGATGTTTCTTTGCTGTGGTTTGTGTATTAGCTAAAGTGCACTGCTTAGTTTAACTGCTTGAAAGCAGCACAGCAGTTGTGGACTTGGACTGATTAAAAACAAATTCAAATCAATCTTTTTTTTTAAATAAAAGAAAATAAAAAATATTACTACAAATCATGCAACACTTGTTTAAAATATTTTTATGCCGAATAATTCTACCAAATTGTTGATTTAGTAAATTAACGACTCTCAATAATACGCTATGTGGTATGTTACGTCAAAAATCTGATAAATTTACAGATTTCAGCTATATATCACATCTTGCTTCTATGCAACATGTGCAAATTCTTTCGATTTGCATATTGTTATGCCGCTGAATACATACAGAATATAAAGAAAGCAGAGATTGAACCTGTTTCTCAACCTGCGCCCCAGTTTGCTTATTATACCCTGTACCCAACAAATGGGTATGATATAGCTATGAGATTGCAAATAATCGGTGGAGAAATGCGTGTTCGATTATATAAAGTATGAATACAGTTGATCAGCATCAATGCAATGGAATGTGTGGGACATATACTTTGGAGATGCTTAATATACTATGTAGATTGTACAGAGTACATCCTAGTCGAGTACTCTCAACTAGAGCATTCTTTCTTGTCATAAAATATATTCTTGTCTCCCAGACAACAGCTGCTTTGCCACTCCTACCTCCTAATTATATAAATTTCCCTTTGTTTCGTCGTAGTTCGTATGCGAAATTCTACTTTCAGCGTCAAGTCTGAATTATCTCCCGACACTCCGCCACGCCCCGTCTTTGTCATTGTCATCAGACTTTCCGTGGGTTGACGTTGCATTTGTAACCAAGTTCTGAACAAAAGGTTTGATCAAGTCTCTTTGTGCGTCATTTGGATCGTTTTGTAAACCGAAGAAAAGGTATTTCAAGATCATGCCGAGTCAGATCTGATCGATTAAACCGTTTCCTACCCATTGCAAGCCATTTAAAATAATATTACTAATTTAATCCCAAGAAAATGCCCTAAAAACAGAACTGTGTTTCAGATGATTAAACTCGACAATTAAGGTTGTGTGATTTGGAAAAGAATTTAGAAGTAATATTCAAAGAATGATTCAGCAATTGAAAAAACTATTTTTATGGATTTATAAGCAATTGGTTTGCCAGAATAAGGGAGACGTCATATGGCCTCCAAATCGCATCTGGCTGGGCGGTTTGTTCACCCAACCGTTTGTATCTTTCAACAAAGCAAAAATGACAAAATTAATGCGCTGGAACTGTCGCCATGTAAGGACATGGTACACATGGAAACACATGACGCATCGACATTGGAAGCAAACGAGGTTTTAAATTGATTTCAATTATACAATCATTCTATTAAGGGACATATGTACATATGAATATCTTAAAATTTCTTAGGGTTCTTTAGTCAACTTTATTTCATTCCCATTTACTAATTATGTTAATTAAATTAGACTAAATTAAAACTTTCGTAAACCATCAATTACCACAATTGCTGATTTAGCACTAATCTCTAAAAAAGAGATATATAATAATAAATAATACAATAATCAACTTGCAGCAAAGCAAAGAAAACAATTTCATTTGTAGATAATATCCAACATACTTAATTATTGTATTGCATTTCAAAATTTTTAACTATTTTGTCATGTTATATTTTACGGATTCATTGATTTGACACGCGCTCATTTCAATTCTGCACCCGCATTTGAGTTTTTCATTGTTGTCGAGTTCCTCGTTTCGGGTCGGGATCTTTTAACAGGCAGAAACACTTACCGATGAATCATTTTGCGTGGAGCGTGTTAGTTTGTGTGTGAGTGTGACTGTTTATATATGCATGTATTGGTATATTCCTTTACCTACTGCAGACGGGTGCGCCTTGCTTATTAGTAAAACGTTCACTCTTCGTCTATCCCTTTCTCTAGTCGCCTCCTATCTCACTCTTCCTCTATATGTCGATTAGTTACAGAACCTCAATTAAGACCCAGGCATGACAATCAAAATCCACAATTGTTAGACAGAATAAAAAACAGCAACAGCAACAACAAGAACAGAATGGCACGTACTAGCATGCAAGGTCTTAGTCGGTAACATAACATGCTATGGATCCAGGTTCAATGCACTTTTCTGCTGGTTGCACTTCTCGTGACTAGTTACCGCTATAAGTAAGCATATGAAAGAGACTAGAGAGGCAGAGCCTGACGCGCTTATTCATTTTCGTGTTCTCTTAGCTTAGCATACACATACATACATACAAATTGTATTTACCGTCAAAATAACACCTACACTGTTATTATTGGAAAATGCATAAATATATCTCGAGACTGGTCTGCTAGTAGTTACCCTGTGGGATGTGGGGGATAGTTAAAATATACTTCTGTATATCTTAAGATTATTCAAGTGATCTAGATTGAATAGGATATGTAGTGTTAAGTATATAGTATGCAAGCTATTTTCTTTCAAATCCATATAGTATATAACGAACAGGGTATACGAATTATTGGAATAATAAATTAGGCTACCCTAGGGTTGCAATAGATACATATACAACTACCCGGTCAAGTCTTGGGGTTGTTCTTCATGTCCGTCATTAATCACAAATACAATATGAAGCACCCGCCCACACTAGAGTCAGCTTGTCCCATTGAGTCACATGGGCTGCACAGGGGATTGCACTCAAATCGCATCGATTCAGCCACCATTTACAGTGGTGGCTTCCAAATTAGAACCTATGTAAACTAGAATTTATCAGAAACGCGAATCGTCAAAAGGCGTAACACTTTGTTTGCCTTTTTAGCAATTTATGACTTTAAAATAATTATCTAATATATTATATAAAAGATATTAATCTTTAATTTAATATGAAATATGAGAATTAGAAATGAGTCTGGCAATTGGATATTGCATCTTCTTTCATATTCTAGAACAACAGGATGTTGAGAGTGCGATAAGACCATTTGTATATATATGTATGGTAAAATGGTACATATATAATTATCGTTATTTGGATTATCAGAAGAAATACTCTCGCGAACAGAGAAGGGATTCGAGATTAGTCTGTCAATGCTTTTAGGTAAATATTTGTGTATGTAAATTTAGAGGAAAACAAACCGATATTCAAGGAAGAGAACCCACGCTCAAATATTAAATTGGTCAGCAGGGGTCGGAAACTGATAAGCAAACCGATACACATACATGCATACATAAAGTACATATGTATATAAGAATAAGGAAATGGTTGTCAAGGGCGTTAACTGCACTGCTATGGTTTTGAGCGCATTCCAAAAAATATATAATAAATGGTGGTGCTTATTGTAAAAGGAATAAGTGCACATGTGCATATGTATGTGCGTGCATTTGAGCATACATACACATTGACACATACAAGTATAAATTCGATAGACAAGAAATGATCGTAAATGTCAAGTCGCGCCTTGCTGCTGAACTGCTAAAACATACATTCAAATATATGTATGTATGTACTTGTGTATGTATATAAATACACTTACACAGAAGCAAGAAACAAAGAAATCTTTATGAACTGCACCAATGACCAATTAAAGACACTGGCGTTTTAAATTGAAGTCATGTAGCTGCATATGTACTAAGCCTCTGTCGATAAAACACAAAGCTGATCGTACATATATTACATTATGAATTATACACACGCATGCACACAGTAATTGCACACATACATACAAACATTTCAGCATGCCGGCAGCCATTAGGACTTTGACAAGGGTTTTGTGCACTTCACTTGTATATTTGTACTTGAGCACATACAAAAGTGTGCAAGGAATACAAGGCAAATATGAAAAAAACCAAAAAAATTAAAACAACTTACTTGGTGCTGGATTTGTTGTCGGTAACATCAAAATTGGCAATCATCCTGTTTGCTTTTCACGGTTTACTTTGATTTGTAAGTTATATCTTTGATTTAAAGTACTGCAGAATCGCAGATAACTTAGATTCAATAAAAACAATTTTATTTTAAAATGAATACAAATGCAGACCGGGCAAAAACGCGTCTTGGTAGTTCGTTCAATCGAAATAGAATGAGAAGGAATGAATAATCGATGTATTACATATCGACAATACAAATTTCCGAAATTACTTATGGTCACACTATAATGCTCAAAGTCAACTGTTACTCAACTGTGAACCTTCAGCTCTGTTATCGATAGCCATGTTAACATCGACTACCTATGTTAATGGCAGTCCGCCATTTAAAACCATAATTAATGGTGTTAATAAATAACTACGTTTGAAGAAAAAATATCTATATAAATATTTGATTCTATTTTAGCATTAAGGTAATTGTGAATTAACAATAAATTAGTGCAAAACTTGAATCAGTTAACATAAAAACAACATGTTGGTGTTTTCCAGCACTTGAACTGTACACAATCAAATACAATTCCAATCCCCCGTCTATACTGTTGTTTTACAACACATAAATTATACACACGCACACACACAAATACAAGCGTACAGTCGCAACATCTTAAAAAATTGGAACTTATTTTTGCAGTGTTAAAACTAATCTATCCAAATATTACACACGTAATTGAAGGTCTGTCAGTGATGAACGTTGTAGAAGTATAGAGTCACCGTCGTAGCGCCACAGTCAGCCAGTGGGCGAGCAACAAACACAACATGATAGCATCCGAATCGGAGGCCATAAACTCTGCCACTTATGTGGACAACTATTTGGATTCCGTCGAGAATCTGCCCGACGATGTGCAGCGCCAGTTGTCCAGAATACGGGACATTGACGTTCAGTACCGAGGTAAAATAATAAAATGGCGGCCGCCTCAAATGTCTCACCTAACCTGAATGCAAATGTGTTCTCCATTTTGCCAATAGGTCTAATACGCGATGTCGACCACTACTATGACCTCTATGTGTCGCATCAGAACTCACCGGACACCAACCGCCGCTCCCGTTCTATCAGCCGAATGCATCAGAGCCTTATACAGGCCCAAGAGCTTGGCGATGAAAAAATGCAGATTGTCAATCACCTGCAGGAGATAATTGATTCGAAGGTGAGACAATTGGACACTGACCAGCAGAATCTCGACCTGAAGGATGACCGTGATCCATACATACTGCTGGACGATGGGCCGCCCTCAAAAATCCAGAGACTGCAGAGTCCAATGTGTGATCAGGCCAATAGCGTTGGCAACAGCGGGCTGAATAACAGCGGACTCAGCGGCAATGGAGGCAATTCCGTATCAAAGGACAACTACGGATCAGTTGCCTTTGGTGCTATTGTCAGTGTGTCGTCAGCCGCTGTGGGTGTTGTGAGTGGCAATGGAGGAAACTCGACACCGACATATGATCGTTCCAACCACATTGGAAATGGTGGCAGCGGATTAAACGGCAATTATTGTGGCAGTGATCTTCAGCGATCGGGCAGCAAACGCTCACGAAGACGCAACGAAAGCTTGGTCAATAATGGCAGCTCCACGGAAATGGGTGGCAATGAATCCAATTCGGCAAATGAAGCTGGCGGCAGTGGCAATGGAAATGGTGAGCGCAAAGGTTCCATGGGCAGTAGCGGAGGCGTCGGCCAACGTAAGACGCACGTACAATTGTCAAGCGGAGGTGTGGCTGGCGGTGGTGCGGCTGGCGGCGCTGGCAACGTTGGTGGTAGCAACTCGGGCAAGAAAAAGAAACGTAAGGTCCGTGGAGCCGGCGCTTCGAGTACAGCGGCGAATGCACGCGAGGAGACGCCACCGCCAGAACCCATTGATCCCGACGAGCCAACGTATTGCGTGTGCAATCAGGTGCGTTGTCAGATAACTCAGCTCAATATGTTACAGGAAATAATGAATAATTATATTTGATCCGATTAGATATCCTTTGGAGAGATGATACTCTGCGACAACGACTTGTGCCCCATCGAGTGGTTCCACTTCTCGTGCGTATCCCTTGTGCTCAAGCCGAAGGGTAAATGGTTCTGCCCGAACTGTCGCGGTGAAAGACCCAATGTTATGAAGCCGAAGGCGCAATTCTTAAAGGAACTCGAGCGCTACAACAAGGAAAAGGAAGAGAAAACTTAAATCATGTTGTTATTACAGTTTTGTGTTGAACACTAAACCGTTACAGATTACAATTAGATATTAACTCTTGGACCTACACTTTGTAAATTATTCGCTTCTAAAATATGTAGTTATTGTAAAACGCCCCCTTTTCTCTAATTGAACTTAAGGTTGTTTATTTGGGCTTTTCTGCCCCCTTTGCACACACTATAATCTGTGGATAGAGGTTGCCAATTTTGATTTCAAGTATTTGTATAAACATTTACGCTACCTTATTGTATAAGCTTACGTTTAATAAACATTAACATTCATTCTAAATGTGGAAAAGTAGAAACTGGGAGAGTTAATTAAGGCTCACAGCTAATTTGGATTTAATCAATAAGAATTTAAGACCACGGACACCCAGCTATAGCCTAATTTGATATACCATGGAAACCCTAATATAGCCATATAATTTTCCAGTGTGAAGCCGGACATGTAATATAGTTAAAGAATAAAAATAAAATAGTAATTTGTATTTATATAAATCTTATTCGTCTTGTATAAACTATAGATATATTTGTTATTTATATTAAATGTATAAAAGACACGATTGGTCGGGGAATGCTGATATTGCAAAATTGGCTTTGGACGGATTAGTTCATTGTGCAGCCAAAAGTTCAAATGATAATATAAAATGCTTTGAAAATATTCGATAAATGTCAAGTTTTTGGCATATTTGATACCGTCTCTATGGCATTAATAATTCGATGTTTGGATTCTGAATCTGCAGGAAGATTTGGTATTGCGAGAACACGACGAGCCAGCAGTATGTCTGAAATTATTATTTGTATTGAACAATTGTTTTGCCAAGAATTATTTGCTTTACTTACGTTATAGGCCATCCACAGTAAGTTCAACAGTGCCGAGAATGTTTGTATCAACTGGTAAAGACATAATTTATTTAGTTGTATATATGTTATCAATGTGTACTCACGTATATGTAGTAGCCTCCAATCAACCAAAGGCTCCAACAAAATTGAAATAGAATAGCGAGTCCAACCAAAAATAGCCAAGGCAGCAGCCAACCACGAGTACTGCGAATATTTTTCAAATATAGTTATAATTTGTATTGCAGAGCTAGAGCTAAGCACTCACCTAATTTTAATTCCATAGTACACAAGGTAGGATGCAAGTATAATCAAGAGAAAATAGATTATAAAAAAGGCACCTGCGATCGGCATAGACGATCGTATGTCCGTTTCAAACAACGGCGAATACAGTTGGCCAGACTCTCCACCAGCAAGCATGTAAGAGATCAGTGTAATCATAACTATACTCAATGCGGCCGTGTAAGCGGCAACGGCGTAGCTGCCCGTGCGTACATTATTTGACCATATAATGGGTGACCAACAGGAACTCAACACAACCATTTTCAATTAATAATGTCGAAGGTTTTATTAATATTTGTAAATAAATGTCTTGGATGTAAAGTCAGTCAACGCCAATGTTTAGTCCAATGTTGTCAACGCCCTGACTATCGATGGCGCAATCGATGTATTTTTGCAATGCCCTATCGATGGTGACTTTACACTATCGATAGTGGCCGGCAATTTTACCATCGTAATAACAATACGTAGTCGAAATATTTATCTAAACACACAATGGCGCTGTTAAAATTGTGAAATTATTAATTAATCTATCTGCATAAATTAAATATGTTTGCTATCATTTGCTTAGTATTTTAAAATATCGAAAACCTCGATTAGCGCCACCATCGAAAGTCTTGCAGCTGTAGCCCTGAAAACAACAAAAATTAGCGATGACAAATTCAGATTTGATTATTCAATTACTTTGCTGATATGTTTTATTGACGATGCAATGCTTAATAAAAAAGACGAATTTTTACTATTTCATATAAAATTGTCGCACATAATTTCACTGATTAAAAATATACTGCGGCGATAGATAATTTGAGTGAGTACATTTTGCATTGAAAGAATCGATACATTGACCAATACTATAATCGATATTTAATTTTTATCTGAACTACGCGGGCCAATAACAATTGGGTGTTGGATATTTATTTTTAACTGAAGATATATTTTATAAATTCTTTTATACATTATTGCTTTATCGACATCTTACAATCTATTCAGACAGATAACCGATTTTATTACGCGATTTTCATAAATGACGCTTGTGAATGACTGTTAATTGAACAAAATCGATTAACATTACATTAACATATGAACAAATGTAGTCGGCGATTACATGTAATCGAAAATTACATTAACATATGAACTGTTATTAACAGTGTGCAATTGTTTCTAAAAAGCTTTCATTACTTGCGTTTTGTTTAAGAATTTGAATGATTGATTGAAGACTAGTTTATTTGATTTTATTAATTGAAATCTATAATAACCTTGGCATCTTGACCAGAAGACGAAAATCATATGACATTCGCCGATTGAGGTTTGAATTCGAATTTCAACAGAAGTCAATTGCCTTATCCAGTTTTGTAGTAGGAGCCGGCAAACTTATCGATAGGCGGCAGCGGCAGCTGTAAGGAAAGAATTGTAATAGAGTGCAATCGAACGCGATTGACAACGGTCGTACTGGGGAGGGTGTTGCGGATGAAATATTATTTGATTTCATTATTATTTGAGATACGAAAGCATGATTATTATTTTGTAATACAAATGCTACAGTGTGAAAGTTCGTGCAGTTATTAAAAATGATACTAACTTGTTAGGTGCGTATATTTGATCTATCTATGATAAAAATCCGCGGAGCAGAATGAAGTTTAAATTTGATAATGTCGCGCGGTTAGATAAACAAACTAAAGTGCTCGAAATTTAGTTGAATAGATCTTCGTACGAAGTAGTTAATGGTTTTGTTTTACATGAATAAGGCTTATAATTTGTCTTGAAAGTATTGGGTTCAATATGGTGATATTTATTTGGTTCGCCAATGTGATGGAATTGTGTTTTGAGTTCATGCTCTCATGCTGGCTAAAAGATCACGGTACTTTGGGTACGGCAATACAGTCAGAGCGAGTGCCGACCCATATTTCGATTTCATTTCATTTACAAAAATAAAAAGGCGGCCAAAAAAAGAACCAAACAAAACAAAAAAGCAAAAAAAAAAGCAACAAAAAAATCAAACAACAACACGAAAAGCAGCTTCGGCGGCAGTACGAATGCTCAGATACTCAAGTGCAGGCAAAGAAGTAAGAGATATGCCGTAAAAAGGCAGCATAAGTGTATTTTGAAGATACATTTTCATGCTGATGACTGCTCGTTGGCTGCTGTACTGTTTGTGGCACGTTGGTTCAGTAAGCTGCCCGCTGGCTTTCATTATTAACTGTTACACATTATGCAAAAACTAAAAAAATAAAGTTATGGTAACAATAAGTAACCGTTAAGGTAAACTTTAAGCAAATATTCGATTTATGTACATATTCAAGATTAAGTATCTCGGTAAAAGTAAGTACTTAAGTACTTAACTTTAATTGTAAATAGCGCCCTTTTAATTCGGCAAGTGGCACGAAGCACAAACTGCAGATTAAGCTCAGTTGATCTGTGGCAAGCAAGCGGCCAAGTTGTAAGTTTACCTGATTCTTGGTTGCTGTTGTCGTTGCCAGTTAACTGCTTTCAACTTTCGTATGATTCATCCACAATGATCCCTAGGGCGCTTGCTTATAAGCCAACTTCAATTCGTTCACTTAAATAACTTTATTTACTGAAATCATTGCTATTATCTTTTGGCTAATTGTTTCTAAACATAACTGATAAATGAATGGCAGACCAATTTACACTGCATTCATTCAACAAGAAAATCAAATATCTCCCTGATGCCAGCCACCGTTTGCCGCATCGTTGCCACAGGCAATAACATTTACATACTTACATCCATGCATACAAATATACAAACATACAAACATAGATTTAACGTATTTATGTACAAGTTGTTGCCATTTGAACGCTGTTGGCAATGGCAGTAATGTGACCATTTAAGACCTCTTTCTGATGTCTTATGGAGTGAAAACGTCCTGCTGTGTGAAAACAAATTATAGGCATGTAATGTTGCATGTTACGTCGCGACAGTGATGCGGTGCGAGACTCCCAGGGCTAGGGGCTAGTCACCCAGGCACCCAGGCACCGAGCACTCTAGCATCAATGGGTGAAGCCATGATCAGACTTTAGTTAGTGGCATGCTGGGCAAAAATGAACGGGGAAGCGGGGAGCGACTTACTGCTGGTAGTAGTATAGTAACACTCAAAAGTCAGGCCCGGTCTGGCCAGTTGTATTTCGGCTTTATGTTGATGCATTTGCATTGGCGCATGGTAAGCTTTGACTTGTGTATCTTGTTGCTCTCTAATACTCTCCTAACTGCTTATCAGATTTGTGGCAATTGTACACAGCTAAGCTATGTTGTTCTCTTAATACCCTGTAAACTGTATTGTGCCTAAAAATAGAATTGTAAATAGGAAAGTAGAATCAATCAAGCTATAAATAATGTTGTGTTAACAGAGAGTAGAAGACAGCTGTGATTCTTAATGACAATATGCTCGTAGATTTTTATTTATGTAAGAAAGGAGTATAGCTGTTCTTAAATTTAATCAATTAATAATAAATCTTATAACGGTCAATATTTACATTTACAATTACATTTAAATTCAAATTAATTTTGTATTTATATGGTTGTGTCGACTGTTTGTAGCTTGACAATAAATAAATAAATAAGCGTCTTTTGCAGAGCAAGAGGATCTACTAAGAAATAGAGTCTGCCACCGCATATAGTAGACCCAGTTAAAAGATACTCACGACCTCGTCAGCGCTTAGTTGCAGTTGCGCCCACACAAAAACTGTCCGCCTGCAAAGAAAGCTGGTGCAAACGTAATGAAAATCATATGATTAAAGTCTTGCAATCATATTTATAATTTTTGGGAAGTGATGATTAAAACTGAAGAGACTCTTTTCATTTTCCAGCAACTTTTCAGTCTCAGCTGTATTTCAATCAAAAGCCAAACGCTTGTCTATATAATATAGATACTTAGTTTTTATGTCAATTTTCAAAAGATAATTATCGAACAATATCACGATTAAACAGCGATAACAAAAGACATTTACAAGTGTTCCTCCTCTCGACCTCATGTGTGTGTGTGTGTGTGTGTTTATATTTTTGGCATCTTCCTGCTGTTTATCTTATGATTTTCATCGCAAAACACAATACCGCTTTTTCTTTTCGTTTAGTGTAGCAAAGACAGCAAAACAGAAAAAAATATTGATAATTTTCATAAAAACTAAAATCAAGTCAAGTTCCGCATTATTGTTTAAGCACCAAAAAAAAAAAAAAGATGAAAAGAAAAAAACAGCATTCGGCAGACAAATCTAAAATGGATTAATTGAATGTTGTGCATTACTTTGAGTGTGCTCAGTTGTTTATACGTTTATACGTTGAATTGTTTGAACCGAGAGGTCACCTTTAAGGAAAGGTCGTGAAAGTACAACTCTGAGTGGGCCTAATCGAAAATCAAAAGTGAAACGTTGCCCAAATAGCACTCAAACTGAAGCAGATTGTATGGTTGAATTCACTAATTAATCAACTTTGCTCAATCTCTGAAAACTACAAAACAAGAAGGAACTGTTAACTGCTGCTCGGTACCGACGATTTAATACCCTTCTCAGACAGTTTAGTTACTTTTTTTTTATTTCTTTATAGTTCAGAGAGTCGAAATATCTCTATATGATTAATTTGCGATACCATTTTTATTCATTTAACTGATTACAGAGTATAAAGTGTCAACTTACTTTTTTCGTATTGAACATTTGCCATTTTATTGGGAATATACAATCGATTAACTGAAGGCAAATTGTGGTAAACGTTTTGTTTTCCATTTAGTTTGTGGCTTAGCCAAGACTGACGGATTCAACATGTACTTGATCTTTTCGTGAGCTATTTACTTTTGACCAAACTAGAGTGCACCAATTGAGAGTGCCCTACCTGGAAATACCCTTTAGTCAAGACTGAATTCTAAAACGTTTATATATTGCAGCTTTTTAGATCGGATTTTTCTTAAGTCATCATCAATTTCCAGCTCAATAGTGAATTTTTAGACCGTTTACTTAAAAAAAAAGTATAAAAATTGTGCGTAAAGAAGTCTGGAAGACCCCATAAAGTATATATATTCTTGATCACTTCAACATTCGAGTTGATATAGCCATGTCCGTCTGTCCGTACGTCTGTATGAGCGCCTAGATCTCAGAGACTCTAAGAGCTATAGACACCAAATTTGGTATGTTGGTCTGTCTATGGGCTAAGCAGAACCATTTTGTGTTAAAACACGCCCACTTCCGACCTCGTAAATTGAAAACAAAAGTTTTGAAATCCAAAAAAGGAGAATTATTAAAGCTAGAGTACTAGAGACATAGACAACAAGCAACAGGGTCCTTATATATACTGAAAATTTCATCGCGATCGAATAATAAACTCGGAAAATGTTCAAAGCAAAATTTTACGCAGTGTCGGGACAATGAAAAAGAAGAGAACGCTGACGCTACAACACACTACAGAGTATTCGCACATTTTCTAGTTTTTATACCCATTAAAAATGGGCAAAAGCGGTAAAATGAATTTGTGTGAATGTATGTAACAGGCAGAAGGAAGCATACCCTATAAAGTATATATATTATTGATCAGCATCAATAGCCGAGTCGATTGACACCTGTTCGTCTGTCCGTCCTTCTGTCTGTCTGTCTGTCCGTCCATCCGTCTGTCCGTCTATATGAACGCGTGGATCTCAGCAACTATAAGAGCTAGAGACTTCAAACTTGGAATGTAGGTTCCTGAATACCATGCACAGATCGAGTTTATTTTCAATTTTCGATGCCAAGTCCCGTTACTTTTAAAATTAGAAAAATCACCATAGCATATGCAATGTAAAAGCTAGAGACTTGAGATTTGGCACACATGATAAAAATCTTGGGCTTAATGTTTTCTGGAAATTTCATAGCAATGCCTCTCCCCCTTCGCCCATAACTCGAAAAAGCTGATAACAAGAGCAGTTTTATAGTAAGAGACTTGAGATTTGGCACACATGGTAAGTATCCTACTGTCAATGTGTGCATCAAATTTCAGTACGATCGGATATTGAACTCAAAAGTTATTAAAGAAACTAATTTATGCAGTCGCTGCGCCACGGCGACGATATAACGAACTAAACATAAACAATCAATAGCCGCAGTCCAGTGTTGCCAGACTATCGCAAGCTACCTACACTCGATACAAGCAAAACGACTTCAAGCGATATATTTAAATCCTATTATAATGAAAATACTTTTCTTTGAAGACCTGCACAGGGTATCCTACTGTCGCGCTCGCTCGACTGATCGGCTTGTTTTGCATTGCGGTTATAATATCAATAGAAAATGGGGGTGGAATAGGTGTTCGCTATTTTTCTCTTAACACTGTCATATGCAATTGAGGAATAGTCGAGAGTTTAACAGCATAAGTTAAGGGTCTCTCATAGTCGACTATAGCATATCGTTTCCTACTATCGCTCCCGTCCCTACTGTCGCTCCGGCCCCGACTCTTCGGCTTATTAGTTGCCTAAGTTTGTCTCAAGTTTCCAAAATCCGTTCTAAATTATGATTCGTTTCTACAATTTTATTAGTTTGAAACATAACATTGTTATAATATTTTTACTGATTTTATTTATAACCAATTTGTATATGAATATTTTGTATTTACGATTTAGTTAATATTTATAGCTTAATCTAGTGTAACTACAATGTTTGAAACTGGGTTGCGAGAGGTAACATATAATAAATATTTTATTCTATTTAACCGAACTGCACTTGAACTAGTTGATCGAATTTCAAGTCACATATAAAGTAATATATATTTAAATAATGGTTGTAAATATTGACGTTAAAAGTGTATTGAGTGTATTATGAATGTGTATAAGATGTGTATTATAATGACAGCTATGGATACTACCTAATTGTCATCAAATATTTCATTTATATTTATTTTAAATATATCATATCATATCTTCTCATAACATGCAAAGAAATAAAATTAAAGACAATTTTCGATATATTTGTATCTTCCGAATCTGTCGAACTCAAAACATTTACTTTTTATTTATTTTTTTTGCAATTCTACGATAATCGTTAATAGGAACAGTTATTTAAATATTTTTGTACACGTATATATGCGCATTTTAATAAATGTTTTAACTGTTGTTTGCTAGTTTATTATTTGCTTGTTTACAAAGCCAGTACTAGATAAAAAAAACTGTAGATAAAACGAGCGTTTAAACGAAAACTCAGCAAAGCCGCAAATATTTTTCTGTAGATATACGTAAGTTCTCGTAGGTAAATACGTCAGTATAAAGAGAAAATTGAATTGAAACCTTGAGCACCGACTTTTTTTTACACTTCTACATATTAGAGTTCGAATGTTTTTCTATCAATTTATACTGATGATAACTAATTCCAAACAAAGTACTTTAAAAATTCTGGCTTAATAATTGAGTTAAAGTATTATTGAAAACAATTTGCATTGACATTGACATTGTGTAAAAATATCTTTAATAGAATGTGAGTAAACAAAATTTAATTAATTGTATGCCTTTGTAGTAGGCCTACAGACGATCGTCATTTAAAAGCCATACAAGTTTTGACATGTTGCGAACATTTTGCTGTCTTATGCAAAAGTATCTAACCGGCTGCCATCTCAACACTCAACAATAATCAGAATTAAGAATTAAGCCTGACAACGGGCTGTGTGTTACATGTTACGTCTACGCTAAGGCCAAGACGGCTATATAGTCTATTTTTAAACTTCTGTGATAGGTCGTTTAATGCCTTGGCTGTTTTGACTGACAAGTGACAGCGGATCAACGGCTGCCGCAAAAGAATGTATCCCAATGCAATACGAGTACACCTTTGTTGTGGGCCTCTATGATTAATCTGCACAGCGTTTCAGGCGATTTAGGCGTTTCGGCCGTTTCGGCATACCAGCAACACCTTATTCGTCATCCCAGCCACAACCCCAACAATGAATAAAGGTGATTAAGAATCGGATACCGCGTACTGCGTTCTACACTAGTGTTGATTCAATAATCCATTAATTGTGCTCTCATCTCATTCAAATTTTATAATAGCAGGCATATAAACGCACAAATCTATAAATCAAATAAATATTGTAAATATTTAATAATAATACATTCTTTATAGAAATTGGTTTACCTTTTGACTAGACAAATTCAAAGCGAACTCAGGGGAAATTTGGAATCGCAAGTAGATACACTCATGAAAAGCATATAAACTGCAATTTAATAATACCATAATGAGCAGATTATATGTCTGACAGGTCTATGACTCTTTTTTTGCGTATCTTTATTAAAAAGAAAGTAAAGTTTGCTCAAATAGAAATGACAAAGAAAAGCCTGACCAATATTAATTTCCAACTGTTGTTAGCTAAAAAACAATAGATCGCATTGTCAGGTAATAAAATACCAACTGGAAAAATGTAAAAATATGTTTGCTAGAGGGTAACCACCGGAACCATGGCTATAACTACTTCATATACTTATGTATATTATGTATATAATATATTGTTTGCCTTAGCGGATTAAAGAAAACAGCGATAAAACACAAGTGTAGGGTATCTGTAAGTTGAGTGTGTGTGCCTAGCTTTTGCTGTGTTTTTTCTTAAAATTCCTTGATACTCGTATTTGCACAAGATGAACGCCTTGGCGAAGCATCTGTTGACGCTGTGTAAAATAAATGGAAGCTGAAAATATCATTTAGTTGCCCGAGATTTAATTATAGCCAGCTGAAGTGCTAGCATGACACACATAAATTAATATGAAGTAAATCCAGCTGTCTATTGCATATGCATATAATCCATAATAATTGTATAAAAAAAAGGGTATCACCTAGAAAACTGTGTTACGCACAGATAGATATTAATGTATTTATTATATGTATATGTGCATATTTATTTTTAATTCTCTAATTTTATTAACTCTATTACGCACATATATCTAACTCTTTAAGTAGTTATATTTGTTAGTTTGATTCGTGTATAAATTATACAATTAAATAGTTTATTTTTACTACTCTTTAGTTCAGTGATCAAAGTGATCACCTCGCTCTTGTTTATTTATTCATTGGCCTTTATTATATTAATTTGTGTAATCCATAAAACAAGTTAGAAATTCTCTCTGTATACTTCGTGGCTTTAGGGTACTGAAGACTTAATACCCTTAAAGATTGTTGATATAGATATTTTGTAAAATTGGTTTTAAATATTGTACAGTTCAGGAACTCAATGATTGTTATTTGATAGTTTATTTCATAGATAGTTACATTCGATGAGCACTTTATGATGAGTTAGTAACACCTTGCTTAAGGGTATACAAAGTGTCACCACTACTTGGACACTTTTAAGATTATGCACCCCTGATTTACGACTAACTAGAAGAGAGTAAGAGATTGTGACATTCCATAGCATTTGAGAGTACGTATGATCATTTATATGGGAACAACTCTAGCAATATCAACTGTATTAACTCACTTAGCGTCTGTAGGTAACAACTGATGAATATAACGGAATGATAATACCTTAAAGAAATCTAATGATTTTCTCATTTCAGTTACAAATTACCGTCTGGATATTAATGTGAATTTTGAACGAGTGTTCACATTATCTGTTATGCTAATAACAGCTGAATATCAATATTAATAAGCAACTGTTAATCCAATGCTTAACAAGGCCTTAAAACACTCGAATAGACAGAAATCGGAACCGATGTTTATTAAAAATGTAAGGAAGTCGGAAAACTCGGCAGAAGTGGGCAAAAAAAAGCAATTGGTAATAAGAAAAAACAATAATGAGCATTACGATCTGCAGAATGAAAACGAAAACGGAAATCAGACGCAACAACAACAGCGTGAAAAGCTTCGGCGACCAAATGAAAATGGTACAAAAAGCTCGCGTGCTTTGGCGTTCTGCGAGAGTTGCTGTAGAGAGAGACACAGACAAGAACAACAACAACAACAGCAGCAGCCGCAGCAACTGAAGCAGAAGCAAAAGCAGAAGCAGAAGCAGCCTGGCATTGTAGCTTTTTATCGGTCGTATTCGGATTCAGTGTCTGATTTGTCGTCGTATCGTTTTGTCTCCGATGAGGAAGAAGCCTGCGATAATGATGCCGATGATGATAATGATGATGCTGATGACGATGATGACGTTGGCGTTAGCTCGCTGTTGGTCCCGTGTATAGAAATAGAACAACGCGAGCCAAAAACATCAACTATCACACAACAAAAAGCAACAACAACAACAACTACAACCGAGACAACGGATAAAGCCTTAAAAAAAGCTAAAACGTCATACGCGTCATCGCTTTCCCAATCGCGCACGACTCGCAGCGTGTCACCGACAATTTGTTGTTATAAAACTATTGGCAAAATAAATCAACCGTCAGGCGTTGAACAGGAGCAACAGTTAACAGAAGCAACAGTTGAACAGTCGAGTCCTTGCTGGCCCGATGAGCCAAAAGGACAGTATAATTTTGGATCCTATTTGCATTCCTATCGTCGTTATCCGCCGCCAGTTCCGCCCAAGCCCAAATATCGTATCTGCCTTGAGGTGACCGCATGCAGTGGCCTTCCCGATGCCGAACCCGCTCTGAAAACTCGCCGTGTGGAGGGAGATGAAAATCTAAAACTAACCTACCCTTTGACTTGCCCTTTGCCACCGTACAGTAATCCATTGACGTCCACAAATAATCATAAGCGTGGAAGCGGAAAAGAAGGAGACGTAGACGGAATTAGCAGCTGTTGTGATTGCCAGAGCGCGCCAGTGGCAGCTGAAAATAGCTGCAAATTGCACGCCATTGAGACAAATAACAACAACTATAACTGTAAATTAGAGACAACCTCTAACGGTGCATTGCAATCGAATAAAACGAATAGAACGTGTATATTACGCTACGATCGTTACGGTCATCTGAAACAAGAGTATACTTTAAATAGCAACTCAAATAAAAAATTTGTCTCGAAATCGGAATCGGAACCGGAAACGGAAATCAATTCATCAGCTCGACACTCGGAGTTTAATTTAATCGAACCGTCAGGAACTGAATTTTCGCAAACGAATTTAGCGATTGCTGACGTAGCTGATGTCCATATAGATTTAAATTTATCGAATGATTTAATCTCAAATTGCAGTGAAAAAAGTGTCTTAATAGACAATTTGAAGAGATCTGCCAATGTGTCGTTGCACTCAACAACCTCAACCTTCGCGAGCATATCGGTCCATAATCTAACTTATGCAAATGGTTGCTTAGTTGACTATACAATACCTCAGCACACGGTACAATTTAAAGAACTTCCGGTTATTCAAACTTTCGATTGTTCTGCTTATGCGTACGATACACTGGGACAAAGGTGGCAAACAGATGTAAGTAACAACAAAAATAGTATAATAGAAAACATAAAATTGAATAAACAAATAGATATGTATGTATGTTCTCCAAGTAGTATCCTAACCAGGTGCAGAGTCCCCCAACACACATTAGCACTCGTACGTAATTAAGTATAGTATATAACAAATAATATATTAACATACATACTACATACTACATATATAAACTTAAATGGTCCGTAGATATCTCATTTTATATACTATGAATTTGCAAACAATCTTGTGGATACAAGATTATGCACATATATGTAGTACATCAATGCAATTTTGTTGAAAATTTTCAGTCATTAGTCCCCGTTGAATCTATTACCAAAAAATGAATCATTCAGAGGTGTGAGCATTATTAAATTTGAGCAAATTACGAATAAATCTTCAAGTGTATTCTATTTATACACGTGATAAGAACACGGATGAACCAAGAGTTGCCGGTTATAATTATTCCTACAAATACAAAGGAAATAGGAATAGAAAATAATATTGATCTTAAAGAAAGCTGTGATTTTTGTGCTTGTTCCCAATGTGGCGCCTTATTTTCCCTTCTTCCCAATTAACAGTTTCGAATAACAAATATGACTATTTGTATGATTTAAGTCTTATGCCTCTCTCTTATTCGTGTCACGGAACCATCTCTAGGCAACCCTAATGTATACTCGCATGCATACAATATGTATCTTTTTAGTATATACATCTATAAACATACAACTTATAGAATGCATATGTGAATGTATGTATATATGTACGTATGTTCCTTTCAGGAAGATGTGAGATTGTCAGTTTGATTACGTATGGATGTACACACTAACATAATTGCGGGTCTATACGCAAATACATACATCTGTATGTATGTTTGTATGTATATAATTGTGCTAGTGGTGCCATAATTTGTTTGGGATTTTGTTGTTCTCTGTGATGTTCTGCTCTATTGTGTGCTTTTTGTAAGACTGTTTTAATATATAGATACACATATATATATATATATATATAGGCTTGCATGTATATTTTGAGTTTTCCTGGCTGCTCTTTGGGTTTATTCTCTTTTGTATTCAATATAGATTCTTGTTGTTTATACTAAAAATATCACTGTGTGCGTATATACAAAACTGATTTTCTTCTTCTATATGTATTTATATGTACGCATTTGTGTGTGTATGTATGCTTGTGTATCCATAGCATTTCTGTTTTGCCTTACATTGTGCTTTATGTGTCACTGTGCACCAAACAACAAAATAAACCTCAAGATGATCTGGCGCCCAAATAGTTAGAAGAATACCAGGTAAATTTTCGATATTATAACCCCCAAACGATATGGATCTGATATGCTGATTGAATTCGACTCTATGTTCTGTATACTTAGTCGGTTTCCTAGTTAAATAATCAATTAACGATCAGTTTAGGTAAAAGCTATATAATATATAGCTTGTATCTGCAAGATATTCCAATTGTCTTGTGTTATTTTTCCCATGTGCTAAATATTTGTCTTTCGTTTACGTACGTATGCAAAGGGTATCAGATGGTGGTTTAACTCACTTTTTTCTAACTAGCAAACAATTCAGTGAAGTAACTTCATCGTCTATTCGAGCAAGTCAATCTAGTCATGTCCACTCGTCCGCTGTATCTGAATTTGTACATCATATTTATATATGTACCTTTAATACGTAGGTCAAGTACATATATTTCAAGTTTGCATCCCACAAATCGATAAACAAAGAAGTTGAATATATTTATCTTATGTTTACTTCTGGGTTTATATACTTTTATATTTACAAATGAATTTTTGTGAAATTTCCATAGACTAGAATATGAAAGATATGGAGTATTCTGGAGCATTTTCGGATGTTGTTCTCCAATATGCCTTACAGATATTGCAAATGAAATTTAAGAGAGAACTAATTTGCTCACCTTTTCTCTCCGTTGACAGCGAACAATGGACAAACGACGTAATACTTTGGATCGCTTTCAACGTTTAACTTTTGGACGCAAATCAACATCATCCGCTGCCTCTGATGCTGCCACCAATTCGAATGCAAGTGGCAAAGCATCCGGAGCGGACAAGAATCGCAAGACTTCCGAGAGATCCGAACGGCTGAAAGAGCTGACGGAAATGCTGCGTGGCAGCAACAGTTCGCGTGCCTCCTCGACGCCAACACCACCGCCAATACCGCCACCGCGACGGCCAAGAATTGCAAATAACGGATCGGGGACGAGCAGCCTCGAAGTGCAGGATGTGGCTGCCACAACAAGTCAGTCGGTGTCAACCTGTACTGATGATCACGACGAGGCGTGCAGTCAATTACAAAAACAGAACAGCACAAATAGCAACAACAGCGGTGGCAACGCACCCTCAACAGCCACAAGACTCTTTCACTCAATTAGGCCAAACACGAGTCTCTCCAACTTGGAAGCTTTCATGTTGGGCAATCGCGAGAAGTCAAAATCATCTCCGCCATTGGCTGTGGGCGATGAGGTCGAGTCAAACAGTTGCGAGTGGGCAACACAGCTGTCCGGAGCAGAGACTCGCTGTGGAATTAACGCAGTGAACGCACCGAAAGGCAAATTACCATTTCGTTCTGTTTCGTTTTCACAAATCGATTGTAAATCAACATTAAGTGCTTTGCGCGATCGACTGCGTCGGGACAAGGCCATTGAGACGCCCACTTCGACGCATATTAGTTGTAACAAAGGCAACGAATCTCTCGATCTGGGTTACGATCGATCACGCATTCCGGATCCGGGCTGGGTGCATATACCCCTAAAGAGCTCGGGGCTATGCATTAATCTAAACTACGGGCAGGAGAAATCACTCGAACACGTACTCGAAGACGTCCAGGACTCGATACCCGAAGAGGATATCTTCAATACAGATAGCGGCAGCATCGCTGGTGTTTTACCAGCAACTGCGAGCAGTGTGATCGCGGCACACGCCAAGATGGAGTCGCTTTCGGACACCGTCCACTCCGAGGGGGAGTGCAACACGAGCGAAGAGAGTCCACCGGCCATGAAGGTGAAGGCGATTGATCCACCAATCATTGTTGAACCTGAGGGAAGTCCAGTAGCCAGTTCACCTAACTTGGTGACGCTTCTGGAAGAACCTTTTTCCCCGGAGTCAGCGTCAGATAGTGTCTTACAGACGGCAACAACATGCCTGATACCTGTTTCGGTTTATGAGTGTGCCGCACAAGAGTGGCTGGAAACTCCAGCTCAGGAATGGGTTGAGTTGGCGCCGGAGTTTGGCATTGTGCCACAGACGACACAGCCACCCATCTCCCATGCCGCATGTAAGATAACTCAGCCAGAAGCATTAACAACTGCAATGCGCGGTGATTTATTGCCAACAATATCTGTGAGTCGCAGCTCCGAGGAGAGTGATGATCGTGGCAAGGGAAACCCATCGACCTCACCCTCCTCACCCCAAGCGGAGCAGTGTGAGATATTCAATATTCAATCCGTGGAGAAGCAACGGCCGCAACAGTACAGCCAAGACGATCTCGATTTGGAACTGCGCAGTTCAGATACAATAGCCACGCCGAGACACAGCTCGGGTGAACGACACAAGCGACACTTGGATAAGTCCACGAAGCGGAAGGGCATGTATATAGATAACTCGGATTGGCATCAACGTGTTGAGCCTCCTCGTGAACTTGCATTGGACATATCCATAGCTAACTTTCAAGCCATTAAGCCCGACTCACCTGACGAGACACAGAGGTATGCCAATAGTCCGGTGATGTTTGAGATGAATACGCCGGAAATGGAGAAGGGATCACCGGTATGGAAGGGCTCACAGGAGAAGCCTCAATTGCTGAGCAGCTTTAGTTGCCAAAGCAGCGAGGAAAAGGACGATGCCAGCAGCAGTAACAACAATAGCAAAACCAACACCTTCCTGCATACGGATTCAATGTCCGATACCGAGGAACGTGTCAGCTGGAGTCCCACGCCCAGCGGAGATTATGACCACAAGCGCTACTCAAAACGTCCACTAACCGTGCGGGGTCCATATGGACAAATGCTAGAGGCCGAGTTGAAAAAACCCAACCGAATGCATTTCGAGGAGATACTCGAGGAATTGCGCGAGACAGACAGGTGAGCTTTTAGCTGCCAGCAAATAATAATTACAGGGTATTATGTGTAAGTGTGCTAAGCTTAAAGAGATGAGTGGCACAGCCCATAAAGTATATATATTCTTGATCAGGCCGACTAGTTGACTCGATTGAGTCATGTCCATCTGTGCCAAATTAATCTGGTCTCTCAGGTTACTCTCACTTTTTAAGTTAGAACGTTAAGTAGGAACGATAGGTTGAAAATCTATCTAGAGTATAAAAAACATTGTGTTTCTTGAGATATTGAGCAAATTTGGCTTAAGTCGGACTCGTATATCGTATAGTTTCCATAGGGATGATCACTCGAAAATCAATCAAATATAAACAACTTTTTTGTTTTTTTAAATTATTACAGCCAATCTCACTAATTATACGTTTGGTATTGGCTTATACATTCTGAACTAATTTTTCTAAAATCTGTTCACTATATCATATAGCTGACATAGGAACGAATGTTTAGTAAGAGAAATGTTGCTGTCTCCTGAGACAACTCTCAACTCTCGGATTGTATATTTGATATAGTCTTATACATGTTCACTAACTTTGGTTAAAATCTGACTACTTTATCATATAGCAATCATATAAAGGATTGGCTAAAATCGGTTCACCATATCACATATCTGTCGCAGGAACAATCATTCAAAAATCAACAATTAGTATGAAGAGCTTTGCTGTTTCTGGAGATATCTCAAATTGCAAATAATGTATTTGGTTTTATTATATGCACTCTAAAGAAATTTAGCTAAAATGAAGAAGTCCCTTTATAAGTATAGCTGTCATAGCAACAATCTATCGTAATTTGAATACAGAGCTCTGCAAGGGCATTAAGTCTTCGACGTGCCGAATATTACATTTCTGTCTTGTATTTAACTTGTTTTAATTTCCATTTTTCAGCCTGCACTCGCGCAACGCTGTGGCAAAGCCGTCATCAGGCTCCACGCGCGGCAACATGCCACAATATTCAAATTCAATGCGTGTGCGGAAATCAAACGCTTATTTGCCGGTACCGTCTCATGCACGCGCCGCGTCGACTCCATCGCAAATCGAGCATGTCAGCAAGGGGCCGTCGTTGCCGATTTCTGTTTCCGCCAAGGACCTCAACGAGACGTTATCAGCCGCCGATAAGCAGGCGCAGCATCAAATGAAACGTGCCGCATCCGAGGCGCCTACACCGAAATCACATCACAGCAAACGCAGCCAGTCGATGAGTAATGATAACAAAAGTCAACACCATCATAGCCATCATCATCATCATAGTCATGGATCCAAACGTAATCCGGATGTCGGCACTACGAGTAGCAGCAACAAGTCAAAGGTGCCACATCCCACCAGCGTGCCACCCACGGCAGCGTTGTTGGCCGAACTACTGAAAGGCTCCAGCGAGAATATGCTTTCCGAGCAGCGCCAGAAAACGATTGCGGTAAGTAAGAATACCCCGCAAGTCTTTTACAACAGGGTAGATTTGACTAGGCAATTTATATAAATGTGTTACATTTTATACATTTTATTTATTTACTATTTGATATTATTTATGCAATCATTTGGGTATTCTTCATTTTTTTTTTTTGATTTCTTACATCGATCTTCATTTTCGATGTTTTCGTTTTTCCCACAATCAAAAGATGTGTTGGATATTATACATTTTTCTGCGGGAAAACCGAAAACATATGCATGTGTACGCATGTTTGTGTGCATGTATCTGAGCGCCACATTTTGTATTTGGAAAATAAAGGTGTGAACGTGCGCATGCGCCAACAACCTCTGTGCGCTGGAAATGTGTCAGTGTGTTAGAAGAGCGCCCTTTTTTTTGTTTCGCGCATTTGGTGCGTTCCAGCGACGGCACCGTGGTCAAAGCAAAACATTTTTACGATTATTGCATGTTGCGCTTATCGAGAGAGACCAGCTTTGGCAATTAGTCGATTATAGTTAATGATTACAATTAATCAGTGCTTAGTCAGGTTTAATGGTGGCAGCTTTTTCAACAGTTCTCTAGCTGTTTAGGCAGTAAATTGATTTGCCTTATACACAATGAGTGTGTAAGTTTTACATTTTAAATAAATAATTATTTTTGTTGTTGTTTTATCAATAAAACTAAAACTAAAATTTTAATTTTGCAATCATATATTATATATTAAAATCATGACAAAAATTGAGAGATTTGTTTTGAAAGGATCATAATGGCGTAATTACTTTTCTTCTTTTAATATACAGTTGTAAATTAGCTTGTAAGTAAACATTTAAATTTCATTGTTGTTTCCACATTCTTTGTTTAGATCAAATATAACAGTTAACATTAATTTGGTAAACGTATCCATCTCCAGGATACTCCATCCATCTTAAATTCTCTACTTCAACCGGTTAATGCTTTCCGGTTTGATACATTTCAATTCAAAACTCTTACATGCGCACTCTGGTAATACTTGCCTGTTAGTTTGTGATCATAAATGCATAGGAATTTTAATGAAAAAGGGAATGGTGGAGAATGCATGTGCACACATACGTACATACATACGTAGCGACCTATGGACTCTTTGCCGGACACTTGTCGCATGCAGAATGTAAATGTGAAGCAAATGTGTTCGTATTTCCAATTTTATCGCGGAGAGTCGGCCTTGCTGTGGGTGGATGTTTTCGATTGGAATATGAAAAATGGAATTTAAGTGTGTATTTGGCACAATGGAATGTTTTTCAACGTGTTGAGTAGCACACTCCACACTCCTGTGCAGCTCGCTGTATGCGCCAGCAACAATGCGAGTATTAAACCGCTTCACACACACACACACACACATGCACATGCACATGTACACTTCCACTTCCACTTACACTTACGCTTACGATTACGCTAAAACACACACAACAGAGAATACACCTATTGGGGGCGGCTAACGTTGCTCTGCTTTACTCTTTCTCTTCTCTGATTTTCTCTGCTCTGCTCTCCCGCGCAGCAATAGAGTCTTCTCCGCCAACGCCAATGCGCGCGTTTAAATTCTTATTTGCTTTTTGTACCTCGGTTGTGTGGCGAAATTTTTCGTGTTTCGTTTATTTATTTTGTGGTCTTGTGGAAAATACATTTAAACTTAAAAAAAACAGGCACACACGAACAAAAATCTGCAATAGTCAAATTAGATAAATAATCATAATAAAAATCTCGCGAAGTTACAAGTACAATAATCAAATGGTTTTAAATAAAATTCAAATATTCTTATACTAGTCTACGATTTTACTTTTGACCATATACACACACACACACCCACACGCGCAAACATACCAATGTATATGTTATACGTATGTAAATATGTGCGTGTAAACATTTACGGATGAAAACAATTTAAATTTAATGTATATAATTGCACTCAGATTAGTGATTTGGTAAGAAGAGCTCAACTCTTCCACATAAATATAACATTTTGAAACACATATCAAATATTTTATTTAAAAAATATATGTATAATCGTGTGTGTATGTGCCTCTGTATGTACATATTTACAAAATTATCTCAACTACCATACTCTCAACCTCTTGTTGCGCTGCGCAGCTCAAAAACATTGTAAATTGTAATATTTTGTACTGAAAATATACACAGGCAAACATAGTATGAGTATTGGTAAATCACACTTGTAGCTTACATTTCTACACGTAAAATTGTGCAAGAAAATATAACAAAATTGTTTGTGAATTGATATGTTTAATAATTCAATATTATAGTAGTATTTCATTTGCAATTTTGATACGTAAAGTCCCAGATACTTATGCATAACCTGACTTCATTAGATACATATACAATACATGTATATATATGTGCACATACACATTTACATTGTATATGTATGTACAGTGCTTTATGCATAAAACAGATACATGTATATGAAGAGCACTTACTTTCGCTTATTCTCCCATATACGAGTAAATATGCGCAAATGTATGCTTGCATTGGAATTCCTAACCGCACACACAGGAAAAACGAGTGAAACTAATAAATAGTATGAAAACAATTCAAATACTGTGCAAAACAACATAAATAAGTTATCAACGTTATCTCTAGACATACGACAAAACGATTATTACAAAATTCTTAGGTATTGTGTTCTGTTCATCGTCTATTACAATGCTCTTCGAATTTTCTACTGTGTGCAAAATCTATCAATTTCAACTAATGCGTAATAAGTTATAGACATTTGTGAAGAGTTTTTATAATTGATATTAATGATGAATCTCACAAGAGATTCTGCTACTATCTGGCGTGAAATTGTTTGCATAATTTTGAGTTGTACAAATATCTGATAATAAGTTTGTATTACGGCTGAGTTTAGTTTAATTAATGCCATCTTTGGACTTGTTCTTCGACTCACTTTAATAGACAAATAATATCCCGGCTTTATTTATGATATGATTAAATATATAAATATGATTAAAACAAGCCGGCACCCCGACCGTAATGGCTATACTGACTTGCATATTGATGCTGGTCCAGAATATGGAGTTGGCCAAGCTTCCTTAATACATATATCCCCACAGTGTATTAAAAAAAAACATATTAATAAGATTCTATCCTTAAATCATTGAAATAATTAAGTTATTCAAATAGAGATATTCAATGTTGTTGCAATAAATAAGAATATAATGGTTAAACTATTCCAGTTTGATCTCATCTCATTTGAATTACCTAAATGTCTGAACCAAATCCGTTTTAAGAGGTTCGGTTCAATACCAGTTCTACAGCCTTGCATGTAATCATGTGCAACAAGAGGCATAAATTATAAAATAAATACCCTTGGTTTCTGTGGTACAAGCGACAACAACGTAATTTTAAAGTGTCATTATCAAACCACATACAAAGCCGATGATGGGCAAATAAGCCACAAGGTTGCCATGGTCGACAGTCGCTCTCACGACTGAATGAACAGCCACAACAACTCAATACATTAACGTGTATATATATATATATTTATATATATATATATATATACGTGGGCCGTAGTCGTTCTCCCACTCGACATCTACGCAAAACAACAAGCCTGCCCCACAATACATGCTCCCAGTACAATTCCTGCTCCTCCAGTATTATTACGCCAATGCGTTTCCTCAACAGAACATTACAGACCACTTTAGATTTAGTTTTTAGTTACCTGTGTTTTATGGCTGGGCGAGCATCCGGCTTTAGTTTGCGCTTAATTTAATTATAAAACTTATTTATTTAGTTAATGCAGATACAAATATAAATATATACTATACTATATATACATATACAACAAAAAACAATTCAAAGTGTGAGTGAAAGCTATAAGAATAGTTAAAAACACGGCTCAATAACGGCAATCATAATTAGAAAGAAAATTGCAACAAAATGTCGCACAATCGGGAAAATCTACGATTAAGTTTATTGGATTTACAAGCAACATTAACGGCACCATCGAACACAGTGGCTGCCACGCTGTTGCCACAAACACATGGACAGGTGACGCAGCCGCTGGCGGCAGCATCATCATCCACATTGCCATCGAGTAGCAGCAGCAACAGCAGCAGTGTCTCACAAGCTGTCTCGTTGGCGACAACCACAGTGGCACGGCTAAGCAAGGCTGGTTTTGGTGGTGCTGGCGGTGTTGGTGTTGGTGCTGGCATTGGTGGCGCGAGTCATCAGAATGACAAATGTGATAGGCTAAAGAAAATGACTTCAATCACTTGCTCCGACTCAGAGGATGATTCGGAGAGGCGAGCACAGTTCGAAATGAGCTGCAAATGGAATCTGGGCGGTTATGATGGAGTAAGTCTGGTGTGGTTGCAATAATGACTACTCAGTGGCTAAAAGCCAACATTTTATCACTTTTATCATGATTTATTGCTAACCCTATTTTCATTTTACTATCTGAATTGTTTATTTCATTATATCAATTTTAAATATAAGACACTTTGCTTTCGGTTTTAAGTTTATCAACATTATATTATCTATATTTCTCTATTTATTTGATAATAATTACTAAAATAAACATCCATTTGCAGGACACACGCAGCTATGTGGTTCAGGAAATCTATAGGAACGAACAGTCCTATGTGGAATCCCTGCAAACCGTTGTGCTCAAGTATCTAAAGGTGTTAAAGTCACCGGAGCATGCTGGCATGATAGATACACGCACTGTGGATGAGATATTCTTTATGGTTCCCGACATACTGGAGATACATGAAAAGTTTTTAAGTGAGATGAAACAACGGCTCGACGACTGGGATATACAGCAGAAGGTTGGAGATGCTTTTATGGAAACGGTAAGCATTAGTTGACCATAATGGAAGAACGTCTATCACTAAATAAATTGAACAACATTTTGTAGTTCTCGAAACTGGAGGTACTTGAAGTTTACACATCGTTTGTTAACAACTGTAATCGGGCCAAGAATGCCATACGCTTGATGAAGCATCAGCGACCTTCGTTTGCCAAATTCCTGGAGTCCACAGCCCGCGAGCATAAGGGAAAACTCACCCTGGACAATCTGCTCATAAAGCCAGTACAAAAGTTTCCCAAGTAAGTTTAAAGATAACTTTCTAAGAGAGTGCTTTAATTCATACTTTTCATATTCTTATTTCCTAAAGCTACGAACTGCTCTTTCAACGTCTGATCAAGCATACAGATCATGATCATCCAGATCAGAAACATTTACAGGACGTACTTAAGCTTGTCCATGACATTCTGGTGCACATCAACTGTAAGGAGCGTGAGATTATGGAAAATGGACAGCGTGAGGCGACATTACGTGAATTGGAAGGCGTCATAGAGGGCATTACCGATCTAATAGCTCCCGAACGTCAGTTCTTATTGTTCGATTTGGTATCGATGCCATCGGGACAGGGTGCTCGCAAGGATCGCGGATTTTTCCTTTTCAATGATCTTCTGGTCTTGACGAGCATCAAGAAGCGCAGTGGCACCATTAGGAAACCCAATAGCTCAACTTGTCCCGGCTCAGTGGCTACCACTTTGGATACCAACAAATACAAGTTCCTTACCAAAATTTCGTTAGATTGCTTAGAGATTGTCAAGAGTAAGTATATGATTTATCATTGAACATATATACGCATTGATGTCTGTTTCTTAAAATCTCTTTTTTAAACTAGCTAAAGATGAGAATATTAAGCGCATTGTTAGCGAAATAGAAAACCTGGCTGAAGACTGCAATAAGCTGCAACAAATCGCAGATATTACGGCTTCTTTAAAGTATCCACATCAATATTTGGAAGACGTTATACGGGAACTGCATCGTGATATACAGCGACAGTTGTCCGAGCGTCAGACAAACGACACACAACTAAACATGCTGGAGTTGACAGTGAGCTCTCCGTAAGTAGAGCGCTTATACGAAATATTGTTTTGTAGTTTAATAAGCTATTATTTTATTGATGTTTCAGTAACGGAAGTCAAAAGTTGACTGTGGTATTTTCCAAGACCGAAAAGCGAACAAATTGGGAAGAGAGTTTTAATGAAGCTAAACAAAAATTGGGTAAGTCTATGAACAACTATCAACTATAAGAGTTAGTTAAGCATATGATAAAATACAGACAATATACCTATACGAAAATAAAGATTACAGAGATATTATATTTGCCTAGCATGGAAATACTATAATATAATACATTCTGCTGCCAGACTGATCATTAACTTTGAATCTTTATCCCTCGAAACCGAACCGGAAGATTTTCTTTTCTTTTCGATTTCATATTGTTTTTTTTAATAATTTTCTTTATATACTACATACAGTGGACAAATAGAAATAAAATAAAAATTAGAGGTTATTGGTTTTTATTATTTTTATTTAATTTAATTTTATTCTACTACTGGCAAATAATTCATAATATTACCGAGTATTACATTACCTAGCATGTAAAGCTAGTTGAGGTCAGGCATTCCTGTAATATGAAAGCACTAAATATATATTGTGTTATAGAGCCAATTTGTTGAGAAGACCTTAAGTTAATTTAAACCATCGTAAAAACTCATATGTAAATTCGAATTTATTGCAATGAAGTTCGTTGTAAAGAAATCCGATTGTATTTTCCAAAAATATTTCACCATATTATTAAATTGGGGGATAATCAACCCGAGGCAAAACACAGAAACAACACCATCAATATCAGTTAGTTACATATTTATTATAGGATGATTGATTGTTTATGTTGTGTAAACCATTGTTGTTAGCAATTTGTCATTAATTTATTTGTGTATATATTTTGTTTATTTCTTTGCAGCTGCCACACTGGAGCGTCATCCCATACCGGAATTTCTCACATCAATTCCCATACGGAAGACACGGGCGGGTCTGCAATTTACCTGTGCGGCAGCCACGCTGAGCGAGAAGCGTGATGTTTGGGTGTGCAACAGCGACGGGTATGTGGGTCAGGTGTGCATTATGTCGTTGCATCCGGAACCGAACGTAACCAGCTGCAATGGTGTATGCAACGCACGCATTCTCTGTGTGGCATCGGTGCCCGCGTACAGCAGCAATGATGAGCCATCCAATAGAGGACAGGATGATAAGTCTCAGGATTTGCGGAGCACACACAGCTATACACAGCAATTGCGTGACTATCGCAAAAGCATATCCCCAATTGCCCAGCCCGTTTCGGCGTTAACCTCGGCCACAGCCGCGGTGTCAGTCTCAGCCTCCGCGTTGGCAACGCCGGAGAAAAAGAAAATTCCAACGCCCGTTATTGGCAATGGCGCTGATGGCGCCAGTCAAAGTAATACTCAACTAGATTTAAATTTAAGTTCCAGCGATGATGAGGCGGATGCTGGCCCAGCTTTGCCACTAGAGCAACGTGTACCCAGCCCTGCCCCTTCGTTGCATGCCACATATCATATGCAGCAAGTGAGTAATAAGCATTATGTCCGCTTCAATCTAAGACAATTGACAATTTGTTCATTCCCCAGGACTCCAACCCCGAAGAAAGCGAATGCAATCAATCGACAATGTGGATTGGCACTGAAGACGGCTGCATTCATGTTTACAATAGCACTGATAACATCCGAATCAAGAAAAATCGAATTAAGATTGAACATCATTCAGCTGTATTTTCCATACTGTGAGTACAACTTAGTGGACTAAATGCTAAGACACAGTAACTAACTCTTAGTTGTTCTACAGTTATCTGGACAATCGTGTTTTTGTATCATTGGCAAATGGTGATATCTGTGTTTATCTCCGAGACGGTGGTAAGTTTGCTAATAATACATATTTACCAATCTTGATTCACTTTTATAATATCAATTATTATTAGAGGGTATTATGTTTTGTCGCGAAATGTATAACGGATGATAGGAGGCATGTCTGACCCTATTAATTATCGTATATATACTTTTGATTAGCATCAATAGCCGAGTCGATATAGCCATGTCCATCTGTCTGTTTCTATGCAAAATAGTCTCTCAGTTTAAGAGTTATCGGAAGTTGCAGAACCGGCCGGATCGGATCATTATGGTATATAGCTACGATTGGAGCAAACGGTCAAAAATCATACTTTAGTATGGCAAACTATTTGTTTTCGACATACCTCAACTAATCTCACAGATTATGCATTTAGACATTTTTTATACACCCTGACAATGTTTAATATAAATCGGATAACTATAGCTACCATAGGAATGATTGGTCGCAATTTATTGTGTCTTAAGATTTCTCAAGCCAACTGACTGATTGTTTGGTTGGAAATGTCTTGACTGATATATCATATAGCTGACATAGGAAAGATCGGCAGAAAAGTGCATCAGGGTTCTGTAAGGTTATGAAATCTTTGGTGTGCCAAAAATAAAACAGACGACTAGCTCCCGCTCCGACTCTCCGGCATCTTTTTATTACATTTATATTAAAAATGGGTAGAAAGAGTATTTCAACTTTGTGCAAATGTATTTAACAGGAGAATGAAAGAATCCTCGAACTATAAAGTATAGAAATGTATTCCTAAACTTAGAAAATACTTATATAGTAGTTATATACAACACATCATGTTTAATTGCAATTTTGCATACTACGAACGGGGAAATAACTTCTGCCGCCCGTAAATTGCCTTATTTTACAGCCTGGTTATTTTAATATATTTATGTTAAATCTACATATAACTCATTTGCATATATATTTGAAATGTTTGTTATTTTAGCTACATCTTGGAATACATGCTTATCGCATTGTCTCTCGATTGGCACAGTGACAAGCCCCGTGACAAAACTACTTAATGTGAATGGCAAATTGTGGTGCTCCATACAGGGAATTATAAAGGTTTTGGATACTGAATCATTTTCGGTATGAGCTCTGTATTTTACATATTGAATACTATCTAATCGACCCGACATTGTTTTTTAGGTGGTTAATCAAATTCAAATATCATCGGACTCAAAGCCAATTACGAACATGACAGTTGCCAATAATTATGTGTGGATATCCATACAAAACTCAGCACACATTAAATGCTTTCATTCCAATACGTAAGTAATTGCTGTTATATAACTGACTGATGATTAATGAGAATATAACGTTCATTCAACAGCCACCAGTTGATTACTGAAGTGAATCTTGCTCCCGCTGTGAATAAGATGCTATCGAATTGTGACGAGATCATTCGACAACACAAAGCCGCATGCCTTCGCGTAACTTCGCTGCTCTGCTGTAAGGATCTCATTTGGATCGGGACCAGTGCAGGCGTATTGCTGACAATACCCACCCAGAGTTATGAGAAGGGTGCCCACAACATTGTGCCCACGGGCATACCACATGGTCACACCGGACACGTGCGATTCTTAACCTTCGTGGAGACACCATCGCCTGAGGCTGGTTCGCAACTGTTGTCAGCTGCAGCGGGACGCGACACTGGAAGCGGCACCAGCGATGAGTACACTAAACAAGGGTGAGTCAATCCATTAGATGAATCTTGTAAAACTAGTTTTAATTAAATATTCCCTCTCCCTTCATTATAGCTCAACAAAGAATTCAAAATCGAAGTCGGAAACCAAAAATATACTTATCATATCTGGCGGCGATGGCTACGAAGATTTCCGTAATTCTGGTGCCAATTCGCTAAGTGAGATTGCAGGACGCGAGGACAGCACCAATCATTTATTGATATGGCAAATTTGAAGCAGAAGACGTAAAAATCGCTGGCGGTTATTGCTTTCCAGGTGGAAAAACAACAACTGAAGTCAACTTTGAAATTAACTTAGATGCTAAACAAAATGCTAAGAAGCGCAATTGAAAGTAGACTGCCGCGGTTTTTATTATTATGATAAACTTAAAAAGTTATTTGTTGCCAATATTGTCAATATGAAAACAAAACTTAAACAAACAATAGATTGCTTGGTATTTCAGCAACTATTGGTATATGTTTAAATTTAATTATCCTTTCATACAATATACATATATATACAAACATTTATATTTATCTAAATAGTTAGCTCTGTTAATACTTTTTTGGAATTTATATAACTTCTATTTTAAAGAAAACAAAAAGAGTAACTAATAGTGCCAAATATATTTATTGCGCCACACATTCTGAAGAATTATTAAATGTATGTAATCAATAACCATAGTTAGACCCAATGGAGCTACGATACATACTATATATGTATATATAATCCTACAAATACATATATACATATAGAATATTGAATATTTTTATAAAGTATAGCAAATATGCAAAGTAAATGTAAAATGTAATAAATGTATTCTAGTTGGAGCTATTTATTTACATACATGAATACATACAAATATTTATATGTACATACGTATATACATATTGTACTTATGTACAGACGGCAATTTAATTACAAATACAAATTACAATTACAATTACCATTACAATTATGATTACAATTAATTTATCCTTATTTAATGATATTTATTATACTAGATGTAGTCATATAAAAGTTCATATAAAGTTAAAATTAAATCAAACACTTTATCGAATTTATTCTAAAAGTAATCATTGGATATACACAAATGCATCAAATAATAATAATAATAAAAAAACAAAACAAAACTTGAATTAAAAACTTGAAATCATAAAGTTCGATTAAAGTTAAATTCGATGTTTTGCAACCAAATAACTTTATATATAGTATAATCGTTTTCAAAACGCATTGTAATAAAATTGTCATGCAAGAGAATTGAATTTGAAAAAAAAAAACAAAAAGAAAAACAAAAATGAATATGAAAATGAAACAAAGCTAACAACCCATACATACCAAGTGATATTCGAATGTTTTGGGAATGTATTAACTACCGTAACATACGAGTATGTGTATATTTTTCGAAATAGCATGTTACTATCTACCTTTAACTACTTTGACTACTGCTAAATGAAATAAACATATTTGCAGTTTAACTCATAAGTGACAAAACCAAAATAGAAATACAATCTCCCATTTGAACCATTATTAAAACTTTACGGTCAATAAAAAGTGTGTTTTCTTACGATTTCACGTAACTTAGTTATGAATTCAGCGGAATTTCATGAATTTGTAACGCGCAGCAAACTTAACTCAACTCAATACTTTTAATAATTATATGTATTTTGCAATCCACCGAAGTTGAATCGGTATTTTTGCCAATTACCACATAAACTGGAATTTCTTTTGCAAATTGAATATATATATCATGAATTCCATAGCATAAACGTAGTAGTATATATATCGTTATTGAACAAGTTGGTTTAGTTCACATTTATAGCTAATTTATTTTCATGTTAACCCGACCTTTTGGCAGACTTATATAGTATATATGATAAGCTGCTAAATACTACTTATAATAAGCATTTTTGTTTTTTGTTTTAATTTTATATTAATGGCATCGGACAATTGTTATCCTACCTCTATAAATACCAGCAGGTGTTAGAATAGAAATTGAGATACTTATACCAGAAATAAATCGGAAACAGAACTGTAATAATACATAGATTGTGAAATATATGTAGATTGTGAAACAATAATTTCCCCTTTACAAATTGCAAAGTAAGATATAACAATAAAACTAAAATCTAATAATGTGTAAAATGTAAAAACAAATACGTTTAAATGTGTATGTTACCTGTTAAATAAACAAAATTTTCAAATTGAGACTCAATATTGTCATTACTTAAACTCTTTATTTTTAATTGCGACTTTAGCTTGCGATACAGATATAATTGAAATTTTTGCAATTATTTGTCTACAGCTGAGTTCATGTGCCAAGGACTTAAACCGTAAACGAAACTACAATTCATAACCGGTAATAAATTATATTTTTCCAAAGAACAAAAATAAATTTAATTTAAAAAAATGGTATATTTTTTATATATTTTAGCCACCATTTTATTTCTTAAATAAACACTACTTTTGCGGACTTCAAGTTAGTATCAACATACAACAAAACACAGCTGCTTCAAGAGATGCAAGTTGTGGTACTATCATCAGTACCATTGAGCTAACTTACTCAACGATCTAAGCAGAAATCCCGAAATTAATGTATATCAGTTCTTAACTTAACTTTAATTGTCAGTTCATTAGGCAGGTGCTGTTTTTTTTAGTAAAAAACCAAATAATAAAGAATCAATGCAATAGAAGGTATTCGATATTCGGTTGATGCTCAGTAATGTATTATTCGATCAATAAAAAGGATATTTTCCATCAATACTTTACTTTAAACTTGCTCTTATAGTTGCTGAGATCCACGCGTTCATACAGACGGACAGACATCCGCACAGACGGACGGACGAACAGACAGACAGATGGACAGACAGACGGACACGTGACAATCGACTTGGCTATTGATTCAAATCAAGTATTTATATACTTTATAGGGTCTGATATACCCTATGCCTTTTACATACATTTGCACAAATTCATTATACCCTTTCTTACCCATTTTTAATGGAAACAGGGTATAAGAAGGATAAGGATCTATTAAGTTTGTCAAAACAAAAATGTGCGTAACATGGGTAAGGAAATCTGGCAGACCCCATAGAGTATATACTATATTCTTGATCAGCATCTACAGTCGAATCATGTCCGTCTGTCCGGTTGTCCATCTTTCTGTATGAGAGCCTAGATCTCACAGACTATAAGAGCTAGATACACTAAATTTGGTATGTTGGTCCGTCTACGGGCTAAGAAGAACCAGTTTGTGTTTGTCCGCACCCGTTAATCAAAAACGGAATTTTTGAAATCTCATTGAACAAGAATTCTTAAAGCTACAGTCTTGAATGTTGGCATACAGGACAATTTCATTGCGATCGGATAATAAACTCGAAAGTTAATCCAATAAAATTTTGAAGTCCCATTTAATGATCAACTTTATAGCTAAAGCCTCGAATTTTGGAGCACAGGACAAAAATCTGGGTCGTAATGAATACTAATTTCAGTTTTATCAGTGTCGGGTCAAAGGAAAAGAAAAGGGAAGAGAATACTGACTTTATAACGCACTATATATAGGGTATTTTTTCTTTTTTTAGGGAATTAATTAAAACCTCAAGAACTAAACAAGATGCTTGGAACTCGATTGGGCTTATATTATCAATAGAAAATGGGCTGGAAAAAGTGCAAATGGCACTCCTTATTTTCTTGATACTATCATATACAAATAAGGAATAGTCGAGAGTTTTACAGATTATGTACAGGGTCTCTCATAGTCGGCGTCGACTGTAGCATATCCTTTCCTACTATCGCTCCTGTTTCGACTCTTAGGCTTCTTATTTCAAAGATAGTTTCTAATATTAAAAATTCACACCAAGACTACCCAAAGATCGATAAGTTTATAGTAACGTATCTGTGTTGTTGGAGACAAAGTTGCAACGTGGTTCTAAATACAACATTAGATCTCACAAATCGTATTGTGAACGAACAGGAAATACATGGTTTGGAATCGTTTTTGACAAAGTTTAGTGTAATATTTAAGCTCTGCAAATTGTTAATAGTTCGAATCCGCTTTAAAATGCATTTGAGTCCATTTGAATATCCTAATCATTCCCCATTTATCCATTAATTTAAAATTGATAAATGATAAGCAAATATTTCTAATGTAAAGCATTCACTTAAATAATCAATTATGTAGTTCTAATGGCTTATTTGAGCGCTGTAATTTTATTTGTCACTTCCATAATAAATTTATCTACCGTAATGCATCTGTGTTAGTAAATTAAAATTGGATTTGCAAATCCTGAATGCGTTGAATAATCCAATTGAATGATTCTCAATTACATTTAATATTGCCAATGCTGTGCATTGTTCAACTATTTAATTATTAATTTTATCAAATGGAAAAAAGCAGGTAGTACTAGAAATGTGTTCTAGTCGAGAGTGCTCGACTAGAAGATAATGTTTAACTTGGATAATTATATAAAATATGTATTATATTATATACTTATTATGATTGTTTCAACTTTTGACTTGTCATAAGCACTTGATGTTTAGCTATTGAATCGCCTTTTTAAGTTTATCTTTTATTAACACAACCTAATTTATTTAAAGCACTTAGTGCAATAGTTTTAATTTTAGTTGACGACCACTTTGTACGATCGTTTCAGTTCGAATGAGAATAATAAAATATATGTTCAGTTTGATCTATTTTATATATAAAAGAACAAAATGCTTTTTTCCGTACATACATACCTTTAACATTTTAAATTTACCCCTATCACCGATTTTATGGTTACACGGTATAAAATATGCAGCACAAAAAGTTATAACAATTGTAAACCCTCCTTTGTGAGAAGCTGGTCACGTCCTTTGAAAGGACAGCTCTTAGTGAATATTTTCCCCCACGAGTTTTAGAGCTTAATAAAGTCCCTCTAATTGAATTTATTTACTAATAGAATTTTGAAATTTGCAATGCACCAGCACAATCTTTGACTTGCATTATTCGACTGCGGACATAATTTTTGAAGAAGAATTCTCTCGTCCTCTGTTCTACGAACCGGATGCATGAAAAGTGGCTTGTAAAGCATTGTGTGTGTGTGTTTGTATGTGTGTGTGTGTGTGTGTGGTTTGGCCAGGTGTAAGGAAAATAAGATAAAACGAAATTATACGGGAAATTCAATTATTTGGTGCCTTTATAACAACAAACCAACAAGCAAAGGGCAAAACTTTTGCACAAACTTCGTGACCATCGAGTCGGTGAGTGCGGAGATGTGGATCTATGTAGGTCGAGATATGTATGGCTATGCCAACAAGCTGAAACGCGTTGCATTCTTATACCCAGCAATGCATTCAGATGATAGGAAATAGTAAATTTGGCCAAATACTATACTATACCGAATACATAACTAGAGCATTTCCTATCTATTTATTTTGCTTTATGGAATTTTCGAAAAATAAAAGCTTAAATGCTTACTAAAAAAACGAAATAAATAAATAATAAATTAATTTGATTTAAATATTTGAAAGAAAGAAAAATATGTAATCTATAAACTTATTGTTTTTGGCTTCATTGAAAAAATGTTTAAGTTCGCACACACTTAAAAAAAAAAAATAGTATTTTTAATGCCCCAACATGAGTTTGCTAATTGCATAATTTTTTTTTTATGAAAAGCTTTAACCGTTCTCAAACATCACGTTTAAAGCTTTTCGTTTGAAGCACACATTTTTGCTCTAACCATTATCCCCATTTTTGGTCACGCCTAATTGCTTTCATTATGCATCTATGAGACTGCATTAATGGAACACGTGTCCAATTAGTTTTTTATTTGATGGAAAACGTATTCAAATTGATCCCCATTACCCTCACATGGGATGGACTTTGCAAAATTTGGTAAATGACACGTTTAATCATATTTTGGATGAGCTAATACAATACTACAATACCTAAGTACACGGTATCTCAAAGTCCAGCATTTGCAACGAAAGCAATATTACTTGCTTGTTTGTATAGATATTTGTAATTGCCACTGCAACGTTTCATGCCACTCGTACTTCAATTTTTCTCAGAGTAAAATAACGGCACATGTTCGCTGCTGGTCCTCGGGGATTTTAACATTCTCTCCTTAATCAAGTTAATTAATTTACTTAAAACTTGATGACATAGCCTTTTAGTGGGCAAATATTGCATGTGACTAATTTGATCGAACATCCTGTTTGTTATTTGCGGTGTAAGAGAAACGTATGGAAAAACTTATCCATTGAAACTAGATGCTATAAGATTTGGCTATAAATTGAATTTGGTTCAAAATGTCTCTACATATAAGAAAAGTGCTGTTTAGCAAACTAGATTCCTAGCCCCAATTACTGAAAAAACCTGTCAGTCCAGATGTTGATACTTACATGTACTTATATATATCCCTGGCCAGAATAGTCAGTCTTGTATCAGCTATACATATCTCTTGTATTATACAATATACTATATAGTATATGTATGTGCAGACATAAACCTCCTCCTATTGTTTGTCCTTCGTCTAAATTTCAATTTTCTCTAATCATGTTCAGTGCAGTATGCATTTGTGTGGTTTTTGTGGTTTGTACCCATTTTTGATTTCCAAATTTGTCACTGCAAGCGCCAGTTGCAGTTTGGACAATGCCGTGTGGAAACCAACCAAAGAGAATAGACACGAGATGAAAATGTTTTTGTCTGCCGTTCACTGAGCAAAACTTCTCGAAATAGCTTAGACAAAGCTTATGTTACATGTTGATATGAGATATTCACTTAAGTTTATTATAAGTCCATGGATTAAACTACGACAACTGTAATCTAGGGCTGAGAAACTTATGTGATTAAGACAACACCTTAGTCAGTCAAGTTAATGGTCTAACTTTCATTAGAAAGATTTAATCACTTAGATTTATAACAAGACTAAATATACAATGTTGTCCAGTTGACCTCATCGTAAGTTAAGCAAATAACATATTAAATTCCCTTTAAATAAAGCATTACTACAAATTTTCTTTTGTTTTAAAAACAACAAGTGTAATAATTAAATGAATTGCATTGAAGTGTTTTAGTTTAGTTGTTATTGTGTACATTGTGTTTAAAATAGTAAGCAACGACATGCTTTTGTTTTTTTACCCTGCACACTCAAACAGACAAAACTATACAAACTATGCGGTTCATAGTATAAAGTTAACCTGTCAAAATACAAAAAATAGAAGAACTAAAGTTACTAGCATGGTATGTGGACTATATTTTATATGTCTGTTAACCAAGAGTGCTTAAAATGTTCGTAACCTTTAATAAAACAAATTAAATATTTGTTAAAACAGTATTAAATATTTAGAACGAATCTTTGTATTTACATTAATTTCATAAATAATTATTTCTTATTAAAGGTTTCACACACACTCTTCAAAGTTCCATTCTTTTCAGTTCCGAAATAATCTTGCTATTTTCTATGTGTTTAAAATAATTACATATATGTATAACACTTTCCTTCCGAGCTGTATAATAGTTGTCTCATCAAGTGTATAACTCAATTAAATGTATGTATTATTAATCTTCTTATGTTTGTAAATAGCGATCCAGATTTAAATCTAAATAATAACCATTTTTTTAATTAAACCTGTACAGTAGTAAATTTAAATTTCAATGTCAGGTTTGGTAGAAAATTTCGCCTTAGACTTAAATATATATCGAATTAATTTCGTATTTTGACTCAAATATTTTTATATAGGATAATATCTTACAATTTCAATTTCAACCGAACTAATACTGTTTGAAAAGACAAAGGCACTCGGATAACATTTCCAGGTATTTTGAAAATTAACTATATATAATAGACAAAGTACTATGAGTCCCTTAGAGTATATAATAGTACACTATCTACTTATTTGTATATGAAATCATTTATCAAAACAAAAACCGGATGAAGCTAGACGTTGATTTAAACTTACATGTCAAAGTTTAAGAGCTGCGTCTTTCAAAATATATTGCATTTGATTTTCCATGAATCTGTTTTACTTTATAAACAAAAAATGTATATATTTTAATATCTGATGGAATAATCGATAGAAAATAGCGTAAAAATAGTTATGCTGTCATAATGTGACTCATATTAAGAAGATAGTCAGGCTCTGTAGTCATAAAATATTGTGTCCTGTGACGCTTGGCAATAAAACCAATTACAATATGTATAAGCTTTCATGCAAAGTCCCAACAATGGATATTTTGCAAGTGTCAGCAAGTAAAAGTGTTCAATTGCTGCTACAAATGAATGAGTTTTGCGTGTTTTTTTCTACTAAAATTGTATACAAATTCGTAAACACATTTGTATACCCAATATCTAAAGGTATAAGGGGTGTAAGCATACGACTGCTCTTAAATCGATTATATTGCGATATTATCGAATAGACCGATCTTATGAGGAATGTAAAGTACAGCAGTTCCAAATATGAACTACGATCACTTTCGAATTTAATCAATTGTTCTAACAGATCCTGAATACCTTCTTCTGACCAGAACTGGGTATAAATATGAATGAAAAGTGGGCTGGGAATCTGTGCAGTAGAACAAGTTATGGGCAGTGTGAAATTCAGTGTCAAAATAAAGAAGTGGTAAGCTTAAGAATAGTATGTTCTATGGTAATTAGCACCTTTTGTAGCTCACTGTCGGAGATGGCTCCTTCCGGCTCTGGAACTAGCCTAAATGCCACCCACAGAGCATTCAAATGAGGTTGAGGTCTTGCGTGTCTTAGTCTAATTACGTGGACGTACACACATTTGCGTTTCTCTTCATTTAAATATATCAGTTACATTTCAAACGTATTCCATCTACGGCACTCAGTTAGTCCTTTAGTCATTTGTGCATTGCAAGTGCGCATGCGCATGATTATGCATTCCTTCCATCAATTCCCACAACATACGTACCATTAATTGCAATCCACACTAAACGGAAGTGGGATATGTTCATTTTGCAACTGCACTAATAAAACAATTCATTTAAAACATTTAAAAATAATAATATTATTATTATTGTACTTTTAAAATGAGAGAATTAAATATACAAAAATTGAACAAATTATAAATAGTTAATATTTTGTATAGGGTATTTCATAGTTGAACTCTCGCAATCAAAATATCAGCCGGCTTGTTCTTACTAATTATTTAAAGTGCAAAAGTATTCACAACAGCTACATGCCATAAAATGTATAAGGCACTCATAAAAATCTTTATTTAGATTACTGGCGTATTTGTTATTATGTAGAATCTTCGAAAGACAAACACAAATCCAAACCACGACGATAAAAGGATTAGGGAGCATTACTCCCCCTACTATTTAATTTCAAATGTGAGAAATTCGTACAAACATATGAATGGGATCCACTTATTGGAATTGTTGTACTGCCTGCTGATACACAAAGTCAAATTTCCCCACTCACACACACACGACACACACACAGAGACATTCTGATAGAAACGTGCAGCAAACGACATCGAGTCGTGTGGCGTGTATCTTTCGTGCCCGAAAGCAAACTCACAGATACACGCTCTCCGTCTAGCGACCACCAAGTGTTACGCTTGTCAAAGCAGGCGGCAGTTTTGTAAGAGCTCTGAACCGATGCAGTCGCGTCTTTCAAATTTTAACCGAGTGGGTGAATTTTTATCAACAAAATCGTTTGACGAATATACGTCAAATTGATCATATTTATATTTATGTTTCGTCGTTTTTGTTTGTAATTAACGTGTGACCTAGGACAATCAAAAAAAAAATATATAATAACTAACTGACGAATGTCTTATCAGTATAGAATGTCAAATAGTATAAATATTTATCAAAATCAACAAATCCGAAGAACATTCATTCACAAAACAAATGCAATTTGATGAGTGTGAAATAATCAAGTTAGACTTTCAATTATCGTCTCAGTCTGCATAAATAAGTTACTCGACAGCGACAGCGACAGTTGTGGACAAGTCGACAGCTATTACAAGGTTATGTGTGTACATACATGTACATTAAAGGGATACATATGAATGTGTGAAATTGCACAAAAGTTAATACTCTTCAACACAACAAGGCCAATTGCCCCATAACATAAATGGCAACTATAAATGTCTATTGTAATGGGTTAGTTCTCATTTCTCGTAGTCAAATTTGATATTCAAAACTATAAGAAATGCATCTAATATGTTTCAGCTGTGTTATCTGTCAAGTTGTAATAATGTGGCAAATACTTATGGCCAAATGCTGGCCCCAACAGCTGTGTTCCTCTGTTCCTAAAGCCATTTCTGGCAGCTGGCAATCGTTAATGGCATTATAATGCTCCGATTCAACCTAATTCTTCCACTTTTCACAACTTTTACATATACAGCGCCGCCGCAAATTTGTTTCCATTTCGCAGTTATTTTGCGTTTATATCAATATGTATGTGTCTGCAAGGGTATTATGTATAAATATAAAAAAATAGAAAATATATAAATTTGTAAATCTCTTAATGGAATAACTGAATTGCCTTTTGCTGGTGAATTTGGCAATAAGAAAAAGGTCAACAGCTGCCGCACAAAACATTAAAACAAAATGAATCTTGCTTGGTAGTAGATATGTAACGAATTTCATATAGAAATGCACAACTAAGGAATACCCTAAATCCAAATATGTTAAGCACATTTACTGTATAGCTATTATAGTTTTTCGCCCATTTTCACTTTCTATTTTATTGGTGTACTCTTGGCCATAAACTCATATATTTATATTTACTACATACTATATTCATGTAGTATGTATGTGGTATTCATGTATGTACGTCTGTCAATGTTTACAATTATTTATTGCTGCTATAAACTCATAAGATATTGAACTTTTAGTGTGAAATAAATCTGCCATTGACACGACGGAAATTATGTGGTCAACAAACCTGAAAGAATTTTCATTTGTTTCCGATTGAAAGCTCAGCTTTACAAGGTAATAAAACACTTTTGATTTCAAACAGATATTGTGCGTGAATAACAAAACATTTCAATAAATTTTTCAGAACAAGTGAAAACGTAAAAGAATCTTCAGTTTATGTTAGACCAAAGAGAGCTTCTCGTTAAGGTTTTTAGCTTGAGAAAACCCATCAATTCTAACCAAAACTTAATCTTAAATAGCATTATCAATGAATGAAAGAGTTGAACACAATTTTCGAGTGATCGCTAAAGAAATTCCGGTCAATTTTTGTGATTAAAACATGATAATTTCAATGTGATATATGTATCTAGATGCTAGAAACATAGAATTTGTGAATTCTTCTTCTTCAAAGGTATAAATAAAAGTGAATCACCGATCGAATCACAATTCATATGTGAATGCCAATAAACAGCTGAAAAGTCACAATTTTATTGATTTACTCACTTAAGTCTTATCTAAATCCATCTATTTATAACGTATAAAATAATACTCTTTCGAATATACTTTGCATGGAGTTTGGATAGTTTCGACGTCAGCACAGTCAACGTCACTTTACTCTAATATTTAGTAGAACTCAAACCAAAAAAAAAGTGGTTTATATGGGCATTGTTGTTTTTATATAGCTATAGACCCCTCGCCTCCAACACAAACGATATACGTATCAAAATTGTGAATACATACGTACATACGTATGTATGTGAATATTTGTGAATAATTGCATTAGGAAATCGCTTGATTTGTTATCATGTGTGCGATAAGCAAATGTATGACGATTTGATGACTGCCATCTAATTTATATGTAGAGAAGGGCAAAAAAAAAAAAACATTAACAGGCTGAATACAAAATGGAAGTTCAAAATATCCTAAATAAATATACTTATGCATATAAATAAGCTGAAAAAAGTGCAAAATACAATATATATAGATTATCCTTGGGCTTACATAAGCTTCTCTTTTATATAAATATGTTAAAATATATTTAAATACATCTATTGCAATGAACGCCACTGTGTCTATCGCGTTTTAGGTTTTAATTTGCTTATCACATGCATACAAAGAAACACACATGCATACTTCTAACGTACGGACGACACACACACACACGCACACACGGATAGAAAAGTAATCGCAATCAGCCATGGCATTTGGTGGTGAGCGCTATCAGACGTAAAATAAATAATACTTAATGCCACATTATTGTCAGCGGCAACGTCGAGAACTGTCGATTCCAACCATACTCGAACTGTCCGCCTTGCCATAACTTCCATCAGTTTACTACTATTTGTCGATGTGACCTCATACACCCTCGTCAATAGGTAGTGCGAAAAGGGAGTAGAAATATCTCATTTATGTTCATGGGCGACAGCCCATTTGTTTCGTGTTCCTTAAATGTGTCGCTAATTGTGCAATTTATTTTGGTTTTTATCGACAGCATGTAAATACTGTTAAATACTACTATGCTCGACAACTCGACCAACTTGCAGTTCATTGAGTGCATGTACAATTTACGAACTCACGTGCCGGGAAAACCTCAGACATACTTATAACACAGTAAAACTTACCTTATGCGTATAAAAATTCTACATTCCATATCTGATTTTAATCAAATATTAGCAGCTAATAAAGATTATACAAAAAAATAATAATTGGTGAAATTTGCATTAATGATTTGAGTAGAAACCAGTTGGAAAGGCTACAGTCGTAATTGACTATGAGAGACCCTTTATTTATTCTTCAAAAATGAAATAACAGTAACAAACTTAGAGACTTATATATAAACCTAAATAAATTTGACGCTGCTCAGATTAGCTTCCGATTGATTGAATATAATCGTTTATGTTACACTTGAGTCATTAACATACAAATGTTAATCATAACATACAAATGTTATGCTAATATACATGTATGTAATGCATACATATTTATTAAATATAATACATTGGCATTTATGGTAGAATTTGTTTATAAAAATAAAATTATTGTTTTAAATTTATTTAATTATTTTTTATTTAAATTTACTAAAATATAATAAAAACAGAAATAAGTGTGCCTCTGGTAGGTCTCGAGCTCCAGACCATTGCGCCAATGAAGCCATTGTCGATTATTTAACAATTTTTAAAAACAGAAAAAATAAAGGGACTAAAAAGTGTGCCTTTGGCAGGATTCGAACTCCAGACATTTAAACCACTGTACCAATGAAGCCATAGTTGATTGTTTGCCAATTACTAGTTTTTTACAGAAGTGCAATTAATAATTCAATGCCTCAAGTTGCTGTCTTCTACCATTGTATATTCGAAAATTTGTTTGCTTCAGATCTCCGGTGCTTATTGTCCGAATTTGATGAAATGGGAAATGGGGCGGGAGGGAGCGTGGCAAAATTCTAAAACAAACTTCACCTTTTTGGGGCCGCAGGAGTATTGTCACCAAATTTGGTGACTCTAGCTCTTATAGTCTCTGAGATCTAGGTGTTCATACAGCACGACAGACGGACAGACGGACAGCCGGACAGCCGGACAGACGGACATGGCTATATCAACTCGGCTGTTGATGCTTATTAAGAATATATATACTTGATGGGGTCTGCCGGATTTCCTACGACCTGTTACGCACATTTTGACAAACTTAATAGACCCTTTTTACTTTTTTAAAGTAAAGGGTCTAAAAATTAGATGTTTAATTCAGCCTGCCAATGACAACTTTAAAGTAAAGCGTCTAAAGTGTGAGAAAAATGTAATTTAAATATCTAAATTTCGGTGGGATTAATCTATACGCGATATAGAAATTTGATTCAGTGGCAAATAATAGGCCAGTTTGCAGAAAAGCGAAGAATATACTGCAATAAACCTCAGTGAAATAAGTAGATAATATCGCTTAAATACTTGAAGAAAGTCAAGACAATAATATACCAGTAGGGTGCAGTGAGTGAGTACTCTTTGTTATTTTTGGCTTGCCAGAGGCTTCAATCTCTTGCAGAACCCTGATGCACTTTTCAACCGATCTTTCCTATGGCAGCTATACGATATAGTGATACGATTTATATTAAATTTGGTCAGTTTGTATAAGATATGACCAGATACATTATCTGTGAGTTTGGTTGAAGCTTGTCGAAAAATAATAAAGTTTGCCATACAAATGTATGGTTTTCGACCGATAGTTCCTATGGCAGCTATATGATATAGTGATCCGATATAATCCAAATTTGGTCAGGATATTCTAGACAGGACCAAATGCATAATCTGTGAGTTTGGTTGAAATGTGTTGAATAATAAAATAGTTTGTCATACAAAAGTATGATTTTTGACCGATAGTTCCTATGGCAGCTATATGATAAAGTGATCCCATCCGCCCGATTCCGACATATGTACTGCCTGCAGTAAAAAGACTGATCTGTACCAAGCTTTATTTCGATAGCTCTAAAACTGAGAGACTTTTTTGCAAAGAAACAAACAGACAGACTGATAGACAGACAGACAGACAGACAGACAAACAGACAGACAGACAGACGAACATGTCTATTTCGACTTTGCTGTCAATGCTGATCAAGATCAATACTTAAAACAAACAAAAAAACTATTAAAACCAAAGAAAATCCAAGTATAATATTCAATTAATAATCTTTAACTTCAAAATTAAGAAAATTAATAATTCGTATTATAAACAATATTAAAATGATCATACTATTTAGTTGGTTGGCGCTTTAAGGCTGTCTCTAAGAGTTTTTCAAGTATATTTTCGATGCCAACAATTTGACTAAGACAATACCTAGTTAAGAAGAGAAACACAAATGCTATATGACTTACAGCCAGTTGCATTTAATATGCATTTACTCTAGTAATCATACATACTACATGTACTACGATATGCACGAGTTTGATTTTGCTTTCGTTATTATTCGCTTACCGTTTGCTCGCACACCGTACACCGTGCACCGCATCACATAGACACACACACACACACACACACACCCCACACCCCGTAGAAAAGCACACACACTTTGCTTAAACTCCCGCACACACAAACAGACTACACAAACCACACAAACCAACACTTTGCCACAACCACAACACACCAATCGCGCACAGCCGTTTCCCACATACTCGCACACACACACATACACAAGCCAAACAAGCAAGAGTCCTCTAGATGAGAGTGCTCAACTAGAAGACACTCTGTACTCAGGTGTGAAGTACCCTAATTGTAGAATGGACGGAATATCATTTTTGCAATTCGCTTTTTGTTGGCGTCAACGAATCCATTGCTGTGTTTACATTTATGTTTAGACTAAGCACAACAGTGGTGTTACATGAAGGTATACACATATACGTACACACCTGTATCAATACAAACACAAAAGTCATAAGCTGGTGGCTATAGGTAGCTCTGTTTTCTTCCGCAGCTTCCATTCGTGGATAACTTGTTTAGCATTAAACAAAACAGAGAACTTGCCAACATTTGTAATTACTGAATTTGGCAATCAATCGCTGTTATATAGAATTTATTTAAATATACATAAATTTATTCAACATATTATTACTTTTTAATTTTGTTTAGCCAGGATTTTATTTAATTTATATGACGACTAATAAATATGACTTTACTTATCAAAGAAATCTAATAAATATATTGTTATAGAATTGTTAAAATTAACTACTCGCATTTCCTATCATTGCAGACAATCGTTGATCGGAAATCATAATAAAATAATCGATGAATAAAATGATGAAATTAAGCACTTACAATTATGATGGCAACATAAAGCTAACTCATACTAATCGTAAAGCTTAAACTGCTATGTTGAGCCAAATAGTGGAATAAGCTGTGATTATTCCGCTGACAGCATCTATGGGTGGCCATTTACAGTCGGGTAATCCTAGCGCCTTATTCCCGCCTCTGATGTATGTGGCAACAACTTTACTTGCCACAAGCGGTGTTATTGGATTTCAGCGAAACATTTCAATTGCTTACGAAAATCTTCCGGAAGCATGGAACTTTGAAAATCGCACTCTGTCACCAACATCAACATCAACGCCAACGCCAATACCAACAGTACCAACCACAGCCGCAACAGGAAGACAGACGTCGTCGTCGTCGTCGTCTCAGTTCTCAATTTTAAACGATTCTGGCCATGATGGCATTGACGAAACTTTGCCTTCCCTAACACCATTCAATTATTACAACGAATCAGCCGCAGCGGCCGAATGGTCTCACTTTTATGATCTCATTTTATCCTGGCAGGGCATTTGTTTGATTGCCGTCTTCTGTACATTTATCGTTGTCACAGTCATTGGGAACACTCTCGTCATTCTGGCTGTTCTGACCACACGAAGACTTCGCACCGTTACAAATTGCTTTGTCATGAGTTTGGCTATTGCTGACTTACTTGTCGGCATTTTTGTCATGCCTCCGGCTGTAGCTGTTCACCTTACTGGTAAGCAATCAAATACATACATAAGGTGCTTAGCATACATATACGACATATTCATTTCCTTTAAATATATATATGTTAATTTGTTAAGTATGAATATACTTATTCAGTGATATGAATAAACCATTGTTTTCATCTTTCAAAATTATTTGTAATTTACATTTAGATATTTCAACTTATCAATTGGATAATAGTGAGCTGAAAAAGTATTTGCTTTTTCTAACTAAAGCTGCAGAATAACTTATAGAGTTTATATTGTTTTTTAAAGTGTTTTTTTAAAATAACATGCTTATACTTTTCCCACTATCAAACTTCATCACATTTACGCCTGTCAAGTATGCACCAGATTCCTTTGATTTGATTTGGGTCAGATAAACAGACAGGCCAGTGCATAAAATTGGCATTTTGAAAGACAATAAATTGTAATATACTGAAGTAAAAAAAAATCAAGCTGTCAAAGCAAATAACTTGTATGTTGTCACACAGAATGTGTAAATATGTTAATAAATATGTAAATAATATAAAATAATAATAAACAAAAATATAACAATAAGCTAAATCTGTCAATTTTTAAGCTCAATTATATAAATGGCGACTCATATTATACATCTTTCCTTATAAGTATCGTATAATTATGTTAAACACCTTATAAGCATCGCTACGTAGTATTTACATGCTATTATTGACTCTGTTTTTGTGTGTACAAATTTCACGGTTCTTTTCAGGTTCGTGGCAACTCGGTTGGATACTTTGCGACATTTGGATATCCTTCGATGTATTGCTCTGCACGGCATCTATTTTAAGCTTGTGCGCAATCAGCGTTGATAGGTATTAAATTGAAGCTTAAATTATCATCTTAAAGCAGTAGCTCAAGCATTTTCAAATTCAAATAGGTACCTGGCTGTTACACAGCCCCTAACCTATTCCCGTAAGCGACGTTCGAAGCGCCTGGCGCTTTTAATGATTCTTATCGTTTGGATACTGGCGTTGGCCATTACGTGCCCCCCCATTCTAGGCTGGTGAGTACTATTATTATACACTCCTACGCTCGAGAGGGGGTAGTAGTATGTACATTACCATATCTACGTGGATATGTATTTATGTATGTTTGTATGTATATTCGTATTCCACATACCCCTGCGATTTGCCTTCCATAACAAATAATGTTCTTTTTAAAGTGTAGAATAATTTACGAGGTTTTTAGACATTCATTCTATAAATATGTAAACAAGCAAATTGATATAGCTGCGAGTCAACCACTAAAAGATACCCTACATACTCCAAATCGCACACTTCTCACTTCTTACATATTTACGACTCGCACATATTTTTTACCAGATATTCGCTGGGTGTATATGTAGAATGTCTGCAATTCGTTGGAGAAAGAAAGAAAGAGAGAAAAAAATAGCAGGCACAAGCTTTTATTAAAGTTTCAGACATGCCTTAACTCAAAAGAAAGTATTTATAGAATGCTTAAAGTTAGATTTTATGAATGTTGATTAAATATTTTACAGTCCGTTCTGCATTTATTTTGATAGGTATGAACCAGGACGACGAGATTTACGAGAGTGCCGCTACAATCAAAATGAAGGATATGTAATATTCTCAGCAATGGGTTCATTTTTTATACCCATGGCTGTTATGATTTACGTTTATGCCCGAATTTCCTGTGTTATTGCAAATCGACACGACAATATGACCGACATTAATGTTCATAATAAGGTAAGCAATAAGGACTGAAGTTAAAGCTGATATTTAACTTATGAGATAAGTAAGTAAAACATCTTTGAAAAGAAATGGGTTATTCAAAAAAAAAACACCTAATTTTTCATTGCTCATTTATTATTTATAATAATCTAGAATAATACGTAGCTTATGCGAATTAAACTACTCTCTGCCCCAAGAATATTTCAAAATACAAAAATAACATCTTATTGTTTAGTCAAAAATAAACTAGATAACACCTTTAGTTTCCAATCAGCAATTTTCGTCCAAAAATAATAAAATTGCAAATGTTTTCCGGAAAAATGAGCAAAGCGAGAAGATGAAAAGGGCGACGATAAACCAAACACATGAGAAGTTCGTAGTACTTGTGTATTATTATGCAAATCAAGAAATCAAAGCTGCCAAAATACACACAAAAGTTTCAAAGCAATAGACGTCTGAAATTCCTATGGAAAAGATGAAATTAATGATTGCGGAAGTTAAAATGGGGTACGCGAGTAATACATCTGTCAATCAAGATTATCGTATATTATACTCGTATTGTTGAACAGGCTTGTTTAGTATTTAGTATGAAAGATAAACTTTATTTGTAAAAATGTAAGCTTGAAATCAATATTCTTTTATGCAGAAATTTAAACGCTACACCGCCGCCGATGTGGAAAATGAGTTTTCCGAGCAGGAGCCCAGTACGGGTTATAAACAGAAACAGGCAACCGCACGGACTTTCTCCAATCAGACGATTTCCAAGGATCTACATGAAATTGTACTGAGCGATAGCGACAATCTCGGCGTGGCAAATGCAAGTGGGGTTCCTGCTGGAAATTGCCAGTCATTGCTGGCCCTGCCATCGACCCACAGTGGTAGTGGGAAAAACGGTTGCTATGAACTAACGCGGCCCTCCTCTTTATCCCTAAAACGCACGTCTACCGCTTCAACGACAATGACCACAATGACAAGTGGTTTGGGTCCAAGCAGCAGTCTATTAGATGCACAATGGCAGGCCCAACCGCAACAACAACAGCAGCAACAGCAGCAACAACAGCAGCAGCAGCAACAACAGCAGCAGCAGCAACATCAACAGCATACACGCCCCCATAGCCTTCCGCATTCGCACCTTAGTGTGGGCGGTGTGGGTGGTGGTGGCAACCGGTTGCGAGGCAGCCATTATCATCAGGCAGCAGGGTCAGCTGGGGCGACTGATGCTGCCACTGCAACGTCAACTAATATGAAATCTCTATCGAATCGCATTACTTCGCTGAAAAAGGAAAACAAAACGACACAGACGTTAAGCATTGTCGTTGGTGGTTTTATAGCATGTTGGTTACCATTTTTTGTCTACTATCTTATAACACCATTTCTGGCCGAGCACCAAGTCAGTCGCATGCTGGCCAAGGCACTCACTTGGCTCGGCTGGTTCAACAGTGCCATCAATCCCTTCATTTATGCATTCTACAGTGTCGATTTTCGAGCTGCCTTCTGGCGCCTCACCTGCAAGCGGTTCTTCAGCGATGGGCCAAAACCGCAGTTTCCCGCAAACACAATGTCAATTCGACGATAGTTGTGGCATGTTACCAACTCGCACACCTGTCCCCTTCATCCTGAATTGCTTGTAATCGGGACACAAATTGACAGCATCTTAATTGTGCTTCAAGGTACGATAATAGAAATAGTGCCTGCTGTGAACAAATTAGAACTTGCATATTATTAACTAAGTATGCTGCGAAAGTATAGCAGATATCATCCCCACAAAGTAATTAAATGTAAAATGTGTAATCAAATGTTAATTTATGCAGTTTTGTCTGCTGCTCTCGGATGATATTTTCTCAACTGAAAAAACAGATAACAACATACTACATAAGATATTCAATTAAAGGAGTTCAACAAAATAAACATACCATGTCAAATTGTTATTTATGAACCAGAAAGAGCAGATATCTTACCGAATATTTAACTTTTTTAACAAAGTAATCCAACTACAATTATGAATACAAATTGACCAAATGTCAGATATGTGTTACCAAAATGAACTCAATATTCCAGGAAATAAATTTGCATATTTTACACAATCGTAGAGAAAGTTAAACGAAATTGTAAATGCATTACCACACAATATGCTAAATTAAAAATATTACAAAGATCAATTAGAAATTTCCTAACTCAAGCTAACTCAACATTAAATGAGTGTCAATAAGGATCGGGGCCAGGTGAAGTTGAATAGTGAGAAATTGTCATAAAAAAAAAACGATTTTCCTAATTGGTATGTACATATACATAAAAACAGAATATTAAAGTAGCATATAGTAGGTAGAATCCTAGTATCTATGCACCTCTTATTGTCAAATAAACTTCCTGTAATAGAATTTGAGATTAATATAATGTCTACTTCCACAGCAAACATCATAGTATTGTTTTATGTACCCAAAGGTATTTTAAACTATGAACATAAATATACATATAAATATATACATACATTTATATTATATATATTAAAATTTTATTGTGATTTAGTGTTAATCAAACCAAACAAAGCTACCACAAACAAAATACAAAATACATATGTGCTTGTAGGTAAACTACATATTTTAGCATTTACTTAGATGTAGCCCAACAAGCCCGATTACAAAATTATGGCTCTCAGTTTGTTGTCATCAATAAAATGGCAAATCAAACGGTAGAAATTTTGGCAAATATATAAATTCTATAAAGCGAATAGTTCCACTTATACGTATATGTATGTGTATGTGTGTCAAATGATGTAGTACATATAATATTTACTATTCCATTGTTGTAAGTAGTAGCTTCTCTTAAATTAAACAGTATTTTTGCTGTAATCCCTATGCTTTCCTTTAAAGCCCGTTTGAAAATATCATATTGAAGACATGTCAAAACTACTTATATCGCGAATTTTCACTTCACCCACCGCTCAATATCATTTATACACGATTAAGCTATGCACTCAAATATGCCATATACTCAACTTTAATATACATACTACACAAAGAAGTTAGTTCACTTTACCTATACATAGTATAAACCAATATTAATTCAACGCGGGTAAATACATTCATAGATATATTTATATAAGCATGGCATGCACTACATCCAAGTTTTGTGGAGGCTCTTAATGTACTAGTAATAATACAAAAATTAAGAAAATTGCTTAATCATTACAAATAAGAAATAATAGAACAATAAAAACTTTCGGAAAAAATCGATTATTAAATTCATTGTGTTTTAGGGGGAGGGCCGATTTTAGTCTCTATACAATAGAGTTAAACTACTTTATGATGAAGTTGTCGTCGTAACGAATCTATTCTTCGACCCTTTACTTAAAAAAAGTAAAACGGGTCTATTAAGTTTGTCAAAAAAAAAATGTGCCTAACAGGTCGAAGGAAGTCCGGCAGACCCCATTAAGTATATATATTTTTGATCAGCATCACCAGCCGAGTCGATATAGACATGTCCGTCTGTCCGTCCGTCCGTCTGTCCGTCTATCTGTATGAGCGCCTAGATCTCAGAGACTATAAGAGCTAGAGTCACCAAATTTGGTATGGTGGTTCGTCTGTGGGCTAAGCAGATCAAGTTTATGTTAAAATTTTGACACGCCCCCTTCCGCCTCCATAAATCGAGAACAAAATTTTTGAAATCCCATAAAACGAAAAATATTAAAGCTAGAGTCCCGGCACACAGAACGAGCATCAGGGTCCCAATGTATCCTGAAAATTTCATCGCGATCGGATAATAATCTCGGAAGTGAATCAAAACAAACTTTAAATCCAATATAATGATCAATTTTAAAACTGGAGCCTTGAATTTTGGCAGACAGTACAAGCATCGTGGTCCTAATGTATCCTAAAAATTTCATCGCGATCAGATAATAAACTCGGAAGTTATTCAAAACTCAATATACTCCGGGCCAAAGGAAGAAGAAGAGCCCATTGACGTTATATGGGGTACTATTAGTGTCACTCTTATTTCCATTTTGAAGAATAAGTAAAGGGTCTCTCTTAGTCGACTTCGACTGTAGCCTTTCCGACTGGTTTATAATTGAAGTCATTGCATCTGGCTAATAGAGTTCAAGAAAGTTTCTATGAATATGTGATCATGTCTACATATGCATTGTATATATTACATACTTATTTTCAAGTCAAAGTTGTTGAACTTGCTGTGGCTGGCTAATTAGTTGAAACTGTAAAATGATTAATGAAATGCCACATACTCGGAAATACGTCAAAGGATAAGCCTGTGTGGAACGAACGCTAGTTGAGCTGGAAATACTTGGAAAATTCATATGTTTGTAAATAATCGTATGTATGTAAGTATATGTACATACTTGCATGTACACAAACCTTCTCATTGTTTCTAATTACACGACGGTAAATATGTACATACCTTTTTAACGTACTTACGTATGTACTGTATGTGAAGTCAAATGATGTCAGTGCAAGGAGCCGTGGCTACAAAAAAAAATCCAAATTACAGTGGTTTCATACTCGTTTACACTGTGACAGCAAAATGTGTTTTAATTCATTGGAGACCCTTTTCCCTTCATACTTAATAATATATGCATGTACATGCATAAGTACATACAAACATATATATGTTTTTGATTACGTAAGTCTGATGACCGCATTCTTTTTTGCTGCTTTCACCCTTTTCAAAGCTTACTTTCGGCTTAAAAAAAAAATATATAAAATGACACTTGCCAGGAATGCTCGACTAGTAAATACCCCATCGTCTCGAATATGCCCACTTCGAGCTGTTGTTGTACAGCTCTCACTCTGTATATTACTACTTACTACAATATTTTTATAAGTAGCTTCCGTGTTTATTATTCAATTGCAAAAGTTTCAGAGTAGTTAATTAGCAGGCTAGCTTAAATGTAACTTTACCCAACAAATTGTGCCTGCATTTCGTTAGTGCCAAATCAACCAGTCAGCGTGTTGGGATAAAAATACCCTGTTTATAAGTCTATGGAATCTGCAGTCTCACCCTAGCATACTTTATAGGGCAATGAATGACGTCCTCTTCTTAGCGCTTTTACTAACTATGTATATAAATAGTGGTAAGTACAGGTAAACCCAAAAATGCTATTAGAGAATATATTTAAGAGAGAATAAATTTATTTCATTTTACACATTTTGCGTTGTCTTTTATTATAAATAAACTTAGTGCTAATTACAAATAATCTTAAATACAACATTTAAATAAATTTATTTATTTAACTTGTGCTTTGTCGTCGGTTAAGAAAATACTATAAAATAAATATATACTGGTAAGAATGTATGTTTAAACTTGTGCTTTAGGCACGAAACATGTTCATATGATTTCGCGGCAGTTTCTGTTTACAGATTCTTCGGCATGTCAAACGCCAGAATGCAGCACGGAAGTCGGGGTTGAAGGCATAAATGAAGGGATTGATGGCACAGTTAAGCCAACCCACCCAAGTGAAAAAGGACATTAGACCCTCAAGCTTTTTCAACTGCGGCAGAAAGGGTATCAATAGATAATAGACAAAGAACGGAGTCCAGCATGCGATCAGACCTCCCATGACAATTGTCAGGGTTTTAGTTGTCTTGGAGCTATTGGTTTTAGTAGAGACTCGCATAGGAACTCGATGACTTGTCATAGGTCGCCTCAGCCTTTGCGAATTGTTAGCTGATCGATCGGAGACTTTACTGTTTGAAGTTCCCAAAGATGAGCTTTCGTTATAGTATAATGTTGGCAATGACAACGCTGAGACACAACGTGTGTGGTATCTGCAATTGTTTCCAGAGCAATGAATTAATGATGATTCACGAGAAATTTCCATTAGTTCGTAGAACGTTGGTTGATGTTTCAGCTTCAATCTTTTATCCGCAAACTTTGTCTCCTGGCATTTAATGCACTTGACGTTGTTGGTGTTAAAAATGGGATTACCATTGCTTCTTATCACACTGCAACGGGCCTCACAGCATGGCAAACATTTATGTGGATTGCAACGATACTGTTCTGAGTCCGAGACAAAATTATCACCATCCACATCATAATCAGCGGTACGTTCCGTGTTCTAGCAATAGAAATATCGAATTAATAGACAAAACATAATGATGTTTTTTATATTTACCGCATCGCGTACGATGTGTGCTCGTCTTGATGTCAGGACATATCCAATTCGAACGTAAACATATAACATGACTGTCAGTGGTATAAAGAAGGAGCCCATTGCCGAGTAAACAACATATCCTTTATTCTGATTGTAGCGACAGTCAACAACATCCTGTTGGTTATGATTTCTCCCAGGTTCATACCTAAGAACATATTTAATTTAATACGTAAATAATAATTACAATTTAATTGTTTTTTAATAAACTAATTTTTATACTCTGTGTCCATTAAAAATTGGCAAAAAGGGGTATAATTAATTTGTGTGAGTGTATGTAACAGGCAGAAGGAGGCATAGCTGACCCTATAGAGTATATATATTCTTGATCAGTATTAATAGCCGAGTCAATTGACACCTGTCCGTCTGTCTGTCCGTCCGTCCGTCGGTCCGTCCGTCCGTCCGTCGGTCCGTCCGTCCGTCGGTCCGTCCGTCTGTCCGTCCGCCCGTCCGCCTGTCCGTCCGTCTGTCCGTCCGTCTGTCCGTCCGTCTGTCCGTCTGTCCGTCCGTCTGTCTGTCCGTCCGTCCGTCTGTCTGTCCGTCTGTCTGTCCGTCCGTCTGTCCGTTCGTCCGTCCGTCTGTCTGTCCGTCCGTCTGTCCGCCTGTCCGTCCGTCCGTCTGTCCGTCCGTCTGTATGAACGCGTGGATTTCAGCAACTAGAAGAGCTAGAGACTTCAAATTTTGAATGTAGGTTCTTGAATACCATACGCAGATCAAGCTAATTTTCAATTTTCGATATCTCACCCCCCCGCCCACGCAATTTTAAGATAACTCCGCCTAACATAACTGATAGTTGAAGTATAACTCACGCTGAGCAATTTGTTGCAAGTTTCATCGCGATAGACCCATAAATAAGGGAGATATTAAGGAATTTCTTTTATTGCCATTATTTCAATATAATTGGCCAGTTGTCCAACACTGTCCTACAACTGTCTAAGAGTTGTCCAGCACCGACAAACTGAATAATTACTATTTTTATATTAATTTATGTATATTTGCGATTGCTAACTCGTATGGTTGACAATTCTTTGAACTCATATTTTAAATATATTTCAAAGCGATATACAGAGAGATACACCAATATCGAATAGCTGCAGAATATACACGCTATGTTAAATATTTACCTAATACTATACGTAACTGTTTCGCTTTGTTTATAAAACTGAAATAGTGTCATTTGAGATGGCAACGCACACGAAGCGAACTTAATTAACTATTTTAATGTAGGCCCTGGAATTTTGTATGTTTAGCCGACACAGAGTACATATAATAGTATATCTATCAAATATATGATTCTATACGTAGGTGCGAATACACTCACCAGCCTAGCATGGGTGGACATGTAATAACAAACGCCAGTAACCAAACGCCAAGAATCATTAACAGGGCCAATCGCTTGCAACGCCACTTTTTCGAATATGTCAACGGCTGTGTCACTGCGAGATACCTAAGTATAAAGCAATAAAAGAGAGGAAAAAAAAATAGAGTAAATGAAAACAAAAGCCAGTCGGCATATTGTTTATAAAGCTGTTGACTAACGTTCCTAGCAAACAGCATACTATAGCGTCAACAAGGAACTTGGAAATGCCATTAAAATGTAATTGAAACTTCCAACAAAAGAAGCGAGCACTACGTATACGATATACGTATACCAGTGTACGTAGTACGTAGTACGTACCACCCACAATTTCACAGTCGACTGTCTACGGTCCTTGCAGCTACCATTGTTGTTTCCGGCCATACAGTACAGTATACTGATACAGTATAAAGTATACTGTATAAAGTACATAAAGTATACGTAACGTTGGCTTTAAACGTTATGCACTGGATGGGACAATAAAAATATCTTTGCACAGTATTTGCACCTTTTTTATGAGTTTATGCCGTCATCCCAATGAATTGTTATTTTTATATCAATAAATTGTGGCATATCATAATAATTAACGAGTTTGTTGACCAAAGGGAATATTACATAGTACAGAGTACAGAGTACATATAGTTATTTACCATCACCACGTTAACAGACACTCCAATGTTGAACTGCAATTTAAGCTTGGTGCTTACATAAATAACTTGTTCTCTTTATATTCATATCAAAATAACAACAGTCTCACTCACCTATCCAAACTTATGGCACACAAACTTAGAATAGATGCTGTGCACAGCAATATGTCAAAGAATATCCAAATATCACAGAGCGTCCAGCCAAGTTGCCAGGAACCTGCATAAAGTACAAATTAAAACATTACAAATTGTTGAAATAACAATATTAAAATCAGTATTCAATTGTTACCCCTAATACACCAACCGTTGAAAGAAAGAAAGAACCAAAATAAATCTATACTTAAGGCAGTTAAGGTCTTCTAATTTTGTTAGCCCTTCATTGCTAGTGAACACGCCTCTAAGATTGAAGTTAGTTTGTGTTTGAATGATTGTACTAGTATTTCTTAACGACTCTCTCAACAATATGTCCTGCCTATGCCACTAATTTTAGAAATCCATTTAAAGAAAATGTATTAATTGATTTTATACTATTATTATAAACATTACAACTGGGTGACTAATTGCCCGAACTAATTGATAAGCTAAATAAGTGAAGTCTAATATGATATATTATTCGTGGGTTGCAATCAGTTTTTAGATATATTTATAACTGGTTTATACTTATGTCGTGTTTGGCCATTTAGCACGTATGAATAACCTTTTAGAGCTTACAAAGATAGGAAAATATCAAAGGTCGTTTTTCCAACTCACCACTGACAAAAGAGCCATTTATCAAGGACAAACTTTTTGTTCTGTAACGAATTTGTTCACAATTCTGCTCACTGCATGCCTCATAGACCATACTTGTAGTATGCACTGTTATTATAAGCATTGAGAGGACACCCCCTTCAATATAATCTCTTACTTTTTTTTTTGTTATAGTATTGACCATTTGTTTATGAAGAAAAAAAAGTTCTTAAATGTATAAAGTTGCAAAATTGAGCATTTTGGGAATTTGAAAGGCGTGCAACTTGTTTTGGGACCACCTATAAAAGTATGTAAGTATTCATAATTAAGCGAAGGAAAACAATTACCCCTTTGCTTTTCTCTTTGCTCTTGAATATTTCATTTTGATGTTTTTGCTTAGCAAAAATTGTTTCAAAAATTCTTTAATACAGTGGACTTGAATAAGGATTTCTTAAAATTGCAGAGGCTTCAAATAAATTCTAAAGAAAAAATCTTAGATGTAAATAAAATTATTATGTTTGTTCTTCATACAGAGTCGAGATAGTCGACTCCCAAATTACTTTGTGTAGTGTTAGTGTGTGTGTGTGTGTGTGTGTGTGTGCTGAAAGTCAAATAAATCTGTCTTATATTTAAGCCCGGCACCCAAAGGGTACAAAAGGGCTAATAACTTTGGGGCAATTTATGTAACAGGCAGCTGAAGGCATCTGTATTCCTGAAAAAAAAAATGTACATTTCCGCGTCGATATAGTCCAAATTGGAGGTCCAATTGGAGGTTGGAGACTAGTATTGCAATATAAATACATGTAAACACATAGGGGTTAAAATAAACAACAGTTGGGAACGTTTCTGTGACTATAAATATTTCTAGTCTGCATAAATAACTAAGTAATAGTTAATCTGGCGTAGTCTGATTGTTGAGCAGAATAGATGTGTCACTAGCAAAGACCCTATGCTGAATAGAACTCAAGATAACTTGATGTTGTTGTCAAATATCATATTTCTGGAATACAGGGTATATGAGTTTATTGTTCTAATAATAATACATACCAATGACATGTAGAGCAACTGCTGGTGGCATCACGAATATACCGACAAGTAAATCGGCAACTGCTAAACTCATCACGAAACAATTGGTAACCGTGCGAAGTCTTCGTGTGGTCAGAACAGACAATATGACCAGCATATTGCCAATCACGGTTACCAGTATAAGCAGTAGGAATATAGCCACAGCCAAACACTTTGGCCAGGCCATGCTCTCAAAATAGGAGTTCATCATGCACTTATTACTTATTGGTTGATCTCTCGCATGTTAATTCAGTTTATAAGAATTTCCTTGTTTATATTTGTTGAATTCAATTTGATCTAGCATTGTGTATAATTCCAAGTATTATTTGTCGGCAATCGTACGCTAATTAGCTAGTAAAAAATATAAATTTCAATGGATATTAATTTTTAGTAAATATATATATATAAAAAAACAAAGATTGAATGCAACAATCGAGAGTCAACGCGTTTGATTGTGAACCCGAATATTAAGTGCGCTAACAGATATTTTTATTTGATTTACTCAGTTTCATGCCTATGACAAAAAAATATAAGAACCTACATAAAATTTTAGTCCATAACATATTAAATTATTAATTATTATATACATACTTATTACCTTTAGTTATAACATATAAGCTATGCACAGTTATAGCAACGTCAGTAAATCTTTATGTAAATAAGACTTGTTAGCTATTTTGACACACCTGTTAGACAAATATGTAATACAAACGATACATCACAAAGATTCGCATAAACAAGTCTAAAATATTGTTTAGGAAAATGCTTAAAACTCTATGAGGGAGTTATATTGTCTTTATTCAAAAAGTTTGTTGAAGATCTAAGAAATGAGTAACGCGTAACCTTAACAGCCTTATTTAATACCAAACAAAGTCTGTTTTAATTTACAATACCGTCAGTAACTTGTTCTTTACACATTTAATATGTTTGTTTTTCCATCGATTAAATGCAATATATTCTCTTTTTAAACTTTTATTATAATTGTTGGCTTGTGAAATTTACCCAATACTTGAAAAATAAAATAAAATAAAAGAATACAAGGAATATTCGTATTATTGCAGCCGCACAGTTGCTGTTAACACACGTTGACTACAAACTGACGGAGCAACTCATTGGCAATTCGCTGGTGTTGAGATTGAGCGCAGCCAACGCTTCGTATGCGCAATATTTTTTATTATTGGCGGCTAAAGTACACAAAATACGGCGAGCTAAAACAACAATAAAAACAACAATTGAGTAAAATTCTTTAGCCGTTTGAAACTTTTTCGTTGTGTTTTGCTTTTTGGAATTTTTATTATTATTTTTAGCTTTATTTAAACGCGCGCACACATTTTTTGCTATTGCCGCCCTCTCTGGAAAATATGCCGAAAATTGTAAATATTGCCTTCGATTCAATTATTCAGAAAGAAATTGGTATTGTACAAAACAAATAAAAGATGTGTATCAACAATCAAAACCTGAAATATATGTATATGAATCCAGTAACAAAGTTGCATTTATAATAATGTCCGAGTCATCAAATGGAATTATTAATGTATAAAAAAATAACAGAGAGATGCTTTGTATTCCGTCATATATTAAAAAAGTCTCTAAGAGATTATAACAAAAATAAATACTTTATATTTACTCTTATCAATTTAAAATTTATTATTGGAATTTAAATGATGGTCCTTTGAAAATTTGAAATTATTTTCCCTCTGAGTACTACTTACTTTTGACGTAGATAATATCTTAAAATATTAATTTCAATAATATGAATTAACCTTTAGGCATTCATTGTCACACACTTAATATCACATTGTTCACATTTTCAGCATAATTTCCACACATAAAGTATAATTTGTACGTTCTGAAGATTTGGGGATTGGGGAAACAGGAAAACGCCGTGAAGTATAAAAAATTGTGTGGTTCATTATATCGGCTCAGTGCTTATTAGAGCATCAAGAATACTTAACGTTATTGATTATACTTACTACGTTTAGCCAGATTATGTACGCTTTTTAATTAATGTTAACACAATTATTATTAATTGCATGTTTACACTTCGTAAATCCAAAGCACACTTTTCCGGCGAACAGAGTTAATCTTTTGCGATTGCAACAGGAAATAACAAATTTTCCCTTTTGTACCATTGGGATTGCGGAGAGTTGAACTGTTATCAGTCAATTAATTGATAAATTTATCTACTGATTATGGCTTTAATAGACATGTGTCCCTTTATGCATTTGATTGCGTTCTTTATTAATTTTAGATAACCACAAGCAGATCCATATTTATTTACATACGTTACATTAATTGGGAACTTCCACATTTATTATATTTCACCGTTTAAAAAGTGTTTTTTTTTTAGAATAAGAATTCATAAGTTTTTAATAAGTCTAAGTTGGAGTGGGAGTCTATTAAACAGTCCACTCATAATGATATTTTCTTCTGAGAGCCTCTTGCGACCTGACGCTAGGACGCGTCGCGTACGACTGAAATAATTGTGGACGAGCAGCAATTTTTTCTAATTTTCCAAACGTTTTACTGGTCTTTGGTCTTTATGTTAGCTTTCATTAGCACATGAACTACACACGTATATACAAGTTTTTTTTGTATGTTTGACAGACAACAGTAATTCGCGTGCCCCGAATGCTCCTTAGATAATTATTTCGGTAATTAGTTAGGGTTCGTTTGCGCAGAAGGATGTTGTAGATAAAACTTCGTAGACACCTACACTTTAGCATACATTTAAGTGAAAAGTGTGAGCATAAGAGTGATCGACTAGGAAATACTCTGTAGTTAGTTGGTCTGCTCTTTACAGAGACATGAAATTTGATTTGAAACGACAAACGGAAATGTCTACAACGTTTGCTTGTATAAAGTATACTTATAGGGAAAGTCTTTTTATAGTTTCTTGGAAATAAACTTGATATCCTTCTGCAGCTGTAGCTATAGAATATAACAGGTTAGAATACAACAAAAGTGTTAACACATTGTGCTCATAACAGCACAATTTAAAGGTCATTGGCATTTACTTTGACATGATACTAGGGTTACGACTTGTCAGAATCGATCATCCTAATGACTCTTCCTCTTAAATTAGAAACATTAAACTAAGCACAGACGCAACCTAACCATACTCATGTTTACAGTGTTTGGATAGAGCACACACAAGAGTCCATAGGAGTATGTATCGTATGTATGTACATTTGCAGTACATATATGTACATACATATGTATGCGTCATGGTTTTGTTTACCTGAAAATGTTCCATTTTATGCCTAATTGTACGCTGATTGACGAGCGAAAAGCAAACGATATTAATTAAAACACATAACAATGAGAGTCGTCGACGAGTGTGATTGACTAGGCAATGCCCTGTATAGTAGCCCAAGTTAGTTCGTTTAGCTTGCATTAAATTATACACATAATCGTTCAGTATTGCTGTGCTATATTTCCTATAAGTCTGATATTTGAGAAATTTGAAATTTGTTTTGATTATATTATTGTGATAATTGTTATTGGGCGTGCAGTGTGGGAAATAAGAAAGTTTCTGTGAATGTTATTTGCGAAATTGTGTAGCTACATACAAAATGTGTCTTATAAGTATTTTTTGAGATTGGATATACCTCTATTAATACATATTTTTTTTTATTTTGCTATTTAATCTATGTGTTACTTATTAATATCTGTGCATAAATGCCGGTTCCACTTGGCAATTGATCCTGATAACTGTTACATACAAACACATGGTGTTCATATCATTAGACTCCTTTCACGACAACTAATTGGTAAGATCTTTAAAATGATTTATGTATATTAATACTTGATAGTTGCCTTAGAAATTAATAATTCGAGTCTATATCCATTTATAAATATACTCGGAAATCCTCCATTGCAAATCCTGTAGGTAATTGGTCAAATACAATCGATACAGAATTGGGGCCTTGTGCTACATCCGCTGTATGACACATCCTTTAAATGAATTCATTCTGACATCGATTTCACCCTCCTCGAGCTAAATTTTAAAAAAAATAAAAGAACGCTTTTTAATATTGATAGTCAGGAAACTGCACAAAACGTACCTCATTAAAAGCATAGATATCCTGATAACATGATGGCGATATGCATCTCCTTAAACAGTTTAATTTAGATACCATAGCTGAGTTGAAATTAACACATAGGGAATTTTGACCACACGCTAGCTCGTAATCATGATAAATAATTTCCTGTAAAGAGACAAACGGAGTTATTTGTATTTTTGATAAATCAATATAGCCAAGTTAAATCCAATGTATTTACATTTTTGCTTGTTTCCTTGTAAGCGTATTCCGGAAAATGAAAAGTTGCTGCCTTGGATAAGAGCTTACCATCTCGATGACCTTCTGAAGTACAAATAATTATTTTCAATACAAAAATTGAGCAAAATACACGCAACATGTCAATAGGACGCAACATTGTATTATTTCACCCGGCTGTCAGCTGTCAAATATTGTTTGTTTTCTTTCGGCTTAGTATTTTTCGTTTGGTATTTTTAAATGGGGGTTGAATTTTGCTCTGTTGAAACATGTTGACATTTAACTGCGTTTATACGTAGTTTTTCATGAATTAAATTTTTGCATATGCATTTAAAATGAAAACACTGGAGACTGCCAGGTTATTTTAATAAGTCAAGTAATGTTAATTCGCTGTCCATCAAAAATGTTGGCGATTAATAGAATAACACCATGCTGTTGAATGTTTTGCGCTTATCGATAACAGTTGCTTAACATAACAGCCAACTGTGAGCATATTAACAGCTGCATTCACTGTTGCGTGCTCGTCAATAACATACACAATGTTGTGGGGACATGTTAAGTTTACATACTATGCTTGTACTCAAGGGACTTCAAGAACCCAAAAGTAAGAAATGCCATAACTTTTTAGTTGCATTCACTACAAACTGTTGCTATATTTATATTTATGTGCATATATATATATATATATTGTATAATATTTGATATAAACATATATAGTATATTCCTTTGATAAAATATGTATTTCAATATTGATTTATGTATGTATATTTTGTATACAGAATATATTATAATATCGTTTTGATTATATATCATGTGTACATATGTTAACGTAATTTATAATAATATACGTTGTTTATCCGAAAGAGTCCCATTTTTATTACATTTAGTGTTACATTTATTTGTAGTTTTTAATAGTCCCATTTTCAAGGTTAGAGCAGAACCATTACATTTATGTTGATTAAATACTTATGAATTACACATTTAGCTCGGCTAAATTGCTTAAATAAAATTATTTGAAGCTATATTATAAATTAAAGATTCTAGCAATACTGCACATGTAAAGCTTAATATAGAGAGCTTAATGTCAGAAATAAGTATTTAAATATAAATAATAGTAGTAAAAATAATAGTATCACAACTCATAAGCATTATCGTTTTTAGAATTAGAAACCTTTGCTTGTTTATCAGCGAAACCTTCTTTTAGGGTCATGTACCCAGTTTCAGCAACATGCGATTACTTAAGACTTAGGAACGGATGGTATTTAAGGATGTCCAAAATGAAAACTCGTAGATACTGCACAGCATAAAAAATCATATTTTAGATTATGCAAATTAAGTATATATCATTCTAATTACTTAAAGTCCCCTTTACACACAAGCCTCGTCACTCCTTAGCATTCTTTGTGTCTCCGCAACCAGGTTGACTTGTCCCTTTTGGCTGAGTGAATGATGTCGATCAATAGAACCGCGTACGGTGTAATGTGTAGTTCCAGGCAGAGAATCACTGTGCTTGTATTTCATTAAAGTGCGACGGCAAATGCCCAATCTATTTGGTATAAGAGGTATAAGTAAGCGTTTGATTTGTAAGTTATAGAAACCTACCTTAACAATAAGGTGATCAAATCCTGACGGTACTGAGAAGTTAGAATAGCATATAGATATGGATCAGCACAAGAGTTCAAGGGATAGAAGAAAACTAATAATATTTTCGATTTAGTAACGTTGATCAACGGATATCCGGCCAGAGCAGTAAGTCCAAAGAATGCAATTGGAGCCCAGCATGTGAAATTGGTAAATACCTGAAGAGAAAGTTAAAAACTTAGTATTATATTGATACTGCATCTTGACAAAAACACACCAGAAGTGTCATCTTTTTGGCAATGCTTATCTCGCCGGGAATGTTATCACGTGCATGACGAGTTTCATGACCCAGAGATATGTATATTTGGACATAGCATATGGCAATAATTGTGAAAGCCATAAAATTGCAGCCCAAAATCAATATCAAGTACACAGAATCGAATATGTCACGCTTTTCCATGGGTAAGCAGATACTAAATTAAATTAAATTGTAATTATAATTTTATACAAATATTTTAAACTACAAATAATGTGTGTTGTGCCTTGTTACCTCGTCGATGAATAATTACTAATGCCAAACAAAGGCAACGACGACATGAAAATTGAGTATAGCCAACCCGATAGCATAATTCCCGCAGCCTGACGCAATTTCATACGCTTGTTCAGATACATAGCATGCGTAATTGAAAACCATCGTTCGATTGTTATAACAGTTAAGGTAAAAACCGACAAATGACTAGCGAATACGGTTAGAAATCCAGCCACCTTGCAGCCCAATCCTGTATAAATTAAACATATAAAAACATTATTAGCATCGCCTGTTTCATTAGTAGTAGTACATAAGTAGTAAATGCAGCTAACCGTACTGCCAATCAAATGCGTAATTAAAGTATTCGCCCATTGAATGCGCATCGATTGAAGCAATAAGCAGCAAATAGAGTCCCAAGCAAAGGTCGGCAAATGCCAGGTGGCACATTAAAAACCGAGGCACCGATGCACTTTCGGATCTAAAGAAGACAAGAATGCTGAATGCAAGAACTGCAACAAGGGAAATAAGTTAAGCTACTTACTTAATAGAAAGGATGACTGTGAGTACCGCAATATTCCCAACAACAGCCAATGCAACAACAATCCAGACAGCTATGCGAAGCCACTGATAGCCCATGACATCCTCGCAGGGATTCAATGCATTCGGCATAGGATAGCACTCAATATTTGGCTTTCTGATTTGAATAAAAAAAACACAAATTGCATATATGAAAAGTAAGATGTATACTAGTAGCAATGGTACAACTAGAACTAATAAATTAACTTAATTTTAGTTTTACAACAAAAACAGTCGGTACCCCGACCGTAATATACCCGGTGGCTCTACAGTGCCCCGCTCAAATACACTGCCGCAGGGGGTGTGGCATTGTAATGCCATTTTCTGAACACATCGACCCCAAACAATTCATCATATGTGCCAAATCTGAAGTCACTAGCTATTTAATAGCTGTTGTTATGAGGTTATCCGATTTCTGGGCGAAGTGGGCGTGACATCGTGATACTTTCTAGACACATCAAGACCAAGGTACTCATCATATGTGCCAAATCTCAAGTCTCTAGCTACAAAACAGTTTTTAGACCCTTTACTTTTTAAAAAAAAAGTAAAAAAGTGTCTATTAAGTTTGTCAAAATGTGCGTAACAGGTCGAAGGAAGTCCGGCAGACCCCATAAAGTATATATATTCTTGATCAGTATCACCAGCCGAGTCGATATAGACATGTCCGTCTGTCCGGCTGTCCGTCTGTCTGCATGAGCGCCTAGAAATTTCACCAAATTTCACCAAATTTGATATGATGATTCGTCTATGGGCTAAGCAGATCAAGTTTATCTTAAAATGTTAACACGCCCCCATCCGCCTCCGTAAATCGAGAACAACATTTTTGAAATCCCATAAAACGAAAAATATTTAAGCTAGAGTCCTGAACTTTGGCACACAGGACGGGTATCAGGGTCCTAACGTATCCTGAATTTCATCGCGATCGGATAATAATCTCGGAAGTTGTTAAAAAAAAACTTAAAATCCCATATAAAATCCCATTTAAAGCTGGAGCCTTGAATTTTGGCGCACAGGACAAGCATCGGGGTCCTAATGTATCCTAGTGTTACTCTTATTTCCATTTTGAAGAATAAGTAAAGGGTCTCTCATAGTCGACTTCTAATGTAGCCTTTCCGACAGGTTGTAAAAAGCTTTTATTTTGATTTTTGGGCGAAGGAGCGTGGCATCCAAAATTAAAGATAAACTTCATCAACCTGCAAATACTGGCAGTGCTAGGAGACCAAGATCAAGCTCTTACCATCTCTGAGATCATTTCGTTCATACGGATGGACAGACGGACTGATGGACTGCCGGACCAACGGACCAACGGACCAACGGCCATAGCTATATCGACTCGGCTGTTGATGCTGATTAAGAATATATATACTTTATAGGCTCGGATATGCCACCTTTTCATGCGTTACACATTTCAGGAAAAAATTATAATACCCTCTGGTAGGTAGCTTAAAAACTGAAGATCTATTGCGTCCTTTTAGGACAACAATCTTTAAGTAAATATTTAACAATTTGTTTAGTGTAATAACACTCACCTAAATGTAAAGTTGCCGCAATACTCAGCTAGTTGATCATCTTCGGGATTCAATGTAATCTCCTCATGAAAGACTCCAATGTTATTCATTGTAGAGTCCGTCATGTAGTTATACGAATTGGGTATACCCTCGCTCAATGGACCATCGGTGTTGTCATAAATAACCAGATCATCAACACGATTGGGTACACTCCGTTCCCAACGACTGCAAATGTAGATCAATGGAGTTTAAGTAAATTTCTACGACTGTTTTTGGTCATTTTACATACCCAAAAATACCATCAGGTGTTTGATCACCTGGTATGGAGATTTTTTGATTGTTTAATAGCTGCTGACGTACGTCCCGATCACTATTACACTGTTCTCTCCACTTCTCCAGTTCCTGCATACGTTCAGCGTGCTTCAGGGGATCATGTCTTGAGGGAAATTGGAATGCGCAGCAATGGAACGAGTGCGTCAAATGAGCCCTCTGTAAGTTCTACAATGTTCGGGTATAATTATGAATACAATTTAGGTTAAGAAAATAGGTCAATCTTTACCTGGAAATTATATATTGAGGGTATTGTTTTTAATGTGTGCGTATTTATTATATATAATACCTCAACGGTCTGTAGTCCTGCTGATGGCAAACGAACTAGCGAAGTGCTTGAGAGATCACTAAATGAAGGCACATAAATATATGAGTATCAAGTGGCATCTAGACTTACGTATAAATAGATAAACTCACAGTTCGGTTATATCTATTATGCCATAGAAAGCATGCGGGTGAAGATCAGTAAGCTTGCGATTGTCCCTTAATGAACTATATTTGTGTTAGATATGTAGATAATTTATTTATATGTTAAATGCATTTTGATAAATTTATAATTAACTTACAGTTTAGCTATTTTGGAACCCATAAACGCGGAATCATCAATAAATGTTATGTCATTATTTGCTAGAACACTAAAAACCGAAATAGAATGGGTAAGTTTTTAATAATAGATAGTTTTTGGTAAGCAAGCAAGCTCAACTAGCAAATACCCTCAACATGTCCTGTAACTTCCGGGCGTAATAGGCGTAATAAGAAATTAAACTTCCTCTGACCACATTAATAATTTAGATAATAGCTTACAAGACATTTTTTCCCTTTGAAATAACTGAAAATGTCTACTTACAATTGTGCAGTCTTAACTTTAATAGATTTGGAATCAATTCGAGAAATTTGATTATTATCGAGATCTCTATGGGGAAAACAAATATTAATAAATTAGTTTAATTAGTTATACTCCTAGTATAATAGACACTTACATCATTTGCATAATATTATAGGGTGGTAGATGTCCAAGATCAGGTACGCTTGTTAAACCACTATTTATAATTCTTCTATAAGGAAAAGAAACATATTTAAATGGCAAATATATTAGATATGATAATCTGAACTCATAATTAAATTCTTACTAGTTTGAACACAAATGAATAATGCTTAATTATAATATAAGTAGAATATTTAAATTATACTTACATAATTTCTATGGAATCTGAAATTCCCTTAAATACATCTTTGGACAGGAATGTTAGTTTTGGCGCCTGGGAAATATAGCTGAAGAATACATAAATATATATGTTAATTATGTAGTATATCGCCTCTCATGCATATCCCATATACGTACATAGTACGGAGAACCGTCAAGTTGGAGAAAGCATTGTCCTGTATTTCTTCAAGTTTCAGACAATTGATGAATGCACTATAACAATATACTTCGAAATCTGTGACACTAATCATTGAAATAGCACTTAAAGGTCATACTCACACATCCAATAATGTTGCTCCATATAGCTTCAATCCAACTGACCGTAAACGTTGCATTCCCGCAGATGCAATTGTTAGCCTTTGTAGTGGCAGCAGCAATGTCTGGGGCACACGTGTCAATGCCTCTCCCTCGCAGCGACATTCGAGCCCGTTCTGTTGATATATAGATACATATACGTATCGTATGTACTTGTGTGAGATACCAAAGGTCCAAGTTAAACAGTTTAAAGTGTCTAGTCTAGAGAATCACATCAATTTTCAATTAGCTGCCCATATCTGTCAGTGAAGTTACGGATAAACTGTCATGGAATGGTAAGACAAGTGCAACAGTGAGGTTAACTATGTTTTTCTCAGGAGAGAAAAAACTCTGGGAATAAAATGATAATAGAGGAATAATAGGCATGGTAACAGTCTTTAGAGAGAAATATACCAAATCATTGTATGACGGATCTAAAGTAGATAAATTAATAATAACATCCCCAGAATCAAAGAACATTTTATATCTAAGTAGTATGACTGGATATCTAACAAAAACATCTACTGTTCTTCATACAAGAAGAAGATATTAAAATAAGATATTATATATATGATTATGTACTTAACCATTACCTGATTAGTTACTTCCCAGCAACAACAAGTCCAAGTGGTAACATCATTCACCGGCGTTGTTGTCGTTCCTGGCGTCTGGGTCACCATCACGGAGGTATTAGTATCAGTTTGAGTATCTTTATCAGTTGGCAAATCATAGGGATAATTGTTAAAGCCATTCTGGTGACTATCATAACAATTGGGACTGGCGTGGGAGGGGCAGCGGGTAAACAAAAACGGGAGCAATAATAAGAATTCAATTTGATATCTAGCTGGCATGAACTTCATGTTTGTTGAAGTCCACTTCGCTTTGCTTTCCTTGGCTTCACCTTCACCTTCACTTAGTGCCCCTGATCAACACATAGCCAAATGTATATAAAATTTATAAAATTCCCCTCCTGTTGGTACATTTTGATAGCTTCCTTAAGTTACATTCAGTTATTAACTTAATTAGTTGCCACGCTGAAATGTAAAAATCAAATTAATACTTTTATTATAAATGAATTAAATACTTTGTTTCATAAACTTTAAAGTTGCATGCGCCAATGCCTTACACAAATCTGAAGTACTACCCACTCAAAACAAATGTTAAAGTAAATTTACAAAAATTATAAAACACTAGCTCTTTTAGTCTCTGAAATCGTTGCAATCATATCGATAGACAGTCGAATCGACAATCAATCAACTTGTCAGTTGATGCTGATCAGGAATATATTTTATATTTATTTATAAAGAGTATAAAAAACGAGTGGCACATGTACGATTGCATGTCTGTATTAACATTAGAGATATTTGTATATATGTATATTTGTATGTACATACGTGTTCACAAAACATTGCTTCAAATATTTTGCACCTATTGATAAAGCTGTGAATTGAAATTTCACGTTCCGCGACGATCGCATGTTTGATTGATTTTTCAATTTATACAAAGTTATGATTCGATTACCTAAATATTGTTTAACATGCAAATTGCTATCCGCAAAATGAAGAAGAAATTTACTAAAATTGTAAATCCAAACCATGCCAATCTTCATTAGACTATTTACTTAATACAACAATAAAAAAAATACTCTTTTGATCGACGATTGGATATTCTGTATACCGTTTAGAATTAAAATTGTAATCTCTATCTAAGAGATCTATATTCATGACGAAGAGCTTTCACTTCCCCTACTACTGTGTACATAGCCTAGATAAAATATCTATGGGATTGAAAAGTTCAAACACGTTACAAATCTGGTTTAATCAACTCTCTAATTCTGCATGCCCAACTTTCCTCTATCCTTTTGGCTACAACACGATATTGAAGGCAATTAAAATTTTTATTAATAGATGAACAATAAAATGTTAAAAATAATTTTCGAATTTTTAATAACATCGCAAATTTTGTGGCATTGGCAGGGCTGCACACTGAACCCAATTCTTTTGTTTATTTTTATTTTTTACATGTATACTCGATGCCAATCTACTTTTTTAATTAACATACTTATACAATTGTAAACAAATAAATCGCAGTCAGCTTATCAGTTTATTTATAGATACAACTGTTGGTTAGTCAATGTTAAAGTATTGTTCAATTTTTTGTATACCAGCATAAAACACTAATTTTATCAAAATGATTAGAATGCTATCTTAATTAGTGACAAAATAAAATGTTTTAACATTTAGTATATTTTAAGACCCGATTTTTAACAGACTAGTTTTTAATAGAGATATTTTTTTAATTTTATATTAATTTCTATCAATAATTTATCAGACACTTTTTAAGAAAGTTGAGCGCACGAGATTTTAGAGTTTTTTTTTTTTGTATTATTATTATTGAAGGACTCGTAAGCCGCAAAGTCTCAGATTTATTGACTTATTCAATTCTGAACCTCAAGACCATTCCCTCCGTCCTATTTCTAGTGTTACTCACACAGCCAAAGCTATAATAATAGACAAATGTCTCAGCTGGATAGCTTTCATTCTGAATACAATATTTTACTAGCGTTGCACCTAATACGATACAAATTGTTTGTTTTCAAAAAAATATCTCTAGATAAAAACAATTTCTTGCTAACGAAAAAATTACACAAAAGTAAATTCAAAACTCGATAAATTATCAAACGAACTGAGTTGATTCTAATTGTAATTTATTTAAGCGCGTGAATTGGTCAAAATTCTATCGTATGTTATATAAACTGCTATAAAGCATTTAACTTATCTTAGATGATTTTCTCGCAAAACCTATTCCTTCCCTTGGCTTGGCCTTCATAACTTCTATTCAGAGCTATAGTAACTCCAAGTCAAATTTTAAGTAGAGATAAATGAAAGCGATGCCGACAAATGCGGTCCAATTTTCACATTCTTAATTATCCAATATTTGTTCGTTAAATATTCACTGTTTACTTTTGTCTATCTTCTGATTACAATTATAATATGATCTAGCATGCGTTAAAAAAAAACATATTGCCGAGAACACATTTATAAGGTGTCATATAATTATGGCTTATATTAGCTTTGTTCTTTATACACTAGTTTGTTTACTTATATATATGCATACCAGTAGCATCGCTTAATTTAATTATAAAGTATCTGTGATATAAACAATGACTTTGAATTTATCCGATAACCACTTCTTTATTTGTCTTTAAATGTTTAATTGTAATTGATTTAATTGTTTTATTTACTTCTAAATTTATTATATCTTTTATTTTATTTTTGGATTCATTATTATCTATTATAATTGTGAAATATTCGCTTTACAGCTGTTGTTATTGTTATTTTATTTTTTTTAAATGATAATTTGTTATTTTTTTGAAAGTTTAGTTTTGAATTATAATTGTGAAACATTAGTTTAACTGATTTTTAACTTTCACTTTCATATGCACCCACATCGCAGCCACAAAAAGTTCTATTTTTAGCAAACTTTCATTTAGGTGGGCATCCCTTGCACTTAACTCCTACACTTGGGGAGGGAGACCGCCCACTTCCTCACAGTTGCTGGCACCTTCTATGCCCAGGTGACAGCAGCAAACTGCAAATCTGATTTTGCGGTTGAAAATGTCATTTTTCCAACTTGAACGGTTTTCACAGATATGCACAAGGTTGATCACAAATCAATCATAATCCATTTAGTTGTGGGTTTTGAAAAACTGTAGAGAAAAGCTTTAAAGCTCTACGTAACACGTCAGTTGAAGTCGAAAATCTAAAAGTACAGTTTTTATATGGTTTTGAAAATATTCCTTTTAAAAACCAATGATTAATTAGTTTTATACACATTTTATAACATTTTAGAAATAATGCATTTCTATCACTAAATATATTGAAATATTAAGCAAACAAAATCTTTAAATATTTTGTTAACAGTCTATTATCATTTTTCGATTAATGATTATCTGCAATATTAAATACACTCTTTAAACTTTATAAATAATTAGCTGATTTGTTGCTGCTCGTATCGAAAATCGTAAAAAAGTTCATTAATAGAAATGATTTGACTGCTGATAAACGTGAAACAGTAGTTAATCATTATAAAAATCGTAGATAACTGTTCACTGTATGGTTAATTAAGACCGACTTATTTGAATTATCAGATAATTACGTATATTCGTATCATTTCTAACCTTTGAACAACGAATGCGTGGGAAGAAGTCGATTTCACTTGTTCTTGTTTCAAATATTTCAGCACCTTTTCTCAAACTCTGATTTTTAGTTTTTAATCACACTTTGATTATTATTTTAAATATATAATTGTAACTATTCATATCTGACAATTTGAATGCCGAAAATTACATCTTAAAATTTAAAATACAACACTCCAGTTGAGTCGACCCGTACCGTGTAAGCGCGCGCGTCTTAGTGTACCTGTTGAATGGCGACAACTGAAAAATCTGTTAGCCAAAAGCCAATTCAGACGAAACCGGAAATCAGATATATGCGAAACCCAGTGGAGCGCTACACGACATCGTCTTAATGGCAGCGAAACACGAATGCTGGGAACCGAGCAAACCGAGCGAACCGAGCGAATGTAGAAAGCCCATTTGTCACTGCTGTGAAAAAAAGCTTTAAAAGCTAAGCAGGGCACAACGAGTTATCTCAACGAAACAAAGGCTTTTTCTTGTGCTAAGCTTTATCTTTTACAGTTCTTGTTGTCACTATCTTGTTGGTGAAAGCTTTCTCTTTGCAGTCCTAGCAAACGTTTTGCCTGCATTCAAGTTGACAGCTTAGTTCAGGGTAGCTTAAATATTCTACGAGTATTTGTCATATCATGTAGCAAGCTTTTAAAGCTTCAAATTCCGAAATAAATTATCATTTCGAATAACAATCACAAATTTCGAAAGCTACACAAAACCGCAGTTATTGGAAAACGAAAACAAATTAAAGTTTGTTAATCTTCATTTCTTTATTTAACAACGAAGAAAACAACAGCCACAAGATGAATATGAATTTTCAGTTCAAGAAGGATCACACATTCGAAAAGCGACGTGCAGAGGGAGACAAGATACGTCGAAAGTATCCAGACCGTGTGCCCGTAATTGTGGAGCAGGCAGAGAAGTCACGCTATGTTGCGCTGGACAAGAAGAAATATCTGGTGCCCAATGATCTGACAGTGGGTCAATTCTATTTTCTCATACGCAAGCGCATTAATCTACGGCCAGACGATGCTCTGTTCTTCTTCGTGAACAGTGTGATACCACCAACATCGGCCACAATGGGCCTGCTGTACCATGAGCATCGCGATAAGGACTATTTCCTCTATTTGGCCTACTCCGATGAGAACGTCTACGGCCAAGAGCAAGAGATGTAAATAAGCAAACAGTTCTTTCGTTACTTTCTGTTCAATTGCAGTTCGTCATCAAAATAACTGCTTTTGTCGGTTACAGGGTATTCGAAATGCAATAAAGCTATATTTACGAACTAAGTATTATAATTTTCTTATTTTTTAAGCTACTCAACTTCTGATACACATTTTCAGGTGAACTTTTCATGTCGTGTTGTTTATAAATGTGATAAACTGCTAATCAACCGGGCAAATGTTAAATGACAAAGTAATATAACTATATTTGTAATAAAAACACTAACAAAATGCCACAAAAAATTTGTAAATTCAATTAACAGTTTCACGTGAATCGCAAATCTATCACCCAGGAATTAACTTAAATTCATTTGCTGCTTCGGTAACATTGTTATGATATAGACGTGTCAATATCGGGCGTATTTTAAGAGTTCCTCTGTTTAATTCTCTTGCCATATTTATTCGATTTATATAATTATTTACTCTTATTTGTTATTTTGTTTTGAAATGAATTAAGTAATTTATTTGGCTGCCCACGCATTCAGATTTACTGCAGGAAGACTCGGATCATCGCAATGTATCATCTTGTTACTGTAAAATAAGGTGATTTAGAGTGCGTTTATTGATATTGTTGGATAGAAGCTTACCCTGGAAAGTCAGCGCGTACAAATGCGGCTATTGGCACTTTATGTAGGGTCAAATGATCGGCATTATCACAGATTAAACGTGCCATGGTAATCTTTCGCACCTCCTGCAGTTGTTCCGGCTTAAATGCAGTTGGATTAATCTTATCATCGTATTCGTAATAGTAACGATCTCCGTGCTTGAAGCGTGCAAATTGATCGGCAATAATTTCAGCAAATGTAATCCCTACAAATCCGTCCCTCACAGCGTTCTCCAGCAGGCCGCCAACCCATAAATCAATATCATCCGGCGATTTATAAACCGAGGACAGTTTTCTAGCAATCTACAGGAAAGTAAGAACTTATATTAACACGATCAATTGTACACTTAAAACACTCACTTCCTTTGGAAACTGATCAAAATTACGCAGCTTCGGTGCACCTATCAAATTCAGGTATTCATTGTAACTTTGCAGACCTTGATCTCGACCTCGTTGTATATTCAATGCCGCCAAATCCAAGCCAAACGCATTGTCGCCGTGAAACAGAAATCTGCTGAGCTGTGATCAAAAGATTATAGCTACAACAATGTATATATGTACATAAATAATTATATCAAATATACGTACACCTTGTGTAATTGAACTGTCCACCTGCTGCATTGGCTGTGTGAAGAGCGTGTTTAGCATATCATCGTAGAACTCGTGTTTGCGCATACGAGAAGGATTAAACATAACATCCGGAATATTTATGATTTCATCTCGTATGTGAAACTTGCCGTCGACACTGGATATTTAATTAGAAATCAATTTCATTTAGTTTCAATCAGGGCAAAAAAACAAAAGCAATATATATTAATAAATACAATTTTAAAAACATTTTAGATTTAAAAATTAAATCTAAGTGCGAGAGCGGTCCGACATGTTTCCAGCCAGACAGTGATGCAATAGTTTTAACATTTTTTTTATATTTTGCTATTCAACGTAGTCTCCTTCTATGTCAATACACTTCTTCCAGCGATGCTTCCACCTGTTCAGCCGTCCACAAAATAATCGGCGTTGTGTATCTCAAAATGGTTGTCTACATAGGATATGGCCTCCTCATTTCAGGAACATTTCTGTCCGCCAAGCGCAACTTTAAGCTTAGGGAATAAAAATAAGTCACTTGGAGCTAGGTCTAAAGAGTAAGGTGGGTGCTGAAGCAGTTCAAAGCGTAATTCATAGGTTTTTGGCCATGGCAACTGCTGATTTATGGGATGGTGTATTATCCAAAAGTGTTGTATAGTAGCCTCCCGTAATCGTTTTTCCTTTCTCCAGACAATCGGTATACATAACTCCACGACTATCCCAAAAAACTGTCGCCATCACTTTATCAGCCGAAATAACAGTTTTCGCTTATTTTGGTGGAGAATTGGAATTGGGATTTTGTTTCTGGAGTATAGCGGGGTACCCATGTTTCATCTACAGTTATGTGTCGCCGCCAAAACATCGATTTATTACGCGTTAGCATCGCCAAGATCTTCTACAATTCATTCGAATCAAACTGTTCATTCAAATCACAAGTGAGCAAACGCGACACCCAACGTGCCAAGAAATTTCTCATATCCAATTCGTTGTTTAAAATATGGCAAACATTGTCTCTAGATATCTTGGTGATCTCAGCTATCTCTCTTGCTTTAATTCGGCAATCGTCCAGAACAATTTGGTGAATTTTCGCGATGTTTTCGTCAGTGGTCAGTTTTTGAGCGGCCCGGACGGGTCTCTTCTTCCCAGCTCGTATGTCCGCGCTTAAAATTTAGCAGCTCAGAACTTTACAGTGACAAATGATGGGGAAAAGTCGCCATAGACAGTGTCCATCTCGGTTTTGATTTGTGTAGGCGTACTGTCCTTCAAAAACATAAATCTTATGACCGCACGATGTTCAACTTTCCCCACAAAAGCACTGATATCGACTTAGTTTATCGATTCTTCAACAATATCTATGAGGCTGAATTTTAAACGGAAACACCTTAAAAGATGCCTAATCACAATACCAAAGTTTGGTTAACTTAGGAGGTCGTCTTCATTGTCAGGCTGGATGAACCGCCCTCGTATACGTACTTCTTATATAATAAAGTTAATACGTAGCGCTAGGAAATAAGATAATTAAGTTAATTCATTCAAAAATAATACTTATATCTGAGATGTTCAATTAAGTTCATAGACTTCTACACTTGCCTTGAATGGCCCATACGAAAAGCAGCGCCCGAGAACTCATTCGTGATGGCGGGATTAACATCCACGTTGTAGTCCGTTGAGTAATCCTTGTTGCGTGGCGTCAAACGGAAACGTTTCATTTGATGTGGCCCAATTACAGCTGGCAAGTATTCGTTGTATGTGATGTGCTGCAGTTCGGCGATCACAATACGACGAGCCTCCTGATAAAGCCATTCATCGGTTGCCGCCGGATTCAATTCAGCCAAAATCTTGGCAATGCGATTATGCTCGCGAGCAAATACAATTTGCAGTGTGATCAGAGAGATGATTTGATTAGTGCGGCCATCGCCTACAACAAAAAAAGCGCTGTTATTAGATTCAAATTGATGGACAACTTTAGTTTATAATATTCACCGGATTTGAAGCACGTTTTGCCCGGATCACTGCTACCACAAGCACTCTTGTCGCTCGTCAGAGGCAGCAAGTCACGGCCAAACTCGTTCATCATTTTCAATTGGCCGCCGTGGAAGGTGCGTAAGTCACGTGCCGCATCCTCATGCGAACCGTATGTTGGCGAGGCATCTACGAAGTGTGTAACCTTGCTGCGTTGCTTTCCATAGCTCAGCTGGCAATCGGAACTGGGCACCAGGGAGAGTCTGACCAGATTCAAGCAACGCACACCGAAAGCACCATAGAATTCGTCGTTTTCCGATACCGGAATTGGCAGACAGGCGAAGTGAGACTTTTCTTTGGGCAATACGCTTTTGCCGCCCGCCGAGCAGCATTGGACCAATCCTCCACTCTCATCGAGACGCACTGATGCCGACTGGGAGATGTCATGGGCCAACAGTTGTCCAAATTGCATTATCAATTGATTGTATTTCGAATGAGGACGATGAACATCCTCGAACAGATGGCGAGAGATATCGCGGGCGCTCGACAACAAAGTTCCGTCGGAGGCGTGAACGCGAGGAGTCCAAATGCCGTCCTCATAGGCCGGCGGCAACAGTCGCTCCATTGGCTGACCAGCAGCTCCCCAATGCGAACGTTGCGGCAGAGGATTGTTGCACGTGCCATCTATGCTCCGATAATTGTGTATATTCCGACAAATCAGAGGAGGCTGACAATGCTGAGCTAGCGGTGTCTCTGAAAACTTCACATGCACATTATTGGTGGCAAAATCATCGAGTGGCACCTGCTCCTTCTTGCCAAACACTTGGCTGGTGATAACCTGCTCCAGAGCATTGTTCGACACCGCAAAACTGTGGAAATCCTCGCTGGGTGTCGAGTGAAAAACAATGCCATGTATGAAATCTGGATTACCACGATGAACTTGCATTTGGGCAACTCCATGCATCAGGTGCTGGAAGCTTTGCCGTGCCTCCTCAAGCACCTCCGGTGGCAAGATCGATGGAAAAATCGCCCGGCGTTCTTTACTCTCCTCGCCAGCCGTATGATTTTGGCCCGTGCGACAGCAATAGCCAAATTTACCAGCGGGCAAATCGCAAATTTGTGGCTTCTCATGTCCCTTCATGCGCACATGAGCAGGACATTGAATTTGTGGCACACATTTTACATCTGTGCAAATTTTACACTTTTTAAGTAATCCGCTTTTAGCGACATCTGCAATGAAACGTTATGTTAATGTGTGCAACAGAGTGAGATAGATATTAGTCTAATAAGAACCGTACAACTAAGCGCCATTTTCAAGTTCCTTTACATCACACACATACATATTCGCATATACATACGTACACACATGCCGAGATACTGCGATAAACTTTTAGCTGTTTACAACAGTTTATTAACCTTTCCAGCATCGTTTTTACACCGAAAAGCGCCAAACTTACCATCGCCATTTACATGACTATGCTCCTCTTGTGCATCTTTTAAATCATTTTGCCGCACTGAAAATGCTGCGGAATGCTCAAACTGTACAAATAGAATTTGCCAACAAAATAGCAATATAAATAAATAACGCATTTTTAAAGTAACTAAAGAAATATAAAATTGCAATTGAAATTTGCAGAAAGAGAAAATGCAAGACTTTGACTAAATAACGGCGGTTTTGTGATGGTGTGACCAGGCACGGCAAACAATAAAACACCCTAAATTGACAGTAACAAAATTTTGGTATTTTGTATTTATGTCGAATTTCTCAATAAAGAAAATTAAAGCATTTAATGCCTTAAATCACAGATATGTAGCATGTTTTCATATATCTTATTAATTATCTGAAACATTTTCAATATAATTCGAAAATATATCAAAGTATCGATAGTATCGATAAAAAAAACAACATATATCAATGTATTATCCGCCATATTTGTTCGCGTCAGTAGAGATGTCCGGCAACGCTAAAACTCGCTTTGTACAGGGCCAGCTCGTCGTCATGCTGAGAAATAATGAAAATTAAGTGAAATTACACTAAATTAAAAAGAAAAAGTGTATAGATTATGTACAGAATATGTATAGTTGTTAACCAAGTGTGAATTCACATACTACAAGGTGTTTTTTCTCGTGTATTCCCACTGTGAATAATTTTCTTCGGCAACGCAGACAAGACTTGCATACAATTTAATGTTCGTACTCGTACCGAGCTTGTCTTCTCACGCGAGTTCGTTTTTAGTATATATAGCCAGTCTATGGACGGTCGATGCGTGAAAATATTTCTATGTGTAAGTGTGGGTGTGTTCATGTTAGTTTAGAAAAAGACTTAAATCATTAATATTTTGCCGGATTTTTGCATCTAGCAAGTGAAAACTGCAAGCTAGATACGCAAAAACCAAATATGTACATATGTACATACATGTTGGCTCAAAGTTCGATACGGTACAGATACATATGTACGCGTGTATACATAAAATATAAAACTGTCGGGTAAAATCCTTGCATCATCATCACCACAAAACCACATGAACGGCAATATTTATTAATCTACGCCAAACAGCCCAAAAGAGCTAAACCCAAAATGATAATCCACACCGAAATGTGAAAAAAATTCTTAAAATGAAGCATAAACGAGACCGACAACGACGACGACAAACGTCAGCAGTAACTAACGATCAATGCAATTACAACAGGCCACCAGCGGTCAATGGCTAGATTCAATGGATAAATCTTCGCCTATGAAGTTTACTTAGCAAAATTCAGATCAAAGCTATAAAATTAACTTAAGAAAATAACCAAAAACAATTTGTGAAAAACGCGAAACCTAAACTCGTTTTGTTCTTACATTCGGCATTAAAATTAAAATGTAACTGAGTGGTTGTCTCGCTCTCACACACTTATTTGCGGTACGAAAAAGGCCGCATATAATACAAGCGAGATAAATAGCGCTCCAAAACGAAAATCAACGAGAGCGCGCAAAAAAATCCAAACGCAAATTATACGAAAAGAAATTAAAGCCAAGTGGATAATTCAATATTTATAAAAATAAAATGTGCAGAAATCATTGCACTGCAAAGATGTCAGCACTTTAATTAATAAATCGCTCTAGTGATGATTTGTTGTCAACTTTGCCATTTTCTCGCTAGACATATACAAACATATGCACATGTATGTATGTAAATTGTTAGCTGCATATATAGCTTTGGGTCTAGTTAGTCTAGTTTTTTTTTTTAAATATAATTTTCTTTAATGCATGTCTCACATGTCCTAGAGAAAAACACCAATTAAATTCTCTACTTGGAAAAATACGAATTTGTAACCTGTCGGTTTGCACGAAGTGCTATCGGAGTATTTGCGTATCGAAATCGTGTGCGATAAATTAACATTTTGTTTGTTTGCTATTGCTATTTTTAAGTGCGTAAAAATTCAATATTTATTATTCATTGTAATATTTTCAATTGTTAAAAACATGTTGAGATTATACTGTTATTTATAATGTTTGTTGTTAAATTTGGTAATCAATCTAAAGAAAATGCTAAAAAGATGCAAAGCATAACAAACAAAAAGAAGAATAGTTTAAAATTTAATTGCTGTCGGAGAAGAGCGGAATTTCTAAATAGCAAAATAGACCGGTTATAGCATTAGCCGCCTTGGCTATATCTATCTATCTGATAAGATGCGAATTGTCAATTGAGAATTAAGAATTGTCCTCATTTAAATGTAAAATAATAATAATACTACAAATAATAATTGTGCTAGTGGTTAATATTAAATCAGTTATAATCAAATTTTACATTTCAACAATTAAATTAAAATATATGAAATAAATGTAATTAATAATTTACTGCCCTCTTCAAACAAAAACTAATACAGACATCCCATGCGCGCATAAGTGCGACAGTGAGAGGCACACTCTCATGCAAGTGAGACGGCGTGTGCGTGTGTAGCTGCCAAATGTAAAGAGCGCGAGAGAGAACTGAGAGAGCCCACTGTGGCTGTCAACGCGCGACAATTTGTAAACGGACAGCCAGAATATGCAATGGTAGTGGTAGTGGAAGTGGAAGTGGTAGCCGAGTTTTCAGTACACAGAATGAACAATTACAAAATTATTGGCGGCCAAGAGAAATACGTATTAAGGCAGTATATGATTTTGTTATGATTATGTGTGCAGTGGTGATGTTCTTCCTGTTCAATTAAAGCTAAGCAAACTAACGAATACTTTTAAAACTTGCAGCTAACATAACCTCAAACTTACCGCTGCAGTCGGGGAAGTCGTCGTCATCAGCGTCAACGTTGTTGGTGGATATTCTTCAGGAACCACAGCTATTTGATTTGATACCAACCATTGCCCGTGAAACGAGGAGACTATGAATGAAAAAATAAAATCGCCTTCAGCACAGGGCAGTGGAGGGGGTGCAGCTGGTGGAAGTGCTGCCCCAACGGTTGCGGCAGGCGCCGGTGGCGCCACACCACCCACATCGGGTCCTCCCACGCCGAACAACGGCAATGATCCTATCATTCAACAACAAGGCGGCACTGTACCGCATCCCTATGGCGGACCGCCACCCGGCACAGCGCCCGGTGCTCCTTCCGACCCGGCAACTGTTATGTCGCACTATCATCATCTTCATCAACAGCAACAACAACAACAGCCACAACATCCACAGGGTCCGCCATTACCACCACACATGCAACACCACGGTGGGCCACCTCCGCCACAGGGACCATTACCGCTGCCAGGAGCTCCAGAGCACACGCCCGGTGTGAAGGATGAATATGGCTCGGCACATTTGCCACCGCCACCTGGCGTACAACACCAGCATGCCCATCCCGCCTACGCGCGTTATCATTCGGGCGATCCCAACATAGATCCCTATCGTTATGGCCATGCGCCAACGCAGCAACAACCTCCAGGAGGCAAACCGCCGCACCAGCAGCAGCAGCAGCAACAACAACAGCAGCAGCAACAGCCGCCGCAAGGAGCTGGGGGATCGCCAAATCGACCACCACAACAGCGCTACATACCCGGACAACCGCCGCAGGGTCCAACACCAACATTAAATTCATTACTGCAATCATCAAATCCGCCGCCACCGCCCCAACATCGCTATGCGAATAACTATGATTCCCAGCAAGTTGCCAATGCAGCGGCTGCGGCAGCACAACAACAGCAGCAGCATCAACAAAATGCTCAACAGCAACAACAACCTGCTGGACCACCGCCTCCACTTCCCGGCCATGGGCCACCGCCGCCACAACACCAGCCATATGGTGCGCAACAGGGCGGATGGGCACCACCTCCCAGGCCCTACAGCCCACAGCTAGGACCGTCGCAGCAATATAGGACACCTCCACCGGTAAGTTGAGACTGCCATTAATTGTGAGTGGGGGGGGGGGGGAGAAAAGGTTGTTGAATGTGCCGCTTTTAAAGGTTGCCCAATTCCGTCTCCTACAACATTTAACAGACATGCAGACATACTGACACACATAACGCGGACCGAAATCCCAACTGCCAAATATCAAATAAAAACGAAGAAGAAGAAAACATAAAACCGGCACTGACTGCGCCGGTAAACAATAACAACAAAACATGGAAAAGGCAACAAAAGGCAATGGTGATTGTGCTGATGGTGGTGGTGGTGGTGGTGGTTCAACAATAAGAACAAGCTGCCGACACCACCACCTGACACAAGGCAACCAGAAGATACGCGGCATGTTCGCCTCAATCTGTACATACACATTTGTGTGCATGCATGTGTGTGTGTGTGTGTGTGTGTGTCTGGGTGTATTTCTTTATTTTGCATTGACTTATTTGTTGTTTACAAAAGAAGGGTTTCAGTAATTAAACAAATCTAAATTATAAAACAATTAAAAATATGAAAATAAAAGATAAAGATTGCAAGATCAAGAGCAAGTATGCATTAGATTAATTTATGTGCATAAATATAAACTAAGAATTACTTTTGAATTTAACATTACTTTCCATTAATGTCTGTCGATTAGTTAATAAAGACCTCAACAAGACATTGAGAAAATGTGCCTTAATCAAGTAATTGTTTTGACAGAATACCACAATCATTAGCAACTATAAATAATTAAGTACAATAATATATACCAATAACAATAGCACTTATTTTATTTTGTTTATATTCTTTTGTCAAAACAATTAATTGACTAATGTTATGTATGCTTTTCTACACATAGCTCGAAGTGTAAAGGTATACAACACACACATACTGACGCGAGCAAGATTTTTTATGAATGGTTGAGAATCAGTCGCAAATACAATTCAAATAAAAGGCAATGACCTTTAATAGCTCAAAATAAAAACAGACTGAATCAAATACAATATATATGCATATAAATAAACAATCTACTACGGTATTCGACTAGCAGATACTCTATATAAGTACGTTAAATGAATTGCTAAAGATTTATGAAGGGAAATATAGAATACTCCATTTGTACCGTATAAAGCTAACGTTTTATTTAAGTGACTTGATTATATTCTCAGTTAAATAGGTTGATTATCATGTGACAGTGGCAGGAATTTAAGGGCTCAATTTAACAATTGTTAACTTTGATTAATCACCCATAAAAAGTTTAAACTAGATTAAAATAATCTGTATAATGTTACCTTTATCTATGACTATATCTTACGACTTGTGAATGTTATTTTTCTTTACTAAGCACAGAATATTTGTTAAATCAACGTAAAATGCGTTGTTGTCGAACTTCTTTACAGTTAACGGCAGTACATTACTGTTTTTCTCAATACTGTTTTTGCTGTTGTGTATATCGTATTTATCGATGACCCATCGAATTTTCTCTGTATTCATTTAAATGTTAATACCCTTTATATACATAATTTTCTCAAGTATATACTGTCTACATCTAGACTACCCGACATTCTCAGTCGTCGTTTGAAGAGAAGGGGGCAACCAAAACAAAATAAACAATTGACATGCTTGTTGTAAAAAGCACAAGAGAATGTGAATGAAATTTTGATGTTCAACTCACGGAAGTGCCTGGGTCAACAAGTTTCTTTTTACATATGTATGTACATGCATGTGTGCAAGTATGTATATGTATATAAAAACGTGATATTTAAATGTAAATAAACATAAATGAATTTAATGTGTTTTTATTTTGACTCTCGCTGTCTTACCCCAATTTCACATTGTAAACAGAGGTCGTCTCTGAGGCCCATGAACAACCTCACTTTTGGCCGTTTCGCTTACAATTGCCATTACACAGTGGAAGGGGAGGGATTTCTCGGGTCTTTCTTGGGCTGTAACTTTGCTTTTTGTTGGTCGTTATCGTCGAGTCTCTTATCAAAAGTTGTTTTGCTTTTTTGTTAAGGTACGACCTTGCGGTTGTTATCCTGTTGTTGTTGTTGTTGTGCAGTCAGGCGCAAGTAGAAGATATAAACGTGTGTATGTTAAAGTAATACTGCCAACAAGTGATGTAAACTGATGTATTAATATGTATATGGCGAGTATGTATGTATAATCTAGATGCTGGTAAACTGTTCGATACTGATAACAAACTTTTAATGCATATTCTGAACATAATGTTCCCTATAAGTAGTAAAAGATACAGAATGAGATATAAGGTTTATATGGGTTAATATAATCTCAAATACAAAAGATCTCTTAGGCTGCTCGTTGGTTTCTTAGTAAAATCTTGTTTCATTTTGACAAATTGAAGTAACTCAAATTTACTGTATATAACTAAGAGATAAATATACTCCATGGAATTTATATTAACAAAATAAACCTAATTATTAAATTGTACTTGACGATAATACTACATGTATATCTTTTATTGTGTTTTATTGTTTTCAAATTGAAGTATCTCAATTTTATACTCGACAACTCATAGGAGACTTACTAAATGGAATTAATATTAAAAAAAAACTAAATGAGTTTACACTTGCTGAAACAAGATGTGTATCTTCAATAGCTTAGTTTTCAGGGTGGTGTGATAATCTATTAAATAATTTATATTTTATTTAAATAATTTAGATAATTTTTCACAATTTATAATACAAAACCAACACCCCTAAAATTGTTACTTCCAAACACACACATGCAGCATTTTCGCCAATGATTCAATTGCTGCAAGTGTATGTCGCGTATCTTCGTTTGTGTGTGTGTGTAATTTAAACTAATAAGTGCAGGAAAAAACACGGACATGGGTCCGCTTCTGGTTCCTTTATATTTTGTTTGTGTTCGTTCCCTGGCGTTTTTCTTTTTTCAATCCGGGCCCGGCTTTTAACCCACCACCACCGAATGAATGAGGATGCAGTTGCTGCTGCTGTTGCTGTTACTGATTCTTCTTCTTCCCACCCGCCCTTTCTACTGTCATACATAATATTATTTTCTCCGTTGCGCTGTCAGCCATTCGGTCGCCGTCGTTTATTCGCTCGTTCATTCGTTTGTTCGCTCAAATTTATACTTATGTATATTCGTTGTCTGTGTCTCTGCGACCCGAGTTAGGTTGCGCCCTTGCTGCATTATTTCAAGTTCCACTTCAGCCCTGCCGTCCTGCTTGCCTGCTTCTGTTTTTGATTTTCATCCATGATGAGTTTTCCCTTTTTTACTTTGGTTCCTCTTTGCCTCTGACTTCGCCGCACACACGCTCACACACACAAATGCGAGGTCCCTTGCCGGTATGCAGTAAAACCATCCATTCATGTTTCCTGTCACCCTGTAGTGGACCAACCGTCGTAGTCGTTGTTGTTGTTGTTGCTGCTTGTCCTGCCGGCTTTGCTGGCACACACACACACACACACCAGCGTCTATTTCTGTGGCAGCTCCCATTAGATTTATTGCCACGTTTTACTTCGGTCTGATATTTGCAACAACACGACGAGGACTTTGCTGCTGTTGTTGTTATGCCGTTGCCAGCAACATTTGTTATGGACACAAAGAGGGTATGGGCGTAAATACGAGTGTGCCTGTGTGTGTGTGTGTGTTTGTACGTCTGGCTGTGTACATATATCTCGTTGATCTTCACTTGTCTTGTACCCTTGATTGTAGCATAATATCAAGTTGGAAAATCCCTTCATTAATGGTATACAAAGCTCTTCGCTTCATACCGAGTTCAGCTCTTTTAGTTGTCTGCCTAATCCAATGTCTGAGTTAAAATGGGATTTATTCTTATGTGCATGATTTTAATTTATGTGGACAAGTCTTGTTTTTGACTAAAATGTGGCACTTAATTTATGAAAAAAATGTTAATAATCTAATCTTGTTTAATTGACTCCTTAAAATCAAAACTAAAACAATGGATTTGTTCTATCTCTGTTTGTATAAAATAATAATAGTATTCTAATGCGGTATTCATTATAATTGCTGGATATTATAAGAGAATTCTAATCGCAATTTAAAGACATGAAGATATGCTTTTTATTAATTATATTTTTAGTTTTTTAATAACTATAAAGTTGATTTAATTTATATATAACACAAATACATATTACAAATGAAGCAAATGAGAAAATATAATTATTTATTTACAGTCGAGTCTTGCTTTGATGATTTTCCTTTCGATTGTTGTGTATATTAAACGATAGTCTCTATTTATGTGTATACTATTTCGAGTTGTTCAATGGCTCAGGTTTTATATATATATCTCGACTGTGATAATATTAAAATATATGTTTCTTTATTCAAATGTAAATTATTGAATTGGACAACAGGGTATCCAATAATCCGAAACATTATTTTTCTATTGCCTGTCAAGCTGAATCATTCCTGTAGGACTGTCACAAGCTGTTTTTCATCAATTGTTGTATAGAATATATGTGTGTAATACACATATGAACATTGTGTGTGCGTTTGCTGAAATTGGTTGTGGAAAATCGATTACAATGATTGCAGACCGAAGGGAGGAAGTCAAATGATACATAAATAATTGAAGCGAATGAACAATTTTGAAATCAGGCAAAGCTTATGAATGTGAACTCTTGTCTCGCATACTAAAATTGAGGGAATATTGAACATAGATACATTATCTACATATATACGCATGTGCATATATATATTATAATATGTGCATAAATACTAATTTGTCATTTATCATTATTTCCATTTACAGCAAAGTACTTCCAGAGGTCAATCACCATATCCGTCAGCTCACAGTCAAAACTCAGGTTCCTATCCAAGTTCGCCCCAACAACAGCAGCAGCAGCAACAACAACAACAACAGCAGCAGGCGCAACAACAACAAGCGGGACAACAATCCGGTGGAGTTGGCGCACCCGGAGCGCCAGCGCCACCGCCAGGCCCACAACAGCAACAACAACAACAGCAAAACACACCGCCCACTTCTCAATATTCGCCGTACCCGCAAAGATACCCAACGCCGCCGGGTTTACCTGCGTCTGGGCCCAATCATCGAACTGCCTACACAACGCACCAAGTAAGCAAAATGATTATAATCAATCAATTAAATAATTAAAACATACACAGATAATGTACAGCTCATATGATGACAAATCACTAAAATATCATTTATAAATTTACACTTTTCAGTATTCCGAACCAAATCGACCGTGGCCCGGCGGTTCATCACCTAGTCCTGGTCCTGGCCATCCACTGCCGCCTGCCTCACCGCATCATGCGCCACTGCAACAGCCCCCAACGCCGCATTCCGCCGGAGGTGGTCCGCCACCGAGCAGCAGTCCGGGGCATGCGCCGAGTCCGTCACCGCAACCCTCGCAGGCATCGCCATCGCCACACCAGGTGAGTCTTTAAATTATTTCAATATCACTCGATAATTCATGAATTTTGTATGAAAATTTAATTCAATCAGTTGGGCATAGTGACAATAATGACAAATTAAAGATAAAATTGCAATTAATGATAAGGTTATAATAATAAACCGATAGATATACAGTCAAACTTCCCTAACTTGAATCACCATTATCCGAATGATATGCTAATATGACTTGCTCTGTTAAGCTCTCGACTATTCCTTAATTGCATATAATAGTATTAAAGCTTAAAGCGGTGTCACGCCTCACTCTGTTGATAATATGATCGCAATTCAAGAAACTTGATCCAAATATCTTCTTTTTTTTTTTTTTTGAATAACTTCCGAGTTTATTATCCGATCGCGATGAAATTTGCAGGATACGTGGAACCCTGATGCTTGTCATGTATGCTAAGATTCAGGACACTAGCTTCAATAAATCTCTTTTTATGGGATTTAAAAAATTTTGTTTTCTACTTACGGGAACGGCGCGTGGCAAAAGTTTAACATGAACTGGTTCTGCTTAGCCCACAGACGGAACAACATACCAAATTTGGTGTCTCTAGCTATTATAGTTTTTGAGATCTAGACGCTCATACAGACGGACGGACAGACAGACAGGCGGACATGGCTATATCGGCCATATTTGTATGTAATTTTCTCAGTAAACGCTATTGCCACTCGATTCTAGTTCTAGTTGGAGAAAATTCGGGTTAATAGACGATTTATGGATGTTAGACTGTATCTCATAACCATAAAGAAGAAATCTCAGTAATTTATATAAAACATTTGCAACTGTCTCCTTTTGACCAATCTCAACTTTGTTATACTACATTTTGTAGAATATGAAAAGTTTTTTAAATCAAGTTAAGATATTCTAAGTAGGAAAAGTTTTGCTGCTTTCATTTGAGATACATCTAAAGCAAAGGATTCAGATTATCTCTACATAAGATAGATCTTAAATATCTTTACTTCATAAAGAGCCTTTTGTTAAGCAACGAAAGTTACCAAAATACAAATTATGCTATAGTTTTAGAGAATAAAATTGTGTTCTTATGCTTGTGGCAATTTATTAATAAATGGCAAGCGATTATTGCGGAAATACAGATTGGAAAAGTCATACGAAAGGCATTACATTAATATCCAATAGCTACATTAATTTTTAAAGTCTAATAAAGACTTGATGACTTTTTATTTAATTACCAGATTAGTTAAGATAATGCGACTGCATTATAATATTTTTGGCATTTGCAGGTGAAATTGATAATTAAACTTATCATACACTTTATCAGATGTGAAACCTAACTATTTATGACTTTATCTAGACATTGGAAAACGGTCCCTAAGCGTATGTAAAATATTTTGGGCTTCTCACCGACTTTACCCCCTTGGCCTTGGCAGTCTCTGGTCACTGGGCTATTGACTGATATGCGCTATCAAAGCGCTTTTCGTCGAGCCCTTTGCATTCTAAAATATAAAGGTATACTGAGGAGGGAGAGAAGGGAGTCGCTTTGAGTGCGTAGTAGTACCCCATTTATTCATTCAGCATATCCGTGATGGTCGCTGTGGTTGTTCTTTATTTCTTCTTGTTTTTGTTGTTGTTGTTGTTCGCCCGCCGTCGTCGACATTCCTTATATCATTTTTTTTTACTCATTCCCTTTATATATGTGTTGTTGTTGCTGTCGTTGTCGTGTGTTTGTGTTTGTTTGAGTGTGCAACTACATACATAGATACTCAAGATCCCACAAAGAGCATATGTTTCCCCATACATACATATGTATTTGGGTCAATGCCAAGGTCATTGCTGTTGCTTGCGGGCTATTCACTCTTTTTTAATATATATATATATTCCGTGCTAACAATTGGGACTTGGTCTTGATTTTCTCATGCCCATCTGCAAAATGCTTTGAGGCCCTTAACAACCGAATCTCTTGCCAATTTGTATGCATAACAATATTAAATATTGTTGACTGCAGTCCGCTTGATTTTTCCAATCAAAATCACAATTGCTAAAGAATTGTTAATTTCACTTATATATCCGTAACCCCAAAGCTCTTGCTTTGATAACCGCTTCATTTGTTTTGGTTTTCGTTAGCTGTAATGCATTTCAGTCTGGGTGTTTCGTTGTTCACGAACTGTTGAAAGTCGGTCGACTACACAGGTTATTTCAATAGAAGCAAATTGTTATATTGTTATATACCCTCTAGGGGTAAAGATGAGGTTAAGAAGAGGGAAGAAATGTTCTTTGAAATTTGGAAGAGCTACATCGTTTTGAACTTAATTATATTCATATTTTATTATGCTTTTAAACGATTGGGAAAGTTTCGTAAAAAAACGAAATAGAAACGCTAAAGTTAATTACGCGAAATACATAAATAAACAAAGGAACATAAGCAATATTAAAGGGTATGTCTTAGTTAGACATTCTCAAAAAGAGCGTTGCCTTTTGTAGTTTTTGTTTTCTCTTTGCCAAGTTTTATAATTTAATAAATGTAGATTTTTCAGACTGTTTCGTTACGATTTACTTCTACAAACTTCAAATATTTTATTAATGTAAAATTCTTGAAGTTATCGAATTGAGAGTCTTTTTTTTGTATTTTTTTGCAAGTTGTTTGGCGGTCTTTTTTGCCTGTTCACATAGACGACGCCGCAACCACGCAAACTTTAGTTTCGCTCATAAAATTCAAGTGGGCACACGCAAACATACTGTCGCACACTTACAGATACAGATACATTTTGAAATACAGATACAAAAAAGCGCGCACACACCCAGAAATAACTAATAAATGTTCAGCATTTGCGGTGAGTCTTTGAACGGACTGGCGCTGTTTTACTGCTGCTCGGTGCTCTCTGGTTGTTGTCTTCGCATGTATTTGTATCTATATGTATTGTGTATGCATATGTGTAAATGAGCGTGTGTGTCTGTTTGTGTGAGTGATGCAAATGGAGAGCCAGCCAATTGAGAGAGCTAGTGTGCGGTTGCAAAAATTACTAACACTATTAAATCAACCAAGCTATAAGGCAGTATTTCTACATATGTATGCGCTCGGTGAATCGAAAAACGCAATGCTTTCAAATGTATCACATTTTACAATACCCTTTAATCATAAAATGGCTAGTCAAGAGTATAATCAAGTTTTTGCAAGATAGAAACTGATCATTATGAATTGTCGAGCCAAGTTCCACGCAGGAGGCAGAGTATCTTCTAGTCAAGCAGTTTTGAGCGTATTTAGTAAATTCATGTGTCATGTGTGCAGCACGTATGTAGATGTTGCAACATTGTCGTTGGACAACTGTTAAGTTTTCAAATTGCTCACTTGATATACCCTGAATCTATCAATCTAGACTAGAGTATTCTTTCAAATCATGGCACTTTATTCACACTTCTATGCTCCTACCCTAGAAGGTCAGATACAAAATTGTTTCATCTATATGAAAATTCAAATATCATAAATCTGGTTTGTTTAAATCTAAATAATTACCTATAAATATTATTTAAGTATTGAGTTGCAAACTTTGTTAATTTAAAACTAATAGTTTTTTATTTGAAATGTTAAATATTTCTTTTCTACTGACTTTATTTGACATTAAATAAATATAAATATATCATCAATGGTTTTATTATAATTGAAAAGTTTCCAAAAAAATTGCTTGTTCCCCCATAATGATTATCTCTTCCCAATTCCCATTACGGGGTTTTTTCGTTTTCAAACTTTATTTTAACATTGATTCTTATCTTCAGAAAAGTCAAAAATTCAATCCGTTCCTCTAGAAATTTATCGAACACTTTGTATGAAATATTGAAATGTAGCATTTATTAAATCATTTAATTCCTGACTTTTGAAACTTCAATTGTTTGCACATATTGTGTTGTTGTTGATATTCGCGCATACCTACATATGTACACGCACACATGTGCATACAATACGTCCATGTTTGTTATAAATGATTTCTTTGTGGCCGTTCCCGCAGCGCCTGTTTTTCTTTCCAAGTAATTTTTCTACATGCCGGCAAGCTTACACACACGCACACACAGATATATTCATGCGAGAGAGACATACACTCACACACAGACACATTCAACTACAAACGTGAGCCGCCTTCATCTTGAGCAACGTGGCCCCATCGTTCATATAAAACATTATAGCAGGCTTTTTTAGCTTTGCCTTCTTCTGACTGCCACTGGTGGCTTTGCTATTCTCGTCATCAACGCCGCAGTCGTCGCCGATGCCACTCAAGTATATTCCATGTCTGCCTCTGCCCCTCACTCTCCCCACTCGCTACACCTCATATTCCCCCGAGCATACAATCTACCCATACACTTAACACTCGACGCTCTTGCTTGTGCTTGTGCTCTGTGCATGGCACGAAAACGAATGACGAGAGCAGAGAAACGAGCAAAAAACGAATGGCTGACTGGCGCTGGCAGTGCTGCTTCTACTTCTGCTGCTGTCGTTGTCGTTGCCATTGCTTATTTCATTTTATTATATTCCAACGTTAAATGTGTGCGCTGTGTCTGCGATTCGCTGTATGCCTGGGTATGTATGTATGTTTCTGAGTGTGTTCGTTCACGTTGTTGTTTCTTATCTACGTCTTTGTCATCGTACGTTCGCTCACTCAAAGCGCGCCATAACTACCACTGCCACATCTCCAATCCGGGCCCCTTTGAACGCTTCGAGTTGCAGTTTGCGTCGACTTTGTCGTTATTCGTTCCACATAGCTTTTACTCTTGCTGTTTATTGTTGTTGTTGTTGTGCGCTTTGACTTTGCCGTTGCTGTTCCCGTCAGTTCATCGTACATTTCATTTCACTTCACTTAATTTCTCAGATACCAAAACGAACAGAGCGCGTTGTATTTTCTTCATGTTGCTGTTGCCGTCGCGGCATGGCCCGGCATCTACATCCACTCCTTTCATCCTCTCCCTTCTTCATCTTCAGTCCAATCGACAATGTTGATCCCGCGCCGTTCGTTTTTCTCTGCGACTCGAATTGCTGTCGGCTTAAGTCACTGTGTTTGGCGCACACACACAAATATATGTACGTATTTATATGCATATGTATTCGTATTCGTGCTCCCTTGGGTTAAGCTTTTTCTTGGTGGTTTTTTTCAGAGACAGCAAACTAAGGTTACAATCGACCGTTTAGAATTATTGCTGGGAGACTGAGTTCTGTTGATATTCTAAGCAAGATTTTGAGTCTATGATTTCATTGTAAGCTGGTTACAATTGCGCAACTTCTTCTAGAGCGGCGTGTGGAATAGGTTATAAACAGATGAGGGGACGTATTGGCTTAGATAATATTTGTTTGTTTGCTTTATTAGTCTCACAACAAAAGGCCGAAAAGGTCGCCTATGAAATGCCCATTTAGAGTCGAGAGTTCATTTAAATTTAGACAATGCCAAACTGCCAAGCATTACCCATTTAATATTTTAGTAAGTGAGCGAGTATGACTAATGAATACCCTGTGTTAACAACTGTATTATCTCATATGCTTAAAGATACATTCTCTAACCTTGATAACATCTTGCGGTGTCAACTTGTCTAAGCACCTTCCCACAAAAAAATGCATGTCCCATCTCTAACGATACTTATTGAATAACAAATTTTAATGAACTTATTAACAATCGAATTTCTTGTTTGTTTTCCCAATGCAGGAGTTGATTGGACAAAATAGTAACGACAGTTCGAGCGGCGGAGCACATAGTGGCATGGGTTCTGGTCCACCAGGCACGCCGAATCCACAGCAAGTCATGAGGCCAACCCCCTCGCCCACTGGCTCTTCGGGCTCAAGATCAATGTCTCCTGCAGTGGGTGAGTATATGAATAGCGTGTGTTGTCTGAAATGTGATTGCAATAACGATATTATTTGAATTCAGCACAAAATCATCCAATCTCGCGACCGGCGAGTAATCAGTCAAGCAGTGGAGGTCCAATGCAGCAGCCCACTGTGGTCGCCGGGCCGCCACCGATGCCGCCTCATGGTCTACCAGGTGGGCCACCATCTCAGCAGCAATCTCAGCAGCAACAGGCTTCAAATTCAGCATCGTCAGCCAGCAATTCGCCACAGCAGACGCCACCGCCAGCCCCGCCGCCAAACCAAAATGTTAATAATATGGTTACACCGCCGCCGCCGCAAGGGTCGACAGGTGGTTATCCCATTCCGCAGCATATGCATGGCAGTTACAAAATGAGTGGACCAGGACAAAGTCCCGGCGCTCAGGGATATCCTCCACAGCAATATCCACAAGGTATGAACGGAAGTTCTTTCAACTGTTGAACAACAAGAGTAATAGTAATTTAATTAAATTTGATTGTATTAGGCAATTACCCGCCACGCCCACAGTATCCGTCGGGCGCATATGCAACTGGGCCACCACCTCCGCCATCCAGCCAAGCAGCTGGCGGAGCCAACAACATGTCATCCAGCGCACAAACTGGCTATCCTCGGTCTATGCCCAATCACAGTGGTGGTAGCCCACATCCGCAGTATCCGCCATATCAGTGGGTGCCCCCTTCGCCACAACAGTCTGTGCCTGGCGTCGGTTCCGGGCAAATTGGTCCTACAATGGGCAATCATGTGCAAGGCAAGGGTACACCACCACCCGTTGGACCGCCGCCACCACAGGGAAGTGGTTCGCCACGTCCGTTAAACTATCTGAAACAGCATTTACAGCACAAGGGTGGATATGGGGCAAACCCGGCGGCACCACAGCCCCAAGGCTATGGTAATGGACCGACTGCCATGCATCCGGCAATGCCCATGGGCCCACCGGGCCATCATATGGGTCCGCCGCAGAGTATGGGACCGCCAACCAGCACGCCGCCGCAGTCAATGCTTGGCGCACAGGCTGGCAGCGACAGTGGCCCAGAGCATATATCCCAGGACAATGGCATTAGCTCGTCCGGGCCATTGCCAGCCCCGGGATTGCATGCAGTTACCGCCGTAGTCACAACTGGTCCCGATGGCACCCCAATGGATGAAGTTAGTCAACAGAGTACGCTCTCGAATGCCTCGGCTGGTGAGGAGAACTAAACAAATCTCTGTTTGATATTTTAAATTTAAATCGATTATTGGTTATCTTGCAGCATCTGGCGAAGATCCGCAATGTACAACACCAAAGTCGCGCAAACATGATCCATATAGCCAAAGTCATTTAGCACCACCAAGCACATCTCCACATCCCGTTGTTATGCATGGAGGAGGAGGTGGTCCGTCGGGTGAGGAGTACGATATGAACTCACCACCTAATTGGCCACGTCCAGCTGCTAGTTCGGTATGAATATGCTTGTGTTTGGATCCAGTACAATATGTCAAAATTAACTTGTATTCATTCTAATCACAGCAGGTGTTCAACAGTCATGTTCCTGTGCAACAAGAACCATTTCGTAGCACTATTACGACAACAAAGAAGTCAGATTCGCTTTGCAAGCTGTACGAGATGGATGACAATCCGGATAGGCGTGGTTGGCTGGACAAGCTGCGGACATTTATGGAGGAGCGTCGGACGCCAATTACGGCGTGTCCGACCATCTCAAAACAGCCACTCGATTTATATAGGTTATACATTTATGTAAAAGAACGTGGCGGATTCGTCGAGGTATGCAAGGTGCCGTAGTAACTCCTTTTACTAACTTCTCTTTAGATTTACTAGCAAAACCAAATCAAACAAACCAAAATTAGTGTACAACCAACCAAAAACACCACCAAACCAAAGTAAAAATAATGTAGCTAACACCTTAAAGATATTATTTTAATGAAAATCAAATGATTTTCTCAATGTCCAACAATCGAAATATTAATAGTATTTCCCACAAATTTATCCAAACGCACGTTATTTCCATCCATCACATAAAATCCATTTCGTTTAACGTCTGTTTCTCACTGCGTTCAAGTTGAAGTTGAATCGGAATCTAGATAGTTTTAAATATTTTATTTGCATGCATTTTCTTATTTTCGATAGCATGCTTGGTTTTTAAAAAAGCAACTTGAATTAGCTAACTTTGAACAGAATCAGTCGAAATTTGTTGCGCATTTCAATTAAATTGCATTTTTTGTGTGGTTTCATTCATAAAGAAAAAAAAACTTTATTAAACCCTTGCAGAATATATAATATATATTTTTATTTAGTATTTCACACACTTTTGTTAATTACCAAGTTTGCCAATGACAATTGTTATAATAGGAAAATTTTACTTTACGCCGCATCTGTTGAAATTCGTTCTGTATTTCAATTAGAAAGATTGTTTTGTGTGGTTTTTTGTTGATAAAACAAGCTAACTTAATTAAACCCTTGTGGAAGATATTATTGTAAGCAGAATAAGTTGAAATTTGCACTTCTTTTCAATTTAATGTCATTCATTTAAACTCTTGAAGATAATTATTTATGTTTATTTAGTATATTAGTACAAACCCATGACAATAGCTATAATAGGAACCATCTGCAAGGGTATTAGATACATTATCCCACTTCTGTTTTTCTCCCTCTCGTTTTACTAACAACAATTAACAATCATTATTAACTCTGAATGCGGCATTCACATACAAATTGTTTGCTTGTCATTTTCTTTATATATTTCTCCTTTCCTAATTAACGATTGATTCACAATTAGTTTAAATTTGTGTTATTTTTATAAATGAATACGCACATTTTCATTGTTGTTCACCAGGTGACTAAGAGCAAGACCTGGAAGGATATAGCCGGTCTGCTCGGAATCGGCGCCAGCAGCAGCGCTGCCTACACACTCCGCAAGCATTACACAAAGAATCTGTTGGCATTCGAGTGTCATTTCGATCGGGGCGATATCGATCCATTGCCAATTATACAGCAAGTTGAGGCCGGTAGCAAGAAAAAGACAACGAAGGCAGCATCTGTGCCATCACCAGGTAAGTGTTTAACTTGAATTGAGTTTATTTAATAAATATTCCAGTTCAAATCTCATATCAATGGTCAGCTTGTCCAATCAAGAAGTTTACTCCAGAACCGATCAACTCGAATCCAGGTTTTATTTGATTCTAAGCTACATTTTGTCACGCCTTAAGTAAAGCATCTTCTCATTCCCTTAATTATTCACTGTTGATCTGGATAATAAGTCCAAATAGTTTTAGATAGGATGCAACTCTTGAAGCTTGATAGATGATGTCTTTTTATAGCCAGATGTATGCGCAACCATCAATTAAATGCATTTATTTTACATCTATTTATTTGTATAATACTCGACAATCAATTCCAACCAAACGGTGGTGGTCATTTGGACGCTGGAACAACAAATTCTACAGGATCATCGAACTCGCAGGATTCTTTCCCGGCACCACCTGGCAGTGCACCCAATACAACAATCGATGGATATACGGGCTACACAGGCGGCGGTGCCTATCCAACAGCTGCCGGACCGCAACCGGATTATGGAGCAGCTGGCCAAATGCAAAGGCCACCGTCGCAGAGCAATCCGCAGGCACCTCATCCTGGTAAGCGATGCAATGCAATAATTATTTAATTGGAAATGCATACCAAATGCATGTGCATAATAAATGCATATGCATATCATGTACATTCATAATTTGATGCTTTTTTTGTTGTAATATTATAACTGTCCCCCTTTTAATATTAATTGATTATGTTTAATGTTTATATGTGTATTGCAAATAGATAATGTACATCTATATAGATATGTCCAGTTTATAGGATATATCTATATATTATATTTGTATATTTTGTTTTGTTGCCTAACTTTATTGAGTATTAATTTGATATGTGTAATTTGTTTATTCATTTTTATGTTGGTTACGTATAAAATGGGCGCACTACTAAAAAAATAAATCAAATAATACCATCACTACCACCACAAACTACATTACAACACCAACACAATAATCAAACTTCGAACTTGCTCAATTCAATTCAACAACTTAACTCCATGTGTAACTACAACAACCAACAACAATCAACCACCAACCACAACAACAACTCTTTTTATTATGTTTATACTGTGTCATTCATTCATTTCTTCATCAATCCATCCATATCCATCATCAATGCCGCTTGCCGATATTAAGGCACACAAAATCAAACAGCCGCCGCTGTTGTTGCCGGTGATAACATAAATGTGAGCAATCCGTTTGAAGATCCAATTGCTGGCGGTGTGGCTGCTGGTGGTGTTGCTGCTGCTGCAGCTGCTGCTTCTGCTGGTGGCGTTGGTGTTGGTGGTCCATCACATGGTGCTCCACCACCGCCCCCACATTCGCCGCACACAGCGCCACAATCAAACAATCAACACCACCAACAAGGCATTCCAACACAGTTGCCGCCACCGTCGCAGCAACCACCGGCACCACCACCACAGCAACATGGTCCGCCATCGACGCAGCATGCGCGCCCTGCAACTGGAGTACCTTATCCACCAGGTAGCTCTGGGTATCCAACGCCTGTGTCTAGAACGCCAGGTACATTCATCTTGTTTTCTTTATTTTTATTATATTTTCTTATCAACAATTTCATTTCATTTCAATAAAAAAAAACACATTTGTATGTTAACAATCGGTCTGCATGTGGGACTTATATTTAATTTAATTGCTTGTAACTAACATATTTACTATCATTAATCATTATTTTCATTAAACAACGCATTTGTTCAGTTATCGTATTGTTTTGTCAATCAAATTTGTTGAACTTTGTTTTACTAACTATCTATCTAATGTTACCACCTATGTTTATCTGTAGATAATTAGATCCCTTTTGAGATACTATAACTGTTGGCAATTTAGATAAAGGGAGACATGTCAATAAAAATACTTTATACAATAAAATGATGCGGCCTTGAAATTATTATCATTTTCTTTAAATGGTTTTATGTTTGGGCAACAGATTGAAAGCGATCAACTTTTTTTTTATTAACATTTATAATACTAGTATAAGAACTAAACTTATAGATTATTTGTGATGGAACTCTAGAGCTCGTCATTCTTAATCGTAAATAAAGTGTTGTGTCTAAGGCTTATTCCAAATCCATTCTTGTAATTGTCCTTAAATTGTCGTCCTATTTGTTGTATAATGTTTTACTCTAATTTAATTTGTTTTTCATTTTGCTTTCCTCTCTAAAATATAGCACACTTGCCAAAGAATCGAATTCGATTGTAATGTCTTTTTAGTTATTGAATATTTGTTTAATCTTTGGCAAAATTGTCCTTGTTTATTGTATTACTCTACCGTCACTCTTATTCTTATTCCACATAAAAGAGGTAAATTGACGTGGACAAAATGAAATTAAGAAGATATTTGTGATAATTTCAGGCTCACCGTATCCAACACAGCCTGGAGCTTATGGCCAATATGGTTCCGGCGATCAGTACAATGCCGCTGGGCCCCCAGGCCAACAATTTGGACCAAATCAGGGACAATATCCGCCGCAGAATCGCAATATGTACCCACCCTATGGGCCAGAAGGGGAAGCGTGAGTGCACAATTCATATACTTCAATCTAATACACACAGACACCCACAACACTAACACAACTGTACTGTTTTTAATCAAATTGAATATCAAAGATGAATTATACTGAAGGGGGTTATTTGATGACCTTTAACTAATCGTTCTGTATTTGTATATGTATTAAATGCAGCCCACCAGCTGGTGCTAATCAGTATGGTCCGTATGGAAATCGGCCTTATAGTCAGGCACCACCTGGTGGACCACAGCCACCAGCGCAAGCCGTTGCTGGTGGCCCGCCGGCCAGTGGGGCGCCAGTAGCACCACCAAATAGTGGTTATGCACCAAACACTCCCAACCAGCAGGATTATTACAGGCCGCCAGATCAAGTGAGCTTATAAATTAGACACTACAATTGGGGCACAAATTAACTATTTATTGGTTTTCTTTTTACAGAGTCCTCAACCGCGACGACATCCTGATTTCATCAAAGACTCGCAGCCTTATTCAGGCTATGCAGCGCGGCCTCAGCTCTATGGTATGTATTGATTTTGTATACCCTTTACCAGCGGTAATATTATCTCTATTGAAAAATATGTAACAGACTGGACAGTGAGGGGTGGCATTGTAAAGTGTGTGCATATTATTGGTTAGCACCAGAAGCCGAATTGATCTAGCCATGTCGATCTCGATCTCAGAGAATCTAAGATCTAGAGCACATTCATGTCACGCAGATCAAGTTTGTTGGCAATATAAGAGCTAGAGACTCGAAATTCGCCGGACAGACGCGTATTATCCTTGAGGACATTTTAGTTTTTAAAGATTTTAATAGTTTGCAACGTCGACTAATTTAAACACGATAAAACTTTATTTTTGGCGGTGACCATTCCATTTTAATGTCATTAACTATTCACTTAATTGTTTCAAGATTAGATAAATATAACAGTAGTTATAGGTTTTTTAAGTTTTTAAGGAACTCGCGCAATATATGATTAAAACTCGTCGAGTTTAGAAGTTTCCTAGCATGAAAAGTTATTAAATATCATAATAGAAAATAAATTGCAATAAATACAATATAATCAATGACTCTAAGATTCACGAGTATAAAAACAATTAAGATTTTATACTATGTTTAACAAGATTTAACAAAAATCAGTTTGACTGACAGCACTTGTTTTTAGCTGTTTATAGCTGCTAGCCCATATTATTCAGTATGGTGAATATCACAGAGTTTTAAATGGCATACCGCAGTTTTAAATTTGAATCAACTGATATTGTAATACAATTAAAAACTAAAAGTATTTATTGGTTAATTTAAAGCGGTTTTAGAAATTAAAACTGGCTTTATACTACAAGCGGTTAAAGTCAACTGGCTTTTTTAAAGCGTCTTAAGCAATCGATAATAAGATAAGATAATAATTTAAATGAAGTAACAGTTATTTTACCGATCATTTAATAATAAATTGCTTCTATTGCTATTGCTTTTTCCAGGTGGCTGGCAAGGTGGCAATCAACAGTATCGAGCCCAGTATCCCACATCGTCGGCACCACAGTCCTGGGGGAATGCACCGCCGCGGGGAGCTGCACCGCCTGGAGGTCCACATGGTCCGCACGGTCAGCAGCCAGCGGGTGTTGCGCAGTGGGATCAGCATCGGTATCCACCCCAACAGCCTCCGCCACCGCCGCAGCAGCAACAGCCGCCGTATCAGCAGGGCGCACCGCCTGGACAGCAACAACAACAGCAGGCGGCACCACAGTGGGCGCAAATAAACGCAGCCCAAGCGCCACCACAGGCAAATCTAGCGCAACCGGGAGCGTCGCTGCGCCCGCCACTTGGTGCTGCACAGCAGCAACGTTTGCCCAGTGGAGTTCCCGTCATGTCGCCACAACAGCAGCAGCAGCAACAAGGACAGCCAGTTCCACAGCCCCCACATGGAGGTGTTCCCCCATCAAATATGCCACCAGTTGCTGGTGGATTGGCGAAACCCCCTTATGCAATGCCACCGCCATCACAAGCTGGCGGCGTACCACCTGGCGTTGCAATGGTCGGTGCCCCGCCTGGCAGCATGATTGCGCAAAAGCAGCCGCCAATTGTTGGACAGGTAATGCAGCCGACACAGCAGCAGCAACAACAACAGCAGCCGCCGCATCAGCTGCCCAATCAACAGGCTGCGTATGCTCCACAGGTAACTGGTGCTGGGGCACAGCTCGTGAAGAAGGAGCTTATCTTTCCTCACGACAGCGTCGAGTCGACGACACCTGTGCTATACCGGCGAAAGCGTTTGACAAAGGCCGACGTCTGTCCCGTTGATCCGTGGCGGATCTTTATGGCCATGCGATCGGGTCTGCTAACTGAATGCACCTGGGCATTGGATGTGCTGAATGTGTTGCTGTTCGACGATGCCACAGTGCAGTTCTTTGGCATATCGAATCTGCCGGGCCTGCTAACTCTGCTGCTTGAGCACTTTCAGAAGAATCTCGCCGAAATGTTCGATGAACGTTGCGAGGAGGCGGCGATAGGCGAGGAGGCAGATGATGATGCTGACAGTGGCACCGTCATATCGTTGCAGGCTGAGGATCGACTCCGACGGCGCCAGTCGCGTTGTGTGCGCAGCATTTGTAGCTATAATCGTCGGCGACACTACGAGAATATGGATGTCAAGCGCTGTGGCCGCAGCGAGGACTCTGATGATGCTGACGAGGGCATCGATTTGGGCCAAGTACGTGTCCAGCCAAATCCCGAAGAACGATCGCTATTGCTATCATTTACGCCCAACTATACGCTGGTCACGCGGAAAGGTGTGCCGGTCCGAATTCAGACGGCAGATCATGATATCTTTGTGGACGAGCGCCAAAAGTCATGGGACATTGATACTAACAAATTGTACGAACAGCTCGAACCCGTTGGCAGTAACGCATGGACTTACGGATTTACGGAACCTGATCCACTCGACGGCATTATCGATGTGTTCAAATCGGAGATTGTTAACATTCCATTTGCGCGATACGTACGCACTAAACACAAGGCTAAGCAGACGCCGGATATTGCACAAAAGAGAAACAGCAGTCTCAGGCCGGATGAGGATGCCGTCGCCGCTGCCGCCGTTGTCGTCATCAAGCAGGAGGACACGACGACTAGCAGCACCGAAGACAGCAGTCTAATCCAGCAGACATATAACAAAAAACGACGACTGGTGAGCAGTAGCGGAACGGTAAGTGTGGATATTAAAAAGTCTAAACTGGAGGAGGAATTCGCGCAGCCCGTTGTCGAGGTGAAGAAGGAGACAGACACAGATGTCGCTGCCAGTGCCAGTTTAACAGACAGTGATTGCCGTGCCGTGGACATGGAGATTGAAGCGCCACAGCAACAGCAGCAACAACAACGTCTGACAAACGGAGTCGAAACGCTACCCAAAGGATTTGATCCCAAGTCAACGGTGCGCGATGTGGCACAAGTTTTGCAGCGACGTCGCGACTCTAGCTACGAGGATGAATGTTATACGCGAGACGAGGCCTCCTTATATTTGGTCAACGATAGCCAGGACTCACTGGCACGTCGCTGCATTGCGCTCTCGAATATCTTTCGTAATTTGACCTTTGTGCCCGGCAATGAGACGGTGTTGGCCAAGTCGACACGATTTCTGGCCGTACTCGGTCGCCTGCTATTGCTTAATCACGATCACTTGCGGCGCACGCCCAAGACCCGCAACTACGATCGCGAGGAGGATTCAGACTTTACCGACTCCTGCAGTTCCCTGCAGGGAGAGCGGGAATGGTGGTGGGAATATCTGATAACCATTCGGGAGAACATGCTTGTGTCCATGGCCAATATAGCTGGACACTTGGAATTGTCGCGCTATGATGAATTAATCGCACGCCCGCTTATCGATGGACTGTTGCATTGGGCCGTCTGTCCCAGTGCCCACGGCCAGGATCCGTTCCCTTCCTGTGGGCCGAACTCGGCGTTATCACCGCAACGCCTGGCACTGGAAGCGCTCTGTAAATTGTGCGTCACAGATGCGAATGTCGATTTGGTAATTGCAACGCCACCGTTTTCGCGTCTGGAGAAACTGTGTGCGGTGCTGACGCGACATTTGTGCCGGAACGAGGATCAAGTGCTGCGCGAGTTCTCTGTCAACTTGCTGCATTATCTGGCAGCAGCAGACAGTGCCATGGCACGGACTGTGGCCCTACAGTCGCCGTGCATTTCGTATCTGGTGGCATTCATTGAGCAGGCCGAGCAGACGGCATTGGGAGTGGCCAACCAGCATGGCATTAACTATCTGCGCGAGAATCCCGACTCAATGGGCACCAGCCTGGATATGTTGCGACGAGCAGCCGGCACGTTGTTGCACTTGGCCAAGCATCCGGATAATCGATCGCTGTTCATGCAGCAGGAACAGCGATTGCTGGGACTTGTCATGTCGCACATATTGGATCAGCAGGTGGCATTGATTATATCGCGGGTGCTTTATCAAGTCTCGCGCGGCACAGGCCCAGTGCATTCGGTGGAGTACAGATTGCTGCAGCAGCGTCAACAGCAGCAACATCGCTCCAATCTGTCCGCAACTGAGAAACCAATTGCGGCAACAACCACTGTAACAACAACAGCAACACCTACAACAACAACAACAGTAGCAGCAGCGTCAGCAGCTGTTGCAACGACAACAGCAATCACAAGTACAGTGAAAACTGAACTCTGCGTGCAGCCAGCAGAACAGCCACTAGAAATTAAACCCACGGCGGCAACTCCTGTTGTCATGACGACAACAGCCGTGATTAACGATGACAGCAGCAACAGCAGCCAACAACTGCCGCCAGCGGCAACATTCAATGATGTAAGCAATAGTAGCACTAACAGCAACAGTTGCGGCACCGTCAGCAGCAATCAGACGAACAGCAGCAGCATGGGCAGCAGTAGTCAGACAACACTTAACAACTTGGTAACACCAAGCGAGCAACAGCAACAACAACAACAACAGCAAGTGGGTAAACCAACAACAATCGCTCCAACAACAACAACAACATCGGCATTGTCGGCAAACAATTTGAGCAACATGAATGTCGCTGGGGCATCAACAACACCGAACTCAACACCACAAACAGCTGTGGCACAGCCGGCGGCGCCACCGCCAACAAATGCCAATACAACCGCAGCTGTTGCGTAGTATACAACAATGTTGCCAGCAACGTCATACTATTGGTAACGGTAATGGTTGGTGATCGTCGTCGGTGGATGGCTAAAAGAAACTACAAGGCATGAACACACAACAATAAGTTATATACACTTTATATATTGATAGCATTTGAAGTGCGATCATGTAATCAAATAATGTAAATTAACTAAATGATAAAGGACATGATCTGCGTCGAGGCGCAAGTTGAAGCGAATCAATGATGATGATAATGATAATTAGCATAAATACAAATTGTATATGCTAAACGTAAACGTAAAATTAAAAGTAATTAACTTGAAATTTAGAAAAGATTCAAGAATAACACACACAATAACTGTATATTTTTCCACTTAAGTCTATAGTTAATATATATAAATTAAAAAAAAAAAAGAAAATCAATATTACTGCAAAGAAAACAAAAGAAAGAAGAAAAAAAGCGAAAAACGAGAAACAAATAAGAAAATGATAAAGAAAGCAGGAAGAAAATCGGTCTGGCGTTAAATATAGTCCCCCGTTCAAATTTTAGCAATGAATTTTCAACGTCAAACATAAGGCAAGAGGTTTATTTGCATTCAGATAGATGCATGCGTAAATGTTAAGCACACAATATACTTACATATGTATTAAATTAAATGATTAAACATTAATAACTAAAACTCAATACACACATATGCATACGCTACATATACATACATACAAGTATATATATATATAAATTGTATTGTGTTGCTTTTATTTATATATATTGCGATATGTACATGTATATAAATTTAAGTAATACAATGCACAATGATTGAAAATAACAACAAATTATGTATGTTAATGAATAAACATATATTAAAGAAAATATATATATATATAAAAGTTAGTTTTAAAATTCAACACATACTACTTATAATAATAATAATAATAACATTACAATATGTCATTTAAAGTCATATAGTGAACATAAAAACCTAACATCATATGCATGTGTATGTGTATATGCAACATCTTTAAGAACTATGTAATACAATTAAACGGATATTTATGTGTGGATATTGTGAAATTTGAATGCAGAAATAATGCAAACACAAAATACAATACAAATTAAAACACAAAAACAAAAGAAAACTGTACATACTTAACTATTTTGTAAATTTTATCTGTATTTTGTTTCCGCGCTGCGCGTTGCTGCTACATGCCACATTTCATCTCGTATTACGAACGCATGCGTGTGTGTGTGTGTGTGCATGAGAGTGTGTGTGTGTGTGTGAGGACTGTAGACGAATAATTCAAATTGATTGAATGCTCGGAAAAGTTTTGTTTTATTATTTTTATATATATTTTTTTTAAATATTATCAACACACGCACACAAACACACGCCGACACCCACATCCACGCTGCATTAAAGAAGAGGCGGAGGAGTTCGAGCACTTAATGTTGTAATTTTTATGTTGTTTGTATTATTATTTACTGAAGTGCTGCTGGAACAAGGTTTAATTTTATATTGAACATAATTTAGGCGTAAATGACAAGCTTAACTCATAAGTTTTTATCTTAATCTTAATTTAAAATATTCAATCTTAAAGAAATACAGTAAATTAAATGAAAAGATTTCAAAATGAATACGAACTAAGCTATATAGAAGCACGCAAAATTAACTAACATGCTTTATATTACAAAAAGAAGAAGGCGTGAAACCAATAGAAACAGATAAGAAATAATAAAAAGAAAATAAAACAATTAATTGCAAAATCATCGAGCACCTGAAGATGGACATGTGCGATAAGTTGTAAACTGTACTTTGATGCATATGCAATTAAAGCTCTAGAATACATGGCAATATTACAAATGGACTGCTGTTTAAATGAAATAACAAAATGAGAAAAACTAATATGAGAAACATAAAAATACGAATAAAAGATGATTAAAATGAAAAAAAGTCAAGTAGACTGGGCTAGTAGCAACCCCCTTCTATACTAATGTCGATCAACAGAATGATACCAGAAGCAGTTGAAACCTGAAAAAATAACTTTAATTTATGTAGTTGTTTTCCAAACACAAATATGACTCAACATCTCGATATCGATATATTACTTGTAGTTATTAGTGTATAATTTTGCTAGGATGTAAATGTATGTCCCCCAAACTTAATTTAATTATTTAATTAATATACATACATATATAATATACAATAGTGTTTTTTATTATACACATGCAGTACAAATATGAAAATATTTGTTTGAATTTAAGGTGGTACAGATAAATCTGTCCATATATCAAGCATTCTAAGATTTTAGTTGATTACAACATTATCGTCTGAAATGTGATCACTGTCATTGCTATTTGAATTGAAGCTGATATCTCTGGAAAATAATCATGTTGATTTGAATAACAGTTCAAGTTTAAACTTTTTGAGACCAGATGTGCAGCGATTCAAATATTTAGCGGTCGCTTTCAATTTTGTTTGCACAATGCTCATTTCGACACAAAACCTTTTGGGTTTGCTGGATTCCGGTAACTTCGAAATGAATACAAAATTCGATTGACGACATGTAATTTTAAACGAGCTGACAAGTTTGGCGCTAATCAAGATGGGTGATTTTTTGAAAGAAAAGCGACGCACAAATGAGCAAGAACGCAAAATGTGCTAAGAAACTACGCAAAATGACTACCTGAGCGAGATTCGCTCAAAAAAATGGGCAAAAGGAACAACTCTGCAAAAAAGAACCACAACCAGAGCCAGTGAGCAAAATGAACAATTTGGAAGGAACGTGTTCACTTGCTAAGTTTAGTGAACTACTATTATTTGTTCAATCACTCATGAGAGCAGCTCAACACTAGAGTTTTCTTATCAAATTTTTCTGTAAGTGGGTGTGTACGGTGCGGCGCAATTAGAAATTTCTCAAAATTTCAACAATAAATAACATAAACGAATATATTAAATTATTCAGAAAACGTGTGTGGTACTAAATAATATGTGTTTTAAATATCAAATATATAATTGCTACATTTTTTTGTCAAAAACTTTTATACATAAGTTTGTGGGGAGAATTTTGATTTATTCAGCTATATGTGTGTATGTGTGTACATACAACAAAAATTGAATTCTTACCGTTACTTTGCGTACATTCGTATAAGTGAATCAGGGTTTATATTAGTTGTGTTGTCTTTTTTTTTGGCATATATCCAGTTATCGATTCAACAAATTTAGCAACTTGTATGCTTGTATTATAATTTATGTGCAACTACCAAAATACTTGCATATATATGTGAATATGTAGTTAAGTGTATTAATGTGTTAATTATATTCAATTGCGTATTGCATATGTTTGCACTCAATACGAGCGTTAATTAGGTCAAATGCACACACACACACATCTACTTATTAAGATCAATATACGAAATAATGTACCCAATAAGCTGATTATTCGTATCATAGGTGCTTCCTGTGCATAAAAATTCATTGGACACTGCAGTAGTAGGTACACTATGTATGTACATATGCATGTTTCTTTATGTGGTACAATTTGTTGTTTATCCAAGGCATAGAGCATAGGCCCATATACATACATATATACATAGATAAATGTATGTATGCCTACAAAGTTCAATGCTCGCTTGCGTGTCTATTCCCTAGTTGGTTGTCGACGTCGCGACTTTGTTGTATTTATGTATATGTACATATATGTATGCTGTCATGTATGTACATATTTAGCAAACTAGTTGTCTGCAATCACGACCTGCAAAAGACATTATTGTCTGTCTGTATATTCATATATAAATACAAATGTATCATGTAGCGTCATAGAGAGATTAACACCCTTCCAATAGACCTATTTACATAGATTTATGCCTATGACATCATCATGCATTGCTTGACTGCATACGAATTCATTTGTGTGTATCAGTATTTTTGGTACTTATACACATTTGTACCCTTTTTGGTACCCTTTGCCGAGGGAATTATAATTTAGTCTTGATGGATGCCTTTCTTTATCTGGCTGTGCAGTGTAATAAACACTGCAGTGCTTAATGTGCAAATTGCAACCCCTCTACATCGTTTTTTCAATTATTTCCACTTTAGGATAAAAGAGAAACAGTGTGAAATTTTGTTACCCGGACAGCGTACGCAAATGATGATTGAATTACGGTCATGAGGAATTTCCAAATGGCTTCTTATTAGGGTTATTGTCAGGTTTACACATTGAATTGTAAATATGTAAACATTTATCAACGTTTTATTCAATTACGCGAACAATTTCAGAATAGACATGAACATATTTGAAAAGTCTGTTTTACCATCAAGAAATTGATATATTCTTATCTTTAGTTGCAGAATTAATTGAATCCAGTAACATGTCGAGCAGTCCGAAGCCCGTCAAGAAAGTGCCCATCCATCTACAAAGCGCCCAGAATCGCGTTTACATTAAAAACGGAGAAATCGTTAATCACGATAGGATTTTCAAGGCGGATGTTTACATTGAGGATGGCACTATTAAGTATGAGATGCAATAATTAATCCATTTAAAATATGTTTTTTATTACTTATAAACACACTTTTTGCAGATTTGTTGGGCATGCCAACGATATTACTGTGCCGGGAGGAGTGCGTATCATCGATGCATCGGGCAGGATGATTCTACCGGGTGGCATTGATCCCCACACGCGTCTGCAATGTCCCACAGGTGACATTGTCTCCACTGATGAGTGAGTAAATCAAAGTTCTCCATACTTACATACCATTCTATAAAAACTGATTCTTCTTTCCTCAGCTTTTATGGTGGAACAAAAGCGGCTATTGCCGGTGGTACAACTATGATAAGTACGTGACCTTAGAAACACTTAAAACTGTGTAGTATAAATACACACATATTTTTCCTATCCAAATAGTTGACTGTGTTTTACCACGCAAACACGAATCGATGATCGAGGCCTATGACAAGTGGCGCAGCTGGGCGGATCCCAAGGTGTGTTGCGACTACGCTCTCCATGTGGGCGTAACTTGGTGGTCCAAGTCGGTGTCCGAGGAGATTGGTATACTTAGCAGGGAGCTCGGTGTCAATTCGCTGAAAACGTTTATGGCCTATAAGGGACTCTATATGCTTAACGATTCGGAGCTCCTGGAAGTTTTCGAAAGAATTCGAAGTCTTAATTGTGTGGCAATGGTTAGTAAACTAACATTGATCTTAATACGAATGTAATTGACCATCTTACCTTCTAGGTACATGCTGAGAATGGTGATATTATAGACAAGAATATAAAAAGTTTGATAGCCGAGGGAAATTGCAAACCCGAAAGTCATGAGCTGTCGCGACAGGAGGAAGTTGAGGCTGAAGCCGTCAATCGTGCTTGCATTTTGGCACATCAGGTGAGAACAGCAATAAATAGATCTTAAAAGTTTAATTACATCAAGTGAAAATTGTATAAAACAAAAGCTCGAAGGAGGTGGGAAATGTTGCAATATTTGAATCTACACAAATGTTATTATAATTGTTTATTTCTTATTATGTTATCTGTTTTGTTATTATTTTCATTATGTATGATGCACTCTTGTACAGAAATAAATATGTATGTGGTATGTGGCACTCTTGGTATTACTCCAATAAATATTACTCCCGATGCTGATGCACCTTAACACTATAATAAATACATATACAAACGTTGATCACTGTATGTGGTATAGATGCAGCACGAACTACCATTGTCAGAACCCGGTCATAAGCTAACCCTTGATGCATTAACGATTACGATGACACCAGACAGTTCCTGCTCAAGCTTCTGGCGAAGTAAGTTGTACAGAGTAAATTGGCATTGGATTGTCTCTTAAAGCGTTTACACACACCTAACCATAGTCTTGTTATCATAATCTGTACTAATCTTTAAGCCTAATACAATACGTAAGCTCGAAAAACTAATACATTATTATATGATTAGATGAAGACCCCTTTGTATGTGACCGGAGTGACCAGCAAATCTTCTGCTGAACTTGTGGGTCGTGCCCGTCGCAGCGGCTATTGTGTCTTCGGTGAGACTCTGGCCAGTTCAATTGGCCGTAGCATGAGTAATGTGCCCAAATCTGAGTTGATTTATTATATCACCAGTCCTCCAATTCGCATGTCTGCGGAAACTCCAAGACAATTGATGAAGTCGTTGGCTTAGTAAATATTTCCCTTTAGTCTCTTTTTTAAAGGTATAATGATTAACCGTCTTTCCAATTGCAGCGATGATCTCCAGGTCACGGGCAGCGATAATTGCACCTTTAAAAAGAGGCAGAAGGAAGTTGGTGTGAATGACTTCACGAAAATCCCGAACGGTGTTAATGGTGTCGAGGATCGCATGTCTTTGGTCTGGGAGAAGGGAGTGCATCAGGGTCTGCTCGATCCGCGCAGATTCGTTGCCGTAACGAGCACCAATGCCGCAAAGATTTTCAATATTTATCCACAAAAGGGAAGAATCGGTAAGTTGGCAAATTCAATAGAAATTTGTATACATTTTTATTTTAATTCTTGAATTTTGAATGTATCTTTAGCTGTTGGCTCGGATGCTGATCTTGTAATATGGAATCCACAAGCATCGCGCACTATTTCGAAGGACACTGACTACCATGCTTCCGATTTCAATATTTTCGAGGGCATGACAGTACATGGTGTCCCTGAATTCGTGTTAGTGCGTGGTCGAGTTTGTGTTGACAATGGAACAGTTCGGGTCGCCGAAGGTTTTGGACGTTTCATACCGATGCCAGTGCGCCCTCCGTTTGTGTATGACATCATTGAAGGCAAAGTTAAATCATATGAATCCTCCTCCGACCATCACGAGGATCATCCAAATGGTGATCTGGCCAAACAGTATGGTGAATTGGACATCATAATACCACCCCATGATCCCATACCAGAACTGCTCGCGGCAGGCGGGGGAGGAGGTTCTAACTGCAGCTCGCCGTCTCTAAAGGGGGCCGTTGAAGGCAGACGAGATATGCAGGAGTCGTCCTTTTCCATTAGCGGTAAATTATAAGATAATTCTTTGATTTGACGTATTCTTATTTGTTTTCTTTTGCAGAGGAACTGGACAAATCCAGTGTTAGACTTAGCATTAAGGTGAGGAATCCTCCCGGGGGAAAGTCCTCTGGATTCTGGTAAATGTCCTGCTCATTCAGAAGATATCGCACAAACTGGTTCTTGTCGGCCAGTAACAACGCTCATTTCAATATAGATTAACATATATGCCCACAAATTAGCTTCAATATTAATATTATTTATTTAATATCTGTTACTACGTTGCCTTATGATCTATTTTCCCTTTATGTACTTAAGTATGTAATATTACATGCTTATGGTCAAACACTACTATTTACTCAAGCTGATGATATCAAGAAGAGCTCTAACATTTTGTATCTAACAGAATTGTATCGTTTTTTCTAACATATACGTACAGATAAATTTCTAAAGTCTGTCTACATTTATATGAATATACTTATAAGTATTTATATACACATAAAGCTAATCAAAATTAAATGTAAACGCTGTTTGAATAACATTTTAACAGATTCCTAGCTTCCGAGCCAATATCAAGTATCATTTACTTGTTTAAGTCAAACAAAAAAAAAAAACTATCTTCGGCGTCTGAATTAATAACAAAAAAAAAACAATGAATGGGTATAAAAAATATATAAATTTCAATTGTAGATTGAGTAAGAAATAGAATCTCCAAATACATTTTTTCCTATTATTTTTCTTATCTATTATAACTCACAATTGCTTGGCTAGAAATCCATGAACAAAGTAATCATTTTAATGTTATCGAGAGTTGCTCTACTGACATTGAATATGAATATGAAGTGCATTCCCTTTTCTTCAAGTACAATATATATATAACTCAAATCTGAACAGCTCAAATGGAGTCTTTTACTAAACAAAGGAAAGTTCAGAACCAGAACTTGTCTTTTACCCTTAAATATTTGTTGGGAAAGCAACTGCCAATCTCAATCTTAAGGCTGCATATCAATGCATTCATCACTTTCATCTTAGCGCGTCCCCTGACATTCTTTCTCTGAAGATCAGTTGTAGTCGATACGAGCTGCAGTTTGTGATCATACAGAATAATAAAAAGCAAATGCAATCCCAGAAAAATCAACTTGTATGTTGTACATGTCGTTTTGGATGTTATATTATAATTTAAAAAATCATAAATTAATACAAAATTAATAATTAAACTAATTGATGAGGAATAGAGCGCGTTGACGGCGAAAATTGTTATAAAAAAAAGTATGCGTAATCAAACTATTGCCAGAAAATAGAAAGACTCAGAAAGTACGAGTAATTAGCATAAAGTACAAAAGTGCGAGAGCAGCAGCGTCATAACAATTCTGTTCTCACATGTACATGTATGTAGTGGCTACGTAAAATATCATTTTTGGTTTATCTGAAGTTGCTGCTGTCAATGAGCTCAACTCCATATTAATTTCCAACATCTGCTTCCTGGTGGTGATCTGATTGAGCGATTTAGATGCGCAGATTGGGATTTGTATAGCGCACATACTTCAACAATGCATCGTTCTCCTCGCAAACGAAGGGCTTCTTGTGGTGGCAGGCAACGTCGTGCCAGTTGACGCCATCATTGTAGAACTGATTCAACAGAGCCACACAGTTTTCGGGTGCGCCGTTCTGCTTGAATTCGCGGTTATCCGGCTGGGGCAGACCAATGCCGCCATTTGGCGACCAATCGCCCTGGGAACGCTCCGTGGTGGGTGCCAATTTCTGCAGGGTGGCGGTCCAGAACCAACCATTGATGTTCGTAGGCTGCAGATCGGGACGCTCACAGCCCTTGAAATCGCACAAGCGACCGCTGGTCCAGATGTATTTTACCTGCAATATTAATAGAATGCATAGGTAAGTAAGTTATTTAAACTTTTAAATATTGCAAATTGTACTAAAATAGCATTTAAACTGCAGTTCGACGTAAATATTGAAAATTGAATGTTATATGAAAAGAATTTAAGAATGTAAATTCCAATTATATAACTGAATTACTTTAGTACTGCTTATTTTTTGTTTGTTCTACTAAGCTGCTAAAAAGGGAGAAATAAATGCATACGAATACAGCATAAAAACAACAATTTATGAAAGTAATTATCTTGTAAGTTCCCTAAAACTCTTAACTTCTTGCAATGTCTGTTCTGCAAACAAACCTTTAATATCCACTACTATATGTTTTACTTTAGTACTTTTTAGGGTGAAAACTGTATTAATATTAATTTTATTCTGCAGTGTGACCTACAAATACTTGATAAAGTATTTTTTTCTTTTAAGTTAACTATAATTCTCAACTAGTTCAAGTTCATTGCACTCACGGTTGTGCATACCGTTAGTTAAACTTTAGCGTACGCATGAAAATGCGTTGTCACCGATTGTTGCATTTAGAAATTTAAGCTTCGGCATTTTGGGACACAGTCACAATAGATTGTCAGTCAGTCAGATAGCAGTGGCTGTTATGGTGCCATTGAAAGCGAACCCATTCCAAAGTCACGCCCTATGTGCACATATATATATATCTCGTATATGCATATGTGGAGGCCGCACCCGTTGATGGGTTTCGTTGAGCCGCTGTCAACATTTAAAGAGACCTACGGGCAGCGAGAGCAACCGCAATGTTCATCAGTCACTTTCACCTGAGTCGCTGAACAACTGTGGATTTTATATACCCATACCCATACTAACATATACAATCGAAGGCATGAGTATGTGTACGCTTACACCTTTTGCCATTGAGTGCTTAATGCTGCTGCCCTTTGGAAAACTCCAATGAGCGGAAAGTCACAAATGGGCATCGAATTGTTTTCTATTGTTGCCGCAGATTGTAATTGTTATAGGTTTCATAAATTGCCGCATTGCGGAAGTATGTGGACAGGTGCAATTGTTTAAATGAAGTTTTGGGACGGGAAATGGTTGAATTTTAACTCGACCATAAAGTAAAAGTCGAACAGACACGCTGATAAATCTGGATGACTTGAGAAACTGAAGCTATTAAATGATGTGGAATTGGATAAACCCAAAAAAAGAACTGTCCAAAGTGGTTAACTTATCTTTAATAGTTGTTTAAGATAAGGAAATTCCATTTAGACACTTGAGAAATTTCAGCAAGTTCGTTGTCAAAGTCTTTTGATTTGACGGCTATAATTTGAAACTCTTCCTGTTATGCCATGGTTTTGCTGCAATTATATGTCATTAATTACACAAATTCATATTGATTGTTGTTATTTCATTTTGTATATTGTATTTCCTCCGGTGTTTTCTTACAAAAACTTTCGTTTTCATTACAATTTCATTTTTCACACGTAAGTCAGAGTCAAAGTCAGAGTCGGAGACATAGACAGAGACAGAGACACAGACACAGAGGTCGGCGAAGATGAGCGGACAATGGACAGCCTCCATAAGAGTTACAGACTCATTTTTCTCTCCTTATATTTGACATTTGTCTTTCTGTTGCATAAGACTTTGAGTCGTGTGCAAACTAAGTATAATAATGTCTGGCCGGGTTCAATAACAAAATTGCCAGACAACAGCAACAACTGAACAACTGATGCCGTGGACTGGGAAAGTTTTTGACCGACTTTGCATTGAACTTGATGCTTTTGATGCTTAGACGTGTAATCGGATATAAATATTAATGTGCTTGGCTCATTTTGTACCACTTCCCATTCAATTTGAATTAAGGTTATTAGCTTAGCCACTTCATAATTTATTTCATAAAGATTTTGGCACACTTTAAATAACAATTAGAGTTGTCACAACCTCACACATGACTTAACTTTTACCGCTATAAGCGCACGTTTTGTCAGCTCACGAATTGTCAAAACATAAATGATATAATATTAACAAAGAGATATACTACGAAGCAGACATCATAAATTATTGCCAATTGTGGGCATTTATTTCTAAAGGTGTAAAGACTTTTGTTAATATTCGATTCATTCGATTTTGTATATAGTTAATGTGGAGTCTACCTAGTTATATATGTATTTGGCTTTCAGACTTAACCTTTCGCTTTCAAACTGTCTTTCTTATTGTCAGTGGCAAAAGTGATTTGTTAATTTTTTTAATGATATTGTTGAATTTGAAAGATTTCTGTGATTGACTAAATGAATTCAACTGGTTCACAAATTAACATATGTATATCGTTATATTGTATATATACAGACATATTTGCAATATATGCAAATGGTAGTTTCAATAAGCTTCTAAGTCTTTGAGTAGACAAAAGGGATTTAGGGAGAAGTTTTTAAATATTTTAAATTCTCTGGTTTGGTCAAATTTATGTACTTTATCAACTTACATTTTCGCCCACAACACGTTGCTTGATCCATTCATTTTCCAGACTGGTCTCCAGAGAAACTGAATCCATGCAACGTCTGCGGCAAAAATTCCTGGCAGTCAGCCAATCCTCCTCCACGCCCTTCAATTGTGGATCTCTCCACGAGAAGAAATATCTGCAAGTGAAAATGGTTAAGTATAAATAATGTTGATTTTCTTGGAATGGTTATTTAATGAAATGCATTTTGGCGATTAACTAACCCTTTGCCATCGGGTGTCTTCTCGTGAATTATACGCTGGGCGCAGAGTTGTGGATTTGGTGGCTCGAGACGCCCATTTTGGAACTGCGCAGAGCTCAAGGTGCACAGACCGATCAAACAAACACTGGCGATAATGAACGCTTTCATTTTCAATTAAGTTCTTTCTCTTTTACGCTTGCACTCACACCCACGCACTTTTATTTATTTTTTTCTTTATCGTTCGCGACGAGCTCTCATACGATAGCAAACCAATTGACGACCGACCGATCGACTGACTGTACGCAACTGCAATGACACAAATATTTTGGTAACACCCGCTCTTATATATCGGCGAGTCGCCCAACGAGCTGCACTTCGGCAGCGACGCGGACTTCGGCTTTAACTTCGGCTTTGGGATGGACTTCGTGCGGCTTTTCAAATGAAAACTTTTTTTGGAGCTGCTTTGCTCACGATGCTGAATTTTAAGTGGCCGGCCAAATATCGTCCTCCCGAGTGCGGCGCTTTTACTGTATGTACATTTATATATATATATATATATATGTAGATACGAGTGTGTATGTCTTCAGTGCTCATCATTTAGCCTATGCGAGTACGCACCTTGCAATTTTTTGCTATTTATGATGTTTACTTCCCAGCAAGCAATCTAATTAGCTACACAAACACGCCACAGCCGAGTCTCTTAAATCTCTAGACCCACATACGAGTATCTGTATGTATGTATATCTTTTTTGTTTCTCCAACTTTACATAATTTAATGCATTTTACTATTGTCATTTGCTGTTTGTGCTCGTATTTGTTTCAAAAACAAAAAAAAATAGTTATATTTACTGTTGGTTCGCTTGCTGTTTCTCTGGCTATTTCTGTACTATTTTCTGCTGTGCCTTACTTTGGTTTGCTTTTGATTTGTTGGTTTGCCATTGGCTTTTACATAACCCAAATTGCTGACCAAATTTATTTAGCTAAAATTCACAGGTGACACATTTTGTTGCCAGTCTGCAGTACGAGGTAATGCCATTTTCCAATTAGGAAGTTGCCCGCTAAGTAGTCAACTTATTTATGTGGTTTAAGACCCATTTCAGAAACTTCAGGAGACTTTTCAGCATAAACATGGCCGTATTGAAGTAAATGAAATGACATTCATAAGTAATGCATAAATTGTTCGGGTTTTTTTATAGTTTTAAACCGCATTCTTAAGGCAATATATTAGTATTTATATTAAAACTTGAATAACAATAATATCTTTTATGATGTTTTGTTGCTAGAGCTGTGAATTAAGCTTAAGGCTTCAGTTGCAACGGCTTCATAGATTTGAATGTAATTTGAAATTGCAATCAACTTTGTCAATAAATAACTAAATATATAAACAACTTAAGGATGGTGTGAAGAAAAAACTATCAGATTTTAAGTAAATTAAAGGAATTATGCTGCAAACTGGTTTTGAACTGACTTAACTCCGACAAACACAAGATGTTTGGTTTTCTCTGGTTTTTTAACCGGATCCTTTAAATAACATATAAAAATATATTTAATGCCAATAATATATTTTATGTTTTAATGTGAGAGCTATCAGTTATATAAACAAAATCAATCAGACTTTAAGCCTTAAAATTTTGAAGTGAAGGAAGCGAAAGAAAGTATCTTTGGCCATCTCGTTTAACAATTGGCTTTAACATAGTATTTTAAGAAACATTGACTGATGGGTGTAAGTACACCTCTTACCCCAATTCAGTTGATGACAAACAAGTATTTTAACCATTACATAATGTCCATAAATAACCAGAAGATTTACATATTTATGTGCGTACGTGTTATTGCATAAGCCCACAAAATGACGCAGGCAACAACTGCATTATTTTGAGCTGAGCTGAGCTCCCCAGCTCATCACATGCCCAAGACGCGTCTCCAAGTCGCATCTACAGATCAAGGTCAAACTGGCGGCAAAAGAAAACAGCGACAGCGACAACAACAACAACATCAACAATAACGTGTACGTCAATGGCGAAATTTCACCAGCCGAAATGAAATTAAAGGCCCAAGTCCAATCCCCAATCCCCATACCCCACACCACAGTACAAGGCAAGTGTCGTAGTTTTTGGTAAGTTTTCGGGCATTTAAAAACAACCAAAACTGTCGATATAAATTTTTGCCCATCTTATGTGTCTTTTTTATACATTTTGGTAATTTATTTTTTTTTATTTTCTGGTATATTAGCATGATCATGTTCACGTGCGGTGGAGCATGTAGTGTCGCCCTGTCGCCCCTATTTGTCGTAGTATACAAATGTAGGTATGCATGCTGTTGAGTGTATAGATGGTGATCTCATGTAGCAGCTGGGAAAGATGCGTGCACCACACTGTTGCACACAGTCGTCAAGCTGGCAGGTGCTCGTTACAGATATCTCGGTATTAATGGATAACACCATACTACTTGAATGCCTCGCCCATGTTTGCGCATGTTTATGTAAAAATTTAAGTACTCAACATCATCATCTCATAATAAACAAGCCCAAAAATGTGTGTGTTTTCTTTGACATACATAGTATGTGCGGCAAATTTGATTTAACGGCGAAATGATTTTCAGTCCATTATTTAGATTACGGTCTTACATATTCACTTAGCGGCCTCACACACAAAATTACTTGTACATATATTGAGAAATACATTTGTACATATTTAACCGATATACCAAATACCAAAGCGGAATTTGCAATAGTTAAGTTATTAGCACAAAAATAAATAAATAAATTGCGAAAAACATTCAAGCAGCAAGTTATCTTTTCATATAAATAGTTAAGATATTTTTAATACAATAAAAAATACCCAAATTAGTTTATTCTCGACTACGCTGAAGGCCTTGGGGGTTTTGACCATATCCGCTTACACCAGGTAACAGCCAATAAGTGTATTTAACCAAACTTCATTTTATCAATTTTTTTAAGGTACAATTGCATTTGATACCTTTGCTCGAAAATGAATTAACAAATTTTAAACTTGATCCTTAATGTAAGCGAATGAATACTTCTATTGTAATGCCCTTTTAGGCACACAAATATGACGCATGAGCACCTTCTCAAAGGATCCGAAGCTCCAACTTGCGGATGTGGAGCAGTCATCACAGCCGAACATATTCTTGCAAACTGTCAACTCTACAATGATATCAGAGCCCCAATATTCATAGACACATCCCCCTTCGATAGCCTAATATCACCAACCACCGAAAACATCAATAGAATTTACACTTTCCTAAAAAATTGTAAAATATCCGACAACATATAACCATAACATAGAGTCGAAGGTCTAGCTACTAGTACTCTAAGCACCACTCCCCTTAGATTTAATATTGTATATGTATTATATCTAAATTTGTAAATAAAATAAATAATAATGCCCTTTTAAATTGTATTCATTGTTTTTACAACTATTTGTGAAATATTTTATACGTTTTTTACGCTTAACAATTCCTTAAAATTCAAAGAAGACATTTTGGTAAATTTCTTCAACCCTATTTTTAGACCCTTTATTTTAAAAAAGTAAATAGGGTCTATTAAGTTTGTCAAAATGTGCGTAACAGGTCGATGGAAGTCCGGCAGACCTCATAAAGTATATATACTCTTGTCCGGCTGTCCGTCTGTCTGCATGAGCGCCTAGATCTCAGAGACTATAAGAGCTAGAGTCACCAAATTTGGTATGGTGGTTCGTCTATGGACTAAGCAGATTAATTTTATCTTAAAATTTTGACACGCTCCCTTCCGCCTACGTAAATCGATAGCAAAATATTTGAAATCGCATAAAATGAAAAATATTTAAGCTAGAGTCCTAAATTTTGGCACACATGACAAGCATCAGGGTCCTAATGTATCCTGAAATTTTCATCGCGATCGGATAATAAACTCAGTGTCGGACCAAAGAAGAAGAGCATATTGACGCTACAACGCGTTATGGGAACTATTAGTGTTACTCTTATTTCCATTTTGAAGAATAAGTAAAGGGTCTCTCATAGTCGACTTTGACTATAGCCTTTTCGACTGTTATTTTGTATAACTGCATTAATTAGCTATCGTCTAAGATATTTACAATTCACATCGATGGATAAACAACTAAGTTATTGCTACTATTTCATATAAAAGTCTTGATTTACGCTACATATGTATGTATATTCCATCTTTTCGTTATAGCAAATCTTAAGAAATGTGTGCCTAGAAAGGTGAAGGACATTAGACGCAATTCAATGTCATCATAGTATCGTTTAAATACCTTTTGTCTACCAATTGTTTTAACTTTTACTTTAAGTAAGTGTAAAACACGCCTATGTAAATTAGTATGTCAATTGGTTGTAAGGAACAGAGACCAAGTGTCAATACAGCACTTCAGAGACTTGGGTTTGTTTATTTGTTTATGAACAAATTACTACATGTTTACGCAATACGTTCCCGGACAACGGGTTCGGCGTGCTTACGGCCAATTTGCCGATGCCTCTGCCGAAGAGATGGGTGTTTATTGAATTGCTTGATCATGATGTGAACACGAAATAACACATCACGACACGAGCAAACAGATATGTTTGTTTGCATTATTCAAATGCTTGTGGGTAAAAAAGTCAGGACAAAATGTGCGAACAAAATGGGATACATAGTAATGTATATATAAATACCCTTAGTAATGTATCTAGTATACATTAGACACATATATGTACACATATCTACCGTTTAACGGTCTACATTGTAACTGAAGAGTTTTCCGTAAAGGGAATACTACATTTTGTTGTTTTTATTTAAGCGAAATATGTTTGTCACAGTTACAGATTCGTCTACATAACTGTAGCTTAAAAATCTTACAATATATTTTTGATGAGGGCACTGTGATCGTGCGTGTAAGGAATGAAAGCACGACACGTTGCCAGCTCTAGTTGGACAGAGGCAAATATGTGTTAAAGGAGAGAAAGTGAGGGCCGCTGTGTTGTTTTATATTTTTAGCCTTTTTTACAACGAAAATATTTTGCACAGCTTGCATATTGTTTAATTTTGTGTGTCTGCGTATGTGTGTGTGTGTGTGTTATTATCTGCCAACTATTTGCACAAAAAGAGAGTCTGACAGGTGCAGCCGGCCTAATTCAATAGGTGCGAATAGAGTGAGTAAATATTTAAAGAAATGAGCTAAGGCACTTAACCACATTTCTCTTAACAACTGGCGATATTATGTAAAACTGCACCCCCACTTGGACTTCCCCCCTCGTAAGTATTTGGTTTTCTTTGGCCAATTCGTGGCCCAATCAATGTCACATTTTTGACTGCCCGAAATGGAACATAGCAACAACAACAACAACAACAACTGCGATTATTCGTACTTATTATTTATGTCATCGGCATACATATGCATGTGCATGTACATACAAATATAGTACATATGCCTATAAAGAAATAATAATTAAAGTTTGCTTTATGTTCACACCGTGATTGGACTTTAAATATGTGCTTATATTTATAGAGTTTATTTGGAAATGATAATGTTTATTCTTGGCTAGGGGTTATATAAACACCATTGAGCGTATGCTAATTTTGTTTTTAGGAAATCAAACAATCTAGGTTACCACATGGCCAATAACATTAGAGACACATTATTTTTTATTTAAGAGGTCAGTTTACTTAACTAAAAAAACATGTGTAATTACTAATTGGAAATATCTGTTACAAGATTTATTTCAGCGACCGTTACAGTTTGAATTTTCACTTGAAAACTGAATGTTTAAAAGTTATTATTTTACTTTTGTTAAATTAGTCCACAAATAACTATTATTTTGTATTATTATAATTACTTACTAACAATAAATAATTATATCTATTATATTGGTCTTAATATAATGGGTATTAATAATTTGAATTTAATAAAGTCACTTGCTTTGCTTTGTTTGATAAACAATCATATCCACATTCAAAATGCTATGACTTTTATTTCTTTAAATCACAATATATTCTTGTAAATAAGTCATCGATAAGTAAAATATTTCTTGCTGTTAAATATTATTTATTATTATTCTAACTTGTTCATTGCACTTCAGCATAAATACTTCTATTTTTCACTCACTTATTTCCTATTTTAATCAAATATGAAAATGTTATTTTCAAAACTCCACAAAACATTAATATATTAAACGATGATCCACAATTTAATTACACCCATTTAGCGCATTTGTATTCAATAGAGAGATTAGTAGATTTGGCAGTTATCCAGCCTGTATACAAATATACTACTTATTAGTGTTTGACTCGATCTAAATGTGCGCACACTTGGATTTGGAGGTCAAGGCTACACTTTTTGTGTGTCAGCCAGGGGCGTCGACGCCTCTGATCTTTTTGACACCTGACGAGGCCCCACAAGCGGGCGCCACCGATTCAAACAACATTGCATGTCTATTATTCATGAATAAAAGTCATACAAATATATTAATATATGTAGTTATAGTAAGCATAATTATAAACATTGTCACTGCCATAGTTACAAATGCCAATTAAGCAATTCAAATATTTGATGCTAAAGGCATATACATACCTAGTAGCTTCCTATGGTCAAAATGATGAAATACGGTAATATTCATAGTTTCAGTGGCATTATGTTGTGGCTATTCGAATTTCGAATTGTATTTTTGCAAGGTGTCGATCGTTGCGGACATGGACGTGGATGTGAATGTGGACATGTACTAGCAGCCGAAATGCGAACCACAATCGCATTTCAAATAGGTAGTCAATGGCCTTGCGGTGGCACAATGCGCCTTCGCTCACGTGATATTTTATGCGCTGGATAAATTTATGCGTCTCCCAGTATAATGCGGCGCATGCAAGTACCGATTCATTGCACTTTCCCGCAAAAGAAGCATAATAAATCACTTGAAGTGTTAAAATGCAAATTAAACTGCCATTTACAGACTTTTGCATGAGTGATTTGTCTTTTAAATGGGTTAAATAAAAAAAAACAAGTGTAAAATTTACATTTAGATTCAAAATATAACGAATATTACCCATTGAGCAGACTGATTGATATAAAACTCTCCAATTAAGAAATATTCATCACTACTTTACAACACTTAATTTGAGATATTTTTTAACACTTACATTTATGTATCGATATTTTGTTACAAAGCTGTCAAGACACCTATCGGTCTGTTTTACGAAACAAACGTACGCCACCTATGGGTTTTTAAGAGTGATTCGCTCAGCCCTATTGCCGTTCATTTGAACATATTCTGAACGAAGCGACACAATTGTGATTAAAGTAAATCAAACAATAAGTTGTATGTCTGCATTTAATTGCCAAGATGCAAATAGCTTTTTTGCAAAAATATATTTAACATTTGTGCATGAAAAATGCTATAATTAAGTTACAAACGCCAAATTGCACAAAATACGAAAATTGAAGGTGTCATCCCAGCTTAATCGAAGTGAGCTAGTAGAAAATTGTAGAGAACACGTTCCGAAATATTGCGTGCTCTGCTGAAATTACTGCGTCAAACGGTATCGGTGTGATTTTCTGGACCATATTCCAAGTACAAGAGATCAAGAACAGTAGAAACAATGGGACGCCGCTGCTGCGTAGCAGAGTGTCCGTCGACATCGCGTCTTTTGGAACACCATGGCGTCACCTACCACTCATTTCCGATGGACGCCGTCATACGCGCTATTTGGATAAAGAACTCGCGTATTAGCTTGGACCGTCAAATTACAAAGAGTGTGCTTGTGTGTTCGCGGCACTTTCGACGACTCGATTTTAACACCATACGAAATGGAAAGTATTTGCTAAAGCCACGGGTTTTTCCCACTGTCTTCCCGTGGGGCAAAATGGAACCCTCAGAGATTGAGGCTGATCATCGTGCCCTCCAGCATGCTTCAGTCGATGGCACTGGTGCCAGCGGTGCGACGAACAGTGCCACCAGCGAAGAAGTTATCAAGGCAACTGTCGACCAAATTGTCAACCAAATTATGCAGGAAACGGCCGAGCGAAACGCTGCAGCAGCTGCCGCAGCAGAGGCAGCGGCCAAAGCCGAAGCCGAAGTGAGCCAAACAGCTGTAGCGGAGGTTGTGTCCGAAGTCGCTAAGACACCAGTTGATAAGCAGTTGACAGCAACTGACACCTTACCCGAGACAGTACTCGCTCCATCGGACGCAGCTGACGAACCGTTAACATCGACCAACAGTTCAGCTTCGCCTGTATCTATTTCGCCGCCCAAATACGGGACGCCTACGAACACGACCATTGGGGCACGCCTGGAAGCGCTGAGCGTCGATAGCGCCTGGCTGCCGGCACGTGTGGTCGAAGTTAATGAGTCCGAGCAGACGCTGCTCATACGTTTTGAGCGCAATAGCAAGCTAAAGGCCTCTCCATCAACGGGCGGCGGATATCAGGAGTGGATTGCCATCAAATCGGAGCGTTTGCGACAGCGCATCAGCTTGCGGGTGCTGCCCATTTTTGAGATTGAAGAGAAGTGTATGGCACGCTGGTCGGGACCTCGAAAATTTCCGGGTACCATCAAGAAACTACTTGGCAACGACACATACGAGGTGCTCTTCGACGATGGCTACACAAAGAATGTGCGCGCAGTGCACATGAACAAGTTGCCCCGTCAGCTGGCGGCCACAACTGAAGCGGACAATGAGATGGCCAGCACAAGCTCCGCTGCAATTAAACGACCGAGTACCGGCCCTCCAAGCATCAACAAGAAGAGCAAGGCGGCGCCACAACGCAAGGATTGGCCACTGCTGGATATGTCCAATTTGGATTTGGGTATGTAGAATAAATTAGGCAATCGGAGCTGACAGAAATCTGTTTACCAATGTGGATATAACAAATTTTTTCATAAGTAGTAGTTTGTCAAATTCTCAATTTGTTGCAAGGCTGCAAGGTTCTTTTTGATCTTTGCTGTAAATGACAAAAAAAAAAAAATTGGAATGCTCAATCTTTAGTAATTTTCGCTGCGTGGATTTAACTTATTGTTCCGTTGCAGCATCTCTGGGTTTGCCGGACATACCACATGATGGAGAGTGGACTTGCCACTGGGTAAACGATCAGCCCATTGGCACTGAGGGCTTTCTTATTGTGGGCGAGCATCAGAAGCCAACGGTGATTGTGCACGACTGGCGACTGCCACCTGGCTGGATCAAGCACATGTATCAACGTTCCAATGTGCTAGGCAAGTGGGATGTTATACTGGTGTCGCCTAGCGGCAAACGTTTCCGCTCCAAGTCCGATCTAAAAGTGTTTCTGGAGTCGCAAGGCCTGGTGTACAATCCAGATATATACGACTTCAGCATTCATCGACGACGTGCCAAAGATATAAATGCATATGTCTACACCCATGACTATAGTCCACAGCAGCCGATTAAGTCCAGACCTCAGGATGTCTCACTCGACAGGACTGCGACATCACAGGATCCAAACAGCAGCAACGTATCTGCAGCCGCAACGCCTACATCCACACCGATCTCTACGGTTGCTACACGTCGCACTGCGGCTGATGAAAACCAGTACATGGAGACACCAGTTGCCTCATTGATGCCACCGGCGGAGTTGATGTCGCCATCGCCGCAAGCACGATCACACGGTGAAAATCAATTATCTGCCACTGATGCAGCCGAAGGAAATGCTGCGCTGGGAATGGATGCACAGGGTGCGTTGCTGGTTGATGATGGTTACGGTGTGTTATATCTTCAAAACATATGGTACTTTTGCTTATTTAACCTCTTTCTCTCTGCTTGCAGCCTTTATTGGCGGACTAAAGGTACAGATAACAGATAATTTGTTTGTCTGCCCACGCGAGGGATGCGGCAAAACCTACCGCAAGGAAGACTTTCTGCAAATACACATTCGACATTACCACAAAGAGTTCGCACAGTGAGTTGAAGATAAGATTTAAATTTCCTTTTCACGAGCAATTTATTTACTTATTTCCTTGGTGAATGGTCAGCTTTAAATTTACATTTGTCAAATCAGTGTATTCGATGTATTGAATGAAGCAAAACGTAGCTTTTGGGCTTTGGGTTTTTTTGAGATTCAACGAATGATCATTTATTCAAAATGTACACATAAGCACAAAGAGAGAGAAAATGTTTTATACGCTTGTCGTGCGAAGGGGCTATAATAGATTCTTCGTTTGAAATTAAATCATTTTATCTTAATTTTAATAGGCACGTCAGTCATTGTCCTAAGATGCAGGAGTTGGCTGTTAAACGCACACATCCCTCGTCAATTGAGCAGGGCGAACAGACGCCGAAGAACCAAATACCCAACCAGCAGTTCTTTGCCAAGCTGCACCAGCAGGACTTACAGCATTCTCGTTCCGCAAAACGACATCCGGTGGGCACGGAATCATCGCCAACAGCACCTCTGGACACATCTACAAATATTTCGCCCAGCAAAGCGGTGTCGTCACCAAGTGCGGAAACCTTAACAACAACTACAACAACAATACCGCAGCCTGATGTTGTCGCTCCTGAAGCTAATCCAACTGCTTTGCCGTTGCCCAAGGAAGATGTTGCTTTTATTCCCGTCGAGCCTGCTAAAGTTAGCCCACCACCCGTTGCTCCGACTTCATCCAAACGCTCCTCTAAACGTTCACGACCTTCCTCTGGCAGGCGTCTGTCTGGCTCTCGCAAGAGCAGCCGACAACGCAGTCAGCGTCGCCAATCAAATGCACCGAGACGTAAAATTCCAGCAGCCAGTAACTTGCCGGCGGCTGGCATTGACTATGAGGAAACCCTCTTGTCGACGCCCACACCAGAAGTTCGTAATGAAGCAAAGAAGCGGCGCATTGCTGTGTCCGCAACACCGATTGGTTCGCCTGCTCACATTGACTCTGTGTCGACGCCATCGTCCAATGATCTGGTGGACATAAATGCAGCCTTGGCGCCACCACCGCCCAGTCAGACGCCACAGTACATCAAGGAGAACGGAGAGCTAATACGCATTGTGCGCATGAGGCAGGAAGAGATCATCAACTGCATTTGCGAGTATGGCGAGGAGGATGGCCTTATGATACAGTGCGAGCTCTGTCTGTGTTGGCAGCACGGTGCCTGTAACGGCATTGTCAAGGAGTCGGACGTTCCGGATAAGTATGTTTGCTATATATGCCGCAATCCGCAACGCGTGCGCGATTCGATGCGTTTTAAGCACGATCAGGACTGGCTTTTCGAGGGTAAACTACCTGTGGCTGGATATCACACGCCTAATCCCCAGGCATCCAAGAACTTCGAGCTGCTAAAACGTTCCCATACGCTGACAGGCAATCTGCTGGACGCTAAGCGATCCATGCATTCGCTGTTGGTCAAGATTAATATTGCACGCAATCGCTGCCACCCCAAACTATATCTGTGGGCCAAGAAGTGGGACGAAGATCAGATAGATAACTCGAATACTCCCATCAAGCGTCCGAAGCCCGATCAGCCCAACTGGCCACATGTGCCGCAACCGGAGGCCGCTATCGATCCTGAGGAGTGTCAGTACCGTCTAATAGAGCACGTCAAAGTTCAGCAATCATTGTTGTTGAATCGCTTGAACGACATCGAAGGAGAAATGGATGGTAATTATAATTTAAATAATTATAAAGTGTAATACTAATGAGTTTACATTTAATATAGAACTTGAAAAGGAAGACAACCTGGCCGATTTGAAGGATGCGAATATGTCGACCGCCAAAGATTCCCTAGCCACGTTCATCAAGGAATTGGAGACGTTAAAACGGCTGGCTAAACTTAATAAAGTGGCCAACTTGAAGAACACTCTGAAGGAGAAGGAATCAGCCTCCAATATTGTTCAATTGTGAACAGAGCTGAACCCGAATCTAATGCTAAAACATAATTTACATTACTTAATATTTGTTAGATTAAAATGTTACACAAATATGAATACATCTGAAAGAATAGTCAAATAAATATATAAAATATCCAGATTTCTAGTTAAGTGAATTACATATTTGCATTGTCCGATTTTCTGGCTTTGCAATTAAAATAGCCATAATATAGCTTAAATGGCAGCACTAATGCACAGAATTTTAACATATGCATTTTACGATAGTTTTCGCGTTGAACAGTACTGGTTTCCATATCAGGTCACACTGTTCAATAGTTGAAAATAAATCGATAGTTACGAACATCGAAGTCTTAGCTTTTGTGTACAGGTTTGATACTATAAATTTCAAACATATAAAATGTATATACTTCTGAGTTATAAAAAGATAATTTTTAACACAATAGCTAATATTCATAGTAAAATAAAAATGTATACATTTTAACTACGAAAACATCGCTATTATCGATAGTGTAATCGATTATTTTCTACATCTGTCTCTTCTTCAGCAACACACGTGCTGGCTTGTTTTGCGTTGTATTTTACAAATTAAAATTTGTAAAAATGCGCATTGAAACATGCTATTTTTGCTCCAGCAAAATATATCCGGGTCATGGAGTGCAGTTTGTGCGAAATGATTGCAAAGTAAGTCAATAAACGATGATTTAATTTGATATGGTGCTCTAATGCATATATTTTTTTTTTGTCTTTTGCTCTTACTCGTAGATTTTCAAGTTCTGTCGTGGAAAATGTCACAAGGCCTTTAAGCGCAAGAAGAACCCACGTAAGGTAGCATGGACGAAGGCACATCGCAAAGCGGCTGGCAAGGAACTGGCGATCGATCCCAGTTTTGAGTTCGAGAAACGTCGCAATGTGCCCATCAAATACAGTCGCGAGACTTGGCAGAAGGCCATTGAAGCGATCAAGAAGGTTACCGAGATCAAGGAGCGTCGCGAAAACCACTTTGTCATGGAACGCCTCCGCAAGGGCCGACAGGTTGAGATTCAGATGGACGTTAAGGATGTGCAACGCAACATGTCTCTTATACGTTCTCCTGCCGCCGGCTTGAGGGAACGTCGTGCCAAGGAGGAAGCCGAACAGAGTGCCCTCATGGACGAAGACCTTCCCGAAGAGAAGATCACATATGTCGATGCGCGCGAATTGGAAAAGAGACTCGAGGAGGGCCTGGGAGTTGAGGACTTGGAGATGTTAGAAGCTTAAGAATCATATACGGATATAGATTTAAGTTGCTGCCTATACAAAATATAGTAGACCCCTTTTAAACATATTTTTTATTACACAAAAGATTACTAATTTTCTAATTATTTGTCCACACATTCCTCAATTTGCTTTGGCAGCGGGGATTCCAATTCAATAGTAACAGGACCGTCATTCTCTATATGCACTTGCATGTAGGCACCAAATTTGCCATCTTTCGTTGGGAAATGGGAAATGTGTATATAATTATAAACTTTATATTAACTATTCAAATAAAAGACTTATCACCTTTAATTTTACTGCCTTCATATGACTGACGCAATCGATCTAGGAAAACATTATACAGTTGGTTAGCATCATCACCTTTCATAGCCGCCGAGAAGTCCGGTTTGTTGCCTTTCAATCTATGGTACAGAGTAAATTGTGATACACACAATATTTCCAGCTGCAAATCCTTGACAGACTTTTGCCAACGTTTGCCCTCATCCTCGAACAACCGCAAGGCGAGAATCTTGCGCACGCTAAAGTGTCAACCAAAAATGGACTCTTCATGTCTCCAAATGAGATACACAAGTATTTACCTACAGGTATTCAACATCTGTTATCGTGTCGCTGGTCTTAATGCCCACTAGCACGCAGAGACCGGGTCCAACGGAGGAGACAAGTTCATCAAGCACTGGGTGAACAACACTTTGATAGATAACATAGAAACGTCTATTACCTGACTTTATACTTACCCATAACCTTGGCTGCCTTAACACGTTGGATTACGGCCCGCATTCTAAGTATTTTTTTAAAATGGAAACTCGGCAATCTTTATTTATAAATACGGAAACAATTCTCGTTTTCGATATGCAATGACAATCAGCTGCTTAAATTATCGATATACGATCGGTTGGAATCTTATCGATTTAACTAAGAACTTCGCGGTATAACTTGAATAACATTTCGTATAAACAATTTAACTACGTATAAATATAATAATAATATAATAACATGATCAATATGTGTATAATTTGGTTTTTCGTAAGAAAGTCTTTGAGCAATGGATAAGAAATACTAGACCAACACATTGGCATTTGGAAATATTTAAAATCAATTCACAATCAAGGTGTAAAAATAAAGCTACTACAATTATAATTGTTATATTGCTTGATTGAATACATTATCACAGTGGCGCCGGGGACATTGGACCTGAATTTATGTTGAGTTTCTTTTCGCAAAGTTTCTTAATGTGTATTTGATTTGTCATCTCCGCCTGTCTCAATATCTTACGAATGTCCGCCAGACGCTCATGTTTATGGGCCAACAAATACGCAGACTTAAGTTGCCCAATAAAAATATACGACGATATGCGCAGTTCTATGCTGCCAATACGCTTAACCAACTTGTCCAATGCCTGCTTAGTCTCCGACTCATGGCTATGCACTGCCGAATTGATGGCAATCGAGAGTAGCTCATCCGAATCCGAAGACGTGCTGCCTCCATTATTGGTGGCAATGCAGTCGAGCAGGCGTTCCACTTCGCACAGACGTTGGTTCTTTGCTAAATATTTGGCAGTGGCGCCAAACACCTTCATCGACGCCAACTTGTATTCCTGCATGATGCTGTAAAAAAACAAGACAACTGATGGCTAATGCTGGGACAGAGGAGAGTCTTTAACATACCCGTATGCCAGGCCAAAGCCTTCGTCTATGTTTGTGCCACACAGTAGTACGAGCAGGCACAACTGAATCTTGTCTGCAACGCCATCAAACAAGGTGGGCAGTGTGCCTCGAGGCGCCTCCAGTCGAATCTGTTTCAATATTTGTAAAGTGCACAGCAAGCCTTTTACTTGAGGCTGTTCCCGTTCGCACTGAGCCAGGAACTTGACCAGCTCCTGTTGGCGTCGTATCGTATTGATATGGCCATTTAGGGCACGTGCATCCAATTGCATTGTAATACAGGTGCTGGCCTTATTGCTCACGACGCTGGATCTCCTGCCTTCCGCCTGCTGCTCCCTTTGCAAATACTCCCATCGGGCCAGATCCAGTTCACCCTGCAGGTGCATGTGGGCAGAGATCAAATGCTGGGCATTCGCATGCAACTTCTGAAAGTTCTCGCAATGCAGTGGATAGAACTTGACGCACGTCATGCTCGCCCGTATGGGATCCTTCAGCAATAGTTGCAATTGGTACAGCGAATTAAGCTGTTGATGTTGTTCTAGATATCGACAGGTTTGCAGCAGCGGCACTCGCCAGGAATTCAACTGCGCATCGGGGTCCAATTGCTGCAGCTCCTCAATCAGCGCTGGCAAACGACCCGCCGCCAGACACACCAGGAATATGTGCTGTATAAATAGCTCTGTCTCCAGTTGATGTTGCAGCCAATAGCGCAGAGCTGCGCGTAGTTCCTCACTCTGCATCAGAAAGATTAGAATGTCTGTGTGGCTGCCATAGGTGAGCACATAGTGCAGTGATTCCTCAAAATTCCGGGACTGTCGTGCCTGGCAATTTTCCTCGGTGCCGATGGCCACCGCCTGTTCGCCATACTGACCTTTGGCAATGTGCTTCAGATTGGTCAGGGCATTTATCACATTAATCGCCGGCTCGTGCAATGGAGTCTGCACCACATACGGTTCTCGGCGCCTCGAGAAGAGAGATGCCAAGGAGCTGTTCGAGTTACGTATGAGTGATGCACGTTGCAGCGTCTCTGGCCGTGTTTGTGTCCGTGGCATGGTTGCTATCAATTGAAGTATTTCCTGCAGCAGGGCGGGACCACGCTGCGGACGCTTCTTGAGCATGGCCGTAACATTCGGGGAAGCTAACGGCGGCGATCCCTTGGCGAATATGTCCTTGTATATGCTACTATTGAGCTCCTCAGTGGACAGTCGTATCATGCAATGCGCAAACTTTTCACGTGCTGCAAAGCGATTAAGGATGAGACACAATAACCACGTCGTTTATTGGCAATCTCACCTGCATCGTAACATCCGGCGCGTAGACAGGCTAAACCATGCGCAGCCATAACTCCCGTTGTGGCAAAGCCCCACTTCAAGTGCACCTCCAGTGCCAGTTTCCAGTTCTCGGCCTCGACCAGTGCATCTGCCAATTGGCGCAGACTGTGATTGTTCAGGGGTCCAACTGGTATCAAGGATTCACAGCCCTGCTGCACCACTGCCATTATGATCTCCGAGTGCTCGCGTATTGTTTCAAACTCGCCAGGAGCACCTCGCACCTTAAAAAATTAAAGCACAAGGAAGTTAATCCTTATACTAAACTAACAAAATATGGCATATGTATCTATTTTTCGTCCAGCTGGCTGAACTCTTCTCCTGATCTTAAATCGTGCCGGTAAACGAGCTTAAAGAATGCATTTTGTACCACATTTAAAAAAAAGTACAATTATGAAAGTGTACCAACTACATATTCTTCTATTTATATAAAACTATGTACCATTTAAGAAAGGTACAGAATGTAACAGTTTTTGTACCATTCATAGACGAGGTTGCCACGTTTGTACCATAACTGGTACATTTCTATACCCGTAAATCGTAGAGTAAAATTTTATATTGTGTGCGTTGCAATGTATGCAAGTAGAGTCGATATGGTCATGTTCATATGTCCGTATGAACAAAAGGATCAGAGATATGGTAAAGGCAACAAGCTAGAACTTGATCTACCCCTACTCTACTCCCTATATGTGCAGGTAAATTAAGTTTATCCTAACTAATTGAAACGAGCGCACGCGACAGTTGGAAACCCTGTGTAGGTCTTCAAACAAAAGTATTTTCACTATTATGGGATTTAAATATATATAATATATGGTCTCTTTTAAATTCGCTCAAATCGCATAAATTTGTTTCTTGAATAACTTCTGAGTTCAATATCCGATCGTACTGAAATTTGTAGCACACATTGGGAGTACAGGGTATCATACTGCGTTCGGTATGTTCGATAAGAAATAAGTAAAGCACACGACAACAAAAAAACATTGGGATTAGTGGAACAATAAAAACTAATATGAAATTGTTGTTGACGAGATCGCCGGCATTGGCAGAGAATGCAGATAAGAAACCAGATGTGCAAAGATGTTTTTGTATTTTGCATTGCTCTATGCTGGATGCAATTCATATACATATGTAGTATATGTATGTATGTACGGGCATTGCTCGTCTATACCCAAGAGCAATTAGATAAACAAAGGAACTCGGAGAGTAATGGAGGGGGCACCTCTGTTTTAAATCGAACTATCAATTAGGATCATAAAGTTATTTATATAGATCGTTAACGTCACCAACTGCAGCAGCCTTTCTCTCTCTATTCCCCTTTTTTAGCATCTAATTTGAAGTTTGATAACTTACCTTCGCTGCCAAGGCAAGACAGCTCATCATTTTGGCAACCAACTCGTAGTCCACCTCCGGATTGGGCACAATTAGCTTCTGCAGCTTGCGACAATGAAATAGCAGCAGGTCGACGCATTGTCGCTGGTCGAGATGATGCCGCAATATGGACAGACTGAGGGCAACGCTGGGCGCGTGCTCGTAGCAAAACTCCTCGCGGAGCAGTTTGTCGTGGGTGATGATTCCGCTTAGACGCCACTTATATGGAGAAGAGGGACTCGGGGAGACGCGAGATGGAAGAGTGGGCTTCTCATTGATGTGCAGCTGCTCCTCTGCGACTACTGGAATGCAACAATCGTTACAGACGCGCACCTCCACATCGCCGTAAATTTCTGGGATGACCATGCGCTGGGTGGAGCAGGCATAGCAAATGACGCGACCACATCGACGACAGTGATGACGTCGCATCAGCATTGTGAAAGCGGAGCGACGACAACACATACAGTGACTGGCCTCCTCGTCCGGTGTCCACTGCTCGCGAGTTGGCGCCTCCTTGGGCATCTTAAAGGCACCGCACAGCGAGTCTAGGGAGTTCTGGACATCTGTGCCCAGTGAGCCCGGTTCTGCAGAGACATCGCGACGCACATTGGCTATGTGATAGTCCAGTGCCTTGCTGGCATAGATCCTCAGCAGCAGATCGAAGCAATCGTTACTGATCACATGATCCTGCTGATACGAGTTAAAGTTGAGCAGAATAAACGCCTCCGAGTTGGAGTGACCCAGTTGAAAGCGTAGCTTGCCGCTGCTAGTGCTGTAGACGTCGTAAGCGTGGCCACGCTTCTCGAAGCAGTAAGCACACGGTCCCAGGGGCATGCGCTGCTGCAGCTTTGCGCGCACCGGTTCCAGCAGTTTGGTGAGCAACTCAAAGCGCGTGTTCATGACCAGCTGCTCCACAATCAGCAAGGGATAGCGCAGGAGTGCCCAAAAATTATTACGCTCGCCGATAGGCAGCTGTCGCATCAGCTCTAGTGACAACTGGTAATTGCGATAGGGGCAAGGATCGCGTGCATGGTGCTCCAAGTAGTCAATCAGCCATTGCAGAAGTGCCAGCGAACGCATCTTGTCCTTATGTGTGTCTAGAAAGTTGACCAACACCGCGGATGGAAATAGCTCCGCAATGTGCAGGAGGTTTACATCCAAATCGTCTTCGTCGTTCAACTCCAGCAGTGTGTCCAGCAGGGTTAGCAGGCAGACCCGCTGCTGACCAACTGCATCCGTTAGCTGTACCATGCGGCACCATTCGTGGCACAATTCATAGTGATGTCCCTGCAGAAGCTGCTCGAATATTACATTCGGCGTTTGCCGGCCAAAGTCGTAGGCTTGTGGCCAACTTTCGAACTGCAGCAGTGCCGAGACCTTTGCATATATAGTAATGTCCGATAGCGTGTGCTCCAGTTTTTGGCGTAGTGTGGGCGGAATAGCTCGTGTTGCCTCCCGATGCTGCAGCGTTCGTTCGATAAGTTCCTTGGCCAACTGACTGCTGGAGATTTTGGTGAAGTGCTGTTGCAGCAGTCTGGCTCGTGCCCCCAAATCGTACATATGAGAAGCGAGTTGTATCTGCCGAGGATCCTCCTCTATCAGCTGGCTAATTAGGGCATCAATGCGGGCCTTTAATTGCTTTGTTGGTTCTGTAGAATTAAAGGTTTGCCACTAGAGATGATACGGAATAACACTTAATGGTCTACTCACCACTCTGGCCACCAATGCCCAGCAATAGAATGTTCAATTGATGCTCCTTTGTCAGGACCAGACGCTCCAGCGTTGTGCTGTCCAGTTTGTAGGCATTCAGAGCAGCCATCACAGGATTTTTATCATACATCAGCGCCAGTGTGGAAATCTCGGGCAGCTGCAGTAATTGGTGGAGACAAGCATAGTGTAAAGTCGTCTCCGATGCATTGATCGGTGCCAAGTCACCCACTTGGACAGCGTGCAGTAACTGGGCCAGCAGTTGATTGTGTTGGAATATGTAGTTGTGGACCGACTCCTGTTTTTGTGGATCCACAGAACGTGGTGTCCTCTTTCCGCCACCTTCAGTCAGCTGTGGACATATGTTTAAAGCTATCACATGCACCAAATTCAGGTGCAGAGCAGTTACATTGCTCTCAATCTCCAGCGGCGTTATGTCGCATTCGTAAATTAGCTCGCCAATCACCTGATAGGGATCGTGTCGCAGTAGCTGAGTGGTGTGGTACTCCAGATTGGGGTCGCGCAGCTGGAGCAAACGTGACAGCTGCTGCACGTAACCACAAAATCGGGCATAGTAATTGTGACGCGGTTTCAGTTGCTGGAAAAGTGATGCATGCGTGCGCAATTCCCGGAAATGCGCATAATCCGGGGACGCCTTCTTGTATAGCGTGGTGAAGGCCACTTCGCGCTGTAGTTGCAATGCCAGGGAAGCTGGTTTCAGGGCGTAACTATGCCGATGAAGCAGCTCGTTTAGCGCTGGTTTTCGACCAGCAGCCTCCAGAAGACGCATGCACTCGCAGAGATTTTGTATCAAGTACATGGCACCAATCTCACGTGGACTTGCTTCACTTGAACCGTCAGGCGTCAGTTGCTGCTGTTTTTGTTGTTGCTGCTGCTGCTGTTGCTGGCGGCGAATGACCAGCAAGAGATTGCAGGTGATCTCACGATTGAACCGCAGATTCACAATTAAATCACATATAATTAAGGCATTCAAATTGCGCTCCTGAAACTGCTGCAGGAATCCGTACTGAGCATTCGTGCTATGACGCTGGAGAAGACTCTTCAGCTCGACGCTGTGCTGCAACTTTTGAGCCTGCGCGAAGTTGTCTACGACACTGATGATTTTAGACAGCTCAAACCCTTTGGCAGCAACGCTTTTGATCTTTTCCACAGTAGTCGTGGTGCTGCTTGTGGTTGCGTTAGCATCACCATCTCCATCCAAGGCCTCATAGTTCGCATAGATGCCGGCCAGCTTTTGCTTGATCAGCTGCTGATGCTCCATGAACTGCAGCTCCCGATTCAACTGACTGTCCTCCAAGTGGAAGGTCTACAAAAGCAGAATTAGTTTAATGGCTGTTACATGAGCTCCATGAACTTACCTCTATGATATACTTAACATCGTTAAAGTTCTTTAGAGCCAACGCCATGATTGCCAATTGCTCCGGTGTGCTCAGCATTTTGGGTATGATGGAGCGGTCTGCCGGCAATGAAATTGCAACGGCCATCTGTGGTTCAACCTGGCGTGCTTCTCCTTTCTGTATTAGCTGATGGGCACGGGCACGGCACTGTTCCAGTGTGGGTCCATCAGCTGCCTTATTGGCTGCCGGTCCACTGAAACTGACCGCCCGACGTTGCTTGCGCGACTTGCGTCGCGTTAGACTCGAGGCATGATAGCAACGTTCACGACTCTCATCGTCGCTGGAGGCCTTCTCCCGTGTGTGGCTGTGCAGTTGAATCAGCTGGAGCAGCTGTTCCGGCTCCAAGTGACAGCCTCGCGTTGGCGTTACCTTCGTTAGAGATTGCTCAATTTTCTGCAAGACACCGAACTTCCATAGCGCCTCACTGATGGCATCCACCAGACGCTGGAAGCAACTTTGTTGATCGCCCGTGGCGCATTTAAAGTCCTGCGTGTGCAACTTCTTGGTTACAAAGCTTTTCAGATAGCTAAAGAGCGCATACAAAACCGGAGCACGACAAATGAAGCCATAACGTCTCTGTGTTCTGCTGGCAACATTGGCTGTTCGTGGAGGCGTCGCATCGTCGTCCACATACTGCTCATCATCTTCATCCTCCTCGTCGTCGTCGTCATTGCCGACACGCTGATTTGACGATTGCAGCTGCTCCCAGCGCAGGAATACCAATTGAAAAATGTCCATCAGCACAGAACAGAGTGTGCCGAGTCCGCGTAGCTGACGCAGCTGAGCGGAGAGCAACAGTAACTGTTCCCTAATCGTGGAATCGTGCTGCTCCAATATCACATTGTAAACATGACAGAGAGCTAGGCAGTAGCTTAATGTTTCCATTTCCTCGGCACGCACGCACTTCAGAGCTGGCGTCTGCTGTTGCCATTTGTAAGTGTCCTCAATGAGCTGGACTATCTGTTCACTGTCGCATTGGATGCCATACTCGTAGATTAGAGAGAGTACGCCTGGTGCACGCAGTAGGGCATCCACTTTAATGGTCTTACAAGCGTTTCCGTCTTGCTGTTTCTCCAGAAACTTCAGCAGAACACAGAGACGCTGAAAGTCACAGTAGAAGAACTGATGCACCGGCTGTAGCTTGGCGGGCACAGCGCTAATATCGAAGGCTTCCAGTGTCTGACCCAGTTCGGCCAGCTCGTCCAGCGTTTGGGTACTCATTGCAAATTCATTGGCAACTCGCAGTATCAGTAAGTTGTTGCGTAGCGTGCGATCTTGAATGCAGTCAAAGTTCTTTAGCTGCTGACACAGCCTGGGCACAAAGTGTTCACGATGACGTAGGGCCAGGTGCAGCACCAGCTGTTGTGTGTTCTCTAAACTGCTCCACTGGACTTGCTGTTGCTGCTGCTGTTGTGTGTGGAAGACAGTGTTGATCAGCTGGGAGTCTTGACGCGCCAGTAGGGATAGCATTAGGTCAACATTCTTGCCCCACGGAACAGCCACTAATTGTTCATTTAGTTTCTGCTGCATCGTTGCCGCTTCGAGTATCTGTTGTGGAAAGTTCGCGAGCACGCTAAGTAAGCGAGTGGAAGTGGATGCGTCATCGTCAAGCATTTGCCTCAGCGCTGCACTAATAATGCGACCTATCTGGAATTTGGACTGGGCATGTAGGATTTGCAGTATTTGTAGCGTCGGATAGGGCGAGGCTACCAGCAGTGCCTGTAAGCGCTCATTTTCGGATTGCACACCAATGCCACATAGACATTTCATAAAGGACTGCAAAGAAATTATGATTATCAACAAAGAAGTCTGGCCCAGTGACCCTAAAACTGTATTGTATGCAACAAGTGCTTAACTATAACAGGTCAATGCCTGCTCCATATAAAAAAAGCATACAAATACTTACCTTGACAATTTGCTCTTCCTCAGTGGGCAATACTTCGATTAGTTGGTGCAATTCTTCCTGTTGCTGTTTTGTCTCCATTGTTGATTAAACTCCGACACCTGTTGCCTTTATTTTAATATTTAATTCGCTATTTTGTGGTTGCTCCGATTGTGTCGCCTGCTTTAAGCGCAGTTCATTGCACACTGTCAGTGCCGACTTTACACTTCTAAGTGCGCGACTGGCAGCCAATCTTTCGCTGATTGTTTCTGCCTATTGTTCGACAACACACTTTTGTTTTCTTTTCAACGGCAGCTGTCCTTTTGTTGTTGCTGTTGTGAGTACAACGATTCTCACTGGCGTTACCATAACAACAACTGATAAGAGAAGACTGCATAATATTACCGTCTGCGATGGGCAGATCAAATGAATCTCTGCTACGCTCAAGCCCAATGCTAGGCGATAAACGGCTTAGTACACAACAAACATATTTACATAAACATTTGTATATACACTACGTTAATGCCATTATAACAAATTGACGACACGCTGACATTCACACAAAATATTTTAGCGGGTCATTTTAACCGCTAAGATTATCGATACCCAATCAGAAAAGTGTCCGGCACATTATCGATACAAGTATCAATTCAAACCGATGAATAAAAGAAACACCACGAAAATAACTGCGGCTTGTTGCAAATTTAATTAATTTACATTGTATGTTGTTAATAATTGTTTAATTAGTGTTGCAATATATGCTAATTGTAAATACAGTGAAATCGAAATCAGAAGCATTCCAGATAATTTTCTGAAAAACCGCGTAAATCTCAATCGATAAGTCGATAACCTGATAACTGACCAGTTGCTGCCATTGAATTCAAAGGTTCAGCAAGTGAGCCAATAATTGGATTAGGCTTGTTGCGGTTGGCTTTCTGTCTACATATGTATATATATAAGCATTTTCTTACTAAATACATAGTTGTATTTCGTCATCGCAAGTAACAGCCGTGGGTGTCGTATCATGGGAATTCAATATCAAAGTTAGTTAAAAATATACATATATTGACCTCTTTTCACAACTTACAAATTTACTTTTCATACAGAAATACTTTTGGTCGGCGCCAGTATCATTGCTTGCATTTCGATATTGACAATTCTGGTTTGCAAATTGCTACAAGAAAATATTCCAAATGTCTTAGCAGTGGAGGACAGAGAATTTTCTTTTGACTATGTAATTGGTGAGTTTTCAATCCTGTCTAAAGCTTAAAGATTTAATTAACCCATTTTTAGTTGGTGCTGGAACGGCTGGATCGACACTTGCCTCCCTGTTGACAAAGCACAGCAATGGAAGCGTGTTGCTTGTCGAAGCTGGCGGCTCCTTTGGCTTCGTGAGCCGAATTCCACTGCTTACAACATTCCAACAAAAAGGAATCAACGATTGGTCATTTCTTTCGGCGCCTCAGAAGCATTCTTCCAAGAGCTTAATTGAACAGCGACAATGTCTACCGCGGGGCAAGGGACTGGGCGGGTCAGCTAATTTGAACTTCATGTTGCATTTCGATGGACATGGTCCCGACTTTGACTCGTGGCACACGTTGCATAATTTGAGCGACTGGAGCTGGGATCACATGCGACCATTTATGATGGCAGCAAAACCTAAGTCTGCAGATCTATTTGAGATTTCTCGCAGCTACTCCACGTTGACGCAGGCTTTAAACGAAGCTGAATCCGAGTTCAGTTTCAAACCATGGAAGTTTCGTCGCTCTGTTTACAACATAAAGAACGGATTACGACACTCAGTGCTTCATCAGTTTCTTCTGCCGGTGCTTAAGAGCGTCAATCTGCGTTTGCTACCCCAGGCTCTGGTAAAGCGTATAAAACTTTCTTCAAAACCCACGCTGACGGCCACATCTATTCTGGTGGGCATCAAGGATGAGAACAATAAAGAGCTGGAGGTAAACATTAAAGTGCGACGCGAGCTGTTGCTGTGTGCGGGCGCCTATCAAACTCCACAGCTGCTCCTGGCCTCTGGCATTGGCGACAGCACAAAGTTGTCCCAGATGCAGCTGGCGGTGCAACATCATTTGCCGTTGGTGGGTCATGGATTGCACGATCATTTCAATGTGCCACTCTTTGTCTCCATGGGTGTCGTTGGTCCCACTCTTAACCAGCGGACGATACTGAGTCCGGTAAATCTATATAACTATTTGAGCACCGGCACTGGAAGCTTTGGCAATTTTGGAGTGTGCGGACATGTTGCTGGGCACGACGAATCCTTGCCGTTTGGCATCACATTTTTCGGCGCAGGTGCTATTGATGAGAGTGCTCTCATGTCCATCTCAAATTTCAAGCGTGCGGCATTTCGTGCGCTCTTCCCACGCTATCACAATGTCACGCAGGAGGGCTTCGTGGCCATATCCAGCTGTCTGCAGCCCAAGTCCAGGGGATCTGTGTCGCTACTGCACAAGAACATGCGCAGAAATCCCCTTATTGACCCTAACTACCTCAGCGACGAGCAGGATGTGGCATGCACCATTGCGGCCATAAGAAATGCTGTGAAGGTAATAACACCTTAAAGTCGTTAATGTTATTCCTAACATCCATTTCTTTTTAGTTGGTCACGTCCTCCGCTTTTGCCAAATTACAGCCGCGTATTCATTGGCCCAAGCTGCAGGAATGCGCCAATTTCGGACCATTTGAAAGAGATTTTCGGGAAAATCAGCCCTCGGATCAGTATTTAGAGTGCCTAATGCGGCACATAGGACTCAGCTCACATCACCCAGGTGGCAGTTGTGCTCTAGGCAGCGTCGTCGACTCGCAGCTTCGGTACACCCAATACAATACAGATCGAGTGCATAAAAATTAGATCCCTGTTCATTGCAGATTACATGGCATTCCCAACTTGCGTGTGGTTGATGCCAGCGTCTTGCCAATGCCTATTTCCGGTAATCCCAATACAGTCATTGTAGCTATTGCCATGCGTGCAGCCTCTTGGATACTTAAGGACGAGCTACGAGATAGTATAGCTAACTGAAAGTCTCGTTTTACATATTACTAGCTAATATTTATTATCAAATTTGTTAATAAAATGCCTACGTTAAAAATTAATTTGAATTTCAGTGCGCTCACAGTTTCTCAACCTTAGCCTTGACAATTCGCAGTGGATCGACGGGTCGATCGTTCTTGTCGGTTTCCACCATGCCGATTCGCTTGACCACCTCCATGCCAGTGTATACACGCCCAAATATGGTGTGTTTGTTGTCCAGCCATTGCGTGGGCGCCAACGTAATAAAGAACTGAGAACCGTTTGTGTCGGGACCCGAGTTAGCCATTGATAGTATGCCGGCGCCGGTGTGCTTCAGGTCGCCATGCAGCTCGTCCGCAAACTCTGTGCCATAAACTGAGGCTCCGCCGCGTCCAGTGCCCGTGGGATCGCCGCCTTGTATCATAAAGTCACGAATTATGCGATGAAACACCACGTTGTTGTAGTAGCCTCGACGCGATAACTCCGCAAAGTTGTAGCACTGAAATGATTATAGAATATCGTTAATAAAAGTTTAACTGCTATTTATATATAATACGTACTGTGTTTGGCGCATGTTTCCAGTACAGTTCCACGGTTATTTCACCCATGCTGCGTGGAAAGTCTATATTGTAAATGGCATTCTTTTGTGGCAGTTGTTTAATTGCACTTACCTCGTTTCCAGCGTCACAAAGTGTGGCTGCCATGCCTTGTCGGGTACGCTACCAGCAGCAGGAGTTGTTAGCATTTTTAAAAAATATAAAATAACTAGGTTTAGTGCCTATATCTTAAATTAAGAAATTTACAACCAGTGTGGCCAGATTGTGAATTAACTACCACAGATGACGGCCACGATTGTTGAATAAATCTACTTTTATAACCAAAGCATAGGTGGCGTATTTGTGTTTCGTAAAACAGATGAAAGGTGGCGGTTTAAATCGTGTGGTTTTGCATTCCCCGCGAGCAATATTTTAAATTTGAAGCTGGAGGCATGTAATGTTGCTGATATTTATTTTGGAATTTCGTCGAATTAAAAATTTGTCCTTTAAAGTGTGACGAACATCTATCATTAATTTAAACGATCACCTTTATTTTATCTAGTTTCAAATTAAAATTGTGTAGTTTATAATCTTAATGTTATTGCCAAATTCAATACATAATTGGTAAAAAGTTTATTTAATGTTTGAATTTCGCGCTAAACTGTAGTTCGTTCCGAATACGTTCAAGTGATCGGTACAGCGGAATTAATAGTCAGGGACGAATGTCGATAAGAATGTAGTTTAGAAACAGTACCTGATGTGGTGCCACCAAACAAAATCGGATACATTATCGATTTATAAAATTGTTATATATTGGCCGATGTTCGATTATTCGGTTAAGTGAGGAGCCAATTTAGTTAGTAAGGAGTATTATGTTGAATTCGTTAGTTTTGAAAGAAAACGTTACTTATGAAACATATAATTCTAAATAAGATCAGATCACAGAAGCTCGAAATGATATTGTTTTGACAAAACAAAAAATACACACATTTTGTTTTAAAAAAAAAAATACTTTTCTTGGGTTTCTCATATCTTTTATTTTAATATAGTCGATATAATTCATTTTATTGGGCTTACTTTAAAAAAAAAATAATATTTAACATCAAATTAATAAATAACTGAGTGTCGTAACGTTTAATTTGAAAATGCTTTTGAACTTGATTCTTTCCTTTGAATTGATTCCGCCACCCATTCATATTGTATCTAAGCCCATTTGCGGAATAGATGTCATCTTAGCAAGTATAAAATTGGGGGTCACACTCATTTAGAGAATAAAATTGAATAAACTGTTCCGTAAATATATATGTAAAAGTTTGTATATAAAGCCATTGTGTGACATCTTTTGTGCGTTTTTGGCGGTCAAAATTGTGTAAAGATGAAGGGGCAACAGAACTAAACGTATCTAAAGTCAGATTCACGAATATGATGAAACTGGACACCAAAGCATCGTAATCCTCTCTAAGTATAACACGGCAAACTGATTAACTAAAATAAACCCATATGTGTGAATTTCGTCTACTGCCCGAAACCTAAATTGCCCCACAATTGACAATTGAGCAAAATTGGATTGAATCACAGAACCGCAGCGCCGACAACAAGCGCCCAGTCGAACGAATGGAACCCGCTGATTTAGTAAATCACAGACAGATGTAAACGCAGGTCGACTTAGTCCACATTGTCACCGTAGAGTGGCTCGCATTGCAAAATGAATAACATCGATCAGATTCTCAGAGAACTGCAGCGATTTTCTTGGCCGGACTATGTCGCGTTTGTGGCCATGTTTTTGGTCTGCATTTGCATTGGCATTTACTTTGGCTTCATGAACAAATCGGTGTCTGAAAATGATTATATGCTTGGTGGCCGAAAAATGCTGGTGGTGCCCATCGCCTTCTCCTTGGTGGCCAGCTTCATTTCGGGCATCACATTACTTGGACTGCCAACTGAAGTCTACTCCTACGAGTTAGACTGTTCGAGTTACGTATGAGTGATGCACGTTGCAGCGTCTCTGGCCGTGTTTGTGTCCGTGGCATGGTTGCTATCAATTGAAGTATTTCCTGCAGCAGGGCGGGACCACGCTGCGGACGCTTCTTGAGCATGGCCGTAACATTCGGGGAAGCTAACGGCGGCGATCCCTTGGCGAATATGTCCTTGTATATGCTACTATTGAGCTCCTCAGTGGACAGTCGTATCATGCAATGCGCAAACTTTTCACGTGCTGCAAAGCGATTAAGGATGAGACACAATAACCACGTCGTTTATTGGCAATCTCACCTGCATCGTAACATCCGGCGCGTAGACAGGCTAAACCATGCGCAGCCATAACTCCCGTTGTGGCAAAGCCCCACTTCAAGTGCACCTCCAGTGCCAGTTTCCAGTTCTCGGCCTCGACCAGTGCATCTGCCAATTGGCGCAGACTGTGATTGTTCAGGGGTCCAACTGGTATCAAGGATTCACAGCCCTGCTGCACCACTGCCATTATGATCTCCGAGTGCTCGCGTATTGTTTCAAACTCGCCAGGAGCACCTCGCACCTTAAAAAATTAAAGCACAAGGAAGTTAATCCTTATACTAAACTAACAAAATATGGCATATGTATCTATTTTTCGTCCAGCTGGCTGAACTCTTCTCCTGATCTTAAATCGTGCCGGTAAACGAGCTTAAAGAATGCATTTTGTACCACATTTAAAAAAAAGTACAATTATGAAAGTGTACCAACTACATATTCTTCTATTTATATAAAACTATGTACCATTTAAGAAAGGTACAGAATGTAACAGTTTTTGTACCATTCATAGACGAGGTTGCCACGTTTGTACCATAACTGGTACATTTCTATACCCGTAAATCGTAGAGTAAAATTTTATATTGTGTGCGTTGCAATGTATGCAAGTAGAGTCGATATGGTCATGTTCATATGTCCGTATGAACAAAAGGATCAGAGATATGGTAAAGGCAACAAGCTAGAACTTGATCTACCCCTACTCTACTCCCTATATGTGCAGGTAAATTAAGTTTATCCTAACTAATTGAAACGAGCGCACGCGACAGTTGGAAACCCTGTGTAGGTCTTCAAACAAAAGTATTTTCACTATTATGGGATTTAAATATATATAATATATGGTCTCTTTTAAATTCGCTCAAATCGCATAAATTTTTTTCTTGAATAACTTCTGAGTTCAATATCCGATCGTACTGAAATTTGTAGCACACATTGGGAGTACAGGGTATCATACTGCGTTCGGTATGTTCGATAAGAAATAAGTAAAGCACACGACAACAAAAAAACATTGGGATTAGTGGAACAATAAAAACTAATATGAAATTGTTGTTGACGAGATCGCCGGCATTGGCAGAGAATGCAGATAAGAAACCAGATGTGCAAAGATGTTTTTGTATTTTGCATTGCTCTATGCTGGATGCAATTCATATACATATGTAGTATATGTATGTATGTACGGGCATTGCTCGTCTATACCCAAGAGCAATTAGATAAACAAAGGAACTCGGAGAGTAATGGAGGGGGCACCTCTGTTTTAAATCGAACTATCAATTAGGATCATAAAGTTATTTATATAGATCGTTAACGTCACCAACTGCAGCAGCCTTTCTCTCTCTATTCCCCTTTTTTAGCATCTAATTTGAAGTTTGATAACTTACCTTCGCTGCCAAGGCAAGACAGCTCATCATTTTGGCAACCAACTCGTAGTCCACCTCCGGATTGGGCACAATTAGCTTCTGCAGCTTGCGACAATGAAATAGCAGCAGGTCGACGCATTGTCGCTGGTCGAGATGATGCCGCAATATGGACAGACTGAGGGCAACGCTGGGCGCGTGCTCGTAGCAAAACTCCTCGCGGAGCAGTTTGTCGTGGGTGATGATTCCGCTTAGACGCCACTTATATGGAGAAGAGGGACTCGGGGAGACGCGAGATGGAAGAGTGGGCTTCTCATTGATGTGCAGCTGCTCCTCTGCGACTACTGGAATGCAACAATCGTTACAGACGCGCACCTCCACATCGCCGTAAATTTCTGGGATGACCATGCGCTGGGTGGAGCAGGCATAGCAAATGACGCGACCACATCGACGACAGTGATGACGTCGCATCAGCATTGTGAAAGCGGAGCGACGACAACACATACAGTGACTGGCCTCCTCGTCCGGTGTCCACTGCTCGCGAGTTGGCGCCTCCTTGGGCATCTTAAAGGCACCGCACAGCGAGTCTAGGGAGTTCTGGACATCTGTACCCAGTGAGCCCGGTTCTGCAGAGACATCGCGACGCACATTGGCTATGTGATAGTCCAGTGCCTTGCTGGCATAGATCCTCAGCAGCAGATCGAAGCAATCGTTACTGATCACATGATCCTGCTGATACGAGTTAAAGTTGAGCAGAATAAACGCCTCCGAGTTGGAGTGACCCAGTTGAAAGCGTAGCTTGCCGCTGCTAGTGCTGTAGACGTCGTAAGCGTGGCCACGCTTCTCGAAGCAGTAAGCACACGGTCCCAGGGGCATGCGCTGCTGCAGCTTTGCGCGCACCGGTTCCAGCAGTTTGGTGAGCAACTCAAAGCGCGTGTTCATGACCAGCTGCTCCACAATCAGCAAGGGATAGCGCAGGAGTGCCCAAAAATTATTACGCTCGCCGATAGGCAGCTGTCGCATCAGCTCTAGTGACAACTGGTAATTGCGATAGGGGCAAGGATCGCGTGCATGGTGCTCCAAGTAGTCAATCAGCCATTGCAGAAGTGCCAGCGAACGCATCTTGTCCTTATGTGTGTCTAGAAAGTTGACCAACACCGCGGATGGAAATAGCTCCGCAATGTGCAGGAGGTTTACATCCAAATCGTCTTCGTCGTTCAACTCCAGCAGTGTGTCCAGCAGGGTTAGCAGGCAGACCCGCTGCTGACCAACTGCATCCGTTAGCTGTACCATGCGGCACCATTCGTGGCACAATTCATAGTGATGTCCCTGCAGAAGCTGCTCGAATATTACATTCGGCGTTTGCCGGCCAAAGTCGTAGGCTTGTGGCCAACTTTCGAACTGCAGCAGTGCCGAGACCTTTGCATATATAGTAATGTCCGATAGCGTGTGCTCCAGTTTTTGGCGTAGTGTGGGCGGAATAGCTCGTGTTGCCTCCCGATGCTGCAGCGTTCGTTCGATAAGTTCCTTGGCCAACTGACTGCTGGAGATTTTGGTGAAGTGCTGTTGCAGCAGTCTGGCTCGTGCCCCCAAATCGTACATATGAGAAGCGAGTTGTATCTGCCGAGGATCCTCCTCTATCAGCTGGCTAATTAGGGCATCAATGCGGGCCTTTAATTGCTTTGTTGGTTCTGTAGAATTAAAGGTTTGCCACTAGAGATGATACGGAATAACACTTAATGGTCTACTCACCACTCTGGCCACCAATGCCCAGCAATAGAATGTTCAATTGATGCTCCTTTGTCAGGACCAGACGCTCCAGCGTTGTGCTGTCCAGTTTGTAGGCATTCAGAGCAGCCATCACAGGATTTTTATCATACATCAGCGCCAGTGTGGAAATCTCGGGCAGCTGCAGTAATTGGTGGAGACAAGCATAGTGTAAAGTCGTCTCCGATGCATTGATCGGTGCCAAGTCACCCACTTGGACAGCGTGCAGTAACTGGGCCAGCAGTTGATTGTGTTGGAATATGTAGTTGTGGACCGACTCCTGTTTTTGTGGATCCACAGAACGTGGTGTCCTCTTTCCGCCACCTTCAGTCAGCTGTGGACATATGTTTAAAGCTATCACATGCACCAAATTCAGGTGCAGAGCAGTTACATTGCTCTCAATCTCCAGCGGCGTTATGTCGCATTCGTAAATTAGCTCGCCAATCACCTGATAGGGATCGTGTCGCAGTAGCTGAGTGGTGTGGTACTCCAGATTGGGGTCGCGCAGCTGGAGCAAACGTGACAGCTGCTGCACGTAACCACAAAATCGGGCATAGTAATTGTGACGCGGTTTCAGTTGCTGGAAAAGTGATGCATGCGTGCGCAATTCCCGGAAATGCGCATAATCCGGGGACGCCTTCTTGTATAGCGTGGTGAAGGCCACTTCGCGCTGTAGTTGCAATGCCAGGGAAGCTGGTTTCAGGGCGTAACTATGCCGATGAAGCAGCTCGTTTAGCGCTGGTTTTCGACCAGCAGCCTCCAGAAGACGCATGCACTCGCAGAGATTTTGTATCAAGTACATGGCACCAATCTCACGTGGACTTGCTTCACTTGAACCGTCAGGCGTCAGTTGCTGCTGTTTTTGTTGTTGCTGCTGCTGCTGTTGCTGGCGGCGAATGACCAGCAAGAGATTGCAGGTGATCTCACGATTGAACCGCAGATTCACAATTAAATCACATATAATTAAGGCATTCAAATTGCGCTCCTGAAACTGCTGCAGGAATCCGTACTGAGCATTCGTGCTATGACGCTGGAGAAGACTCTTCAGCTCGACGCTGTGCTGCAACTTTTGAGCCTGCGCGAAGTTGTCTACGACACTGATGATTTTAGACAGCTCAAACCCTTTGGCAGCAACGCTTTTGATCTTTTCCACAGTAGTCGTGGTGCTGCTTGTGGTTGCGTTAGCATCACCATCTCCATCCAAGGCCTCATAGTTCGCATAGATGCCGGCCAGCTTTTGCTTGATCAGCTGCTGATGCTCCATGAACTGCAGCTCCCGATTCAACTGACTGTCCTCCAAGTGGAAGGTCTACAAAAGCAGAATTAGTTTAATGGCTGTTACATGAGCTCCATGAACTTACCTCTATGATATACTTAACATCGTTAAAGTTCTTTAGAGCCAACGCCATGATTGCCAATTGCTCCGGTGTGCTCAGCATTTTGGGTATGATGGAGCGGTCTGCCGGCAATGAAATTGCAACGGCCATCTGTGGTTCAACCTGGCGTGCTTCTCCTTTCTGTATTAGCTGATGGGCACGGGCACGGCACTGTTCCAGTGTGGGTCCATCAGCTGCCTTATTGGCTGCCGGTCCACTGAAACTGACCGCCCGACGTTGCTTGCGCGACTTGCGTCGCGTTAGACTCGAGGCATGATAGCAACGTTCACGACTCTCATCGTCGCTGGAGGCCTTCTCCCGTGTGTGGCTGTGCAGTTGAATCAGCTGGAGCAGCTGTTCCGGCTCCAAGTGACAGCCTCGCGTTGGCGTTACCTTCGTTAGAGATTGCTCAATTTTCTGCAAGACACCGAACTTCCATAGCGCCTCACTGATGGCATCCACCAGACGCTGGAAGCAACGTTGTTGATCGCCCGTGGCGCATTTAAAGTCCTGCGTGTGCAACTTCTTGGTTACAAAGCTTTTCAGATAGCTAAAGAGCGCATACAAAACCGGAGCACGACAAATGAAGCCATAACGTCTCTGTGTTCTGCTGGCAACATTGGCTGTTCGTGGAGGCGTCGCATCGTCGTCCACATACTGCTCATCATCTTCATCCTCCTCGTCGTCGTCGTCATTGCCGACACGCTGATTTGACGATTGCAGCTGCTCCCAGCGCAGGAATACCAATTGAAAAATGTCCATCAGCACAGAACAGAGTGTGCCGAGTCCGCGTAGCTGACGCAGCTGAGCGGAGAGCAACAGTAACTGTTCCCTAATCGTGGAATCGTGCTGCTCCAATATCACATTGTAAACATGACAGAGAGCTAGGCAGTAGCTTAATGTTTCCATTTCCTCGGCACGCACGCACTTCAGAGCTGGCGTCTGCTGTTGCCATTTGTAAGTGTCCTCAATGAGCTGGACTATCTGTTCACTGTCGCATTGGATGCCATACTCGTAGATTAGAGAGAGTACGCCTGGTGCACGCAGTAGGGCATCCACTTTAATGGTCTTACAAGCGTTTCCGTCTTGCTGTTTCTCCAGAAACTTCAGCAGAACACAGAGACGCTGAAAGTCACAGTAGAAGAACTGATGCACCGGCTGTAGCTTGGCGGGCACAGCGCTAATATCGAAGGCTTCCAGTGTCTGACCCAGTTCGGCCAGCTCGTCCAGCGTTTGGGTACTCATTGCAAATTCATTGGCAACTCGCAGTATCAGTAAGTTGTTGCGTAGCGTGCGATCTTGAATGCAGTCAAAGTTCTTTAGCTGCTGACACAGCCTGGGCACAAAGTGTTCACGATGACGTAGGGCCAGGTGCAGCACCAGCTGTTGTGTGTTCTCTAAACTGCTCCACTGGACTTGCTGTTGCTGCTGCTGTTGTGTGTGGAAGACAGTGTTGATCAGCTGGGAGTCTTGACGCGCCAGTAGGGATAGCATTAGGTCAACATTCTTGCCCCACGGAACAGCCACTAATTGTTCATTTAGTTTCTGCTGCATCGTTGCCGCTTCGAGTATCTGTTGTGGAAAGTTCGCGAGCACGCTAAGTAAGCGAGTGGAAGTGGATGCGTCATCGTCAAGCATTTGCCTCAGCGCTGCACTAATAATGCGACCTATCTGGAATTTGGACTGGGCATGTAGGATTTGCAGTATTTGTAGCGTCGGATAGGGCGAGGCTACCAGCAGTGCCTGTAAGCGCTCATTTTCGGATTGCACACCAATGCCACATAGACATTTCATAAAGGACTGCAAAGAAATTATGATTATCAACAAAGAAGTCTGGCCCAGTGACCCTAAAACTGTATTGTATGCAACAAGTGCTTAACTATAACAGGTCAATGCCTGCTCCATATAAAAAAAGCATACAAATACTTACCTTGACAATTTGCTCTTCCTCAGTGGGCAATACTTCGATTAGTTGGTGCAATTCTTCCTGTTGCTGTTTTGTCTCCATTGTTGATTAAACTCCGACACCTGTTGCCTTTATTTTAATATTTAATTCGCTATTTTGTGGTTGCTCCGATTGTGTCGCCTGCTTTAAGCGCAGTTCATTGCACACTGTCAGTGCCGACTTTACACTTCTAAGTGCGCGACTGGCAGCCAATCTTTCGCTGATTGTTTCTGCCTATTGTTCGACAACACACTTTTGTTTTCTTTTCAACGGCAGCTGTCCTTTTGTTGTTGCTGTTGTGAGTACAACGATTCTCACTGGCGTTACCATAACAACAACTGATAAGAGAAGACTGCATAATATTACCGTCTGCGATGGGCAGATCAAATGAATCTCTGCTACGCTCAAGCCCAATGCTAGGCGATAAACGGCTTAGTACACAACAAACATATTTACATAAACATTTGTATATACACTACGTTAATGCCATTATAACAAATTGACGACACGCTGACATTCACACAAAATATTTTAGCGGGTCATTTTAACCGCTAAGATTATCGATACCCAATCAGAAAAGTGTCCGGCACATTATCGATACAAGTATCAATTCAAACCGATGAATAAAAGAAACACCACGAAAATAACTGCGGCTTGTTGCAAATTTAATTAATTTACATTGTATGTTGTTAATAATTGTTTAATTAGTGTTGCAATATATGCTAATTGTAAATACAGTGAAATCGAAATCAGAAGCATTCCAGATAATTTTCTGAAAAACCGCGTAAATCTCAATCGATAAGTCGATAACCTGATAACTGACCAGTTGCTGCCATTGAATTCAAAGGTTCAGCAAGTGAGCCAATAATTGGATTAGGCTTGTTGCGGTTGGCTTTCTGTCTACATATGTATATATATAAGCATTTTCTTACTAAATACATAGTTGTATTTCGTCATCGCAAGTAACAGCCGTGGGTGTCGTATCATGGGAATTCAATATCAAAGTTAGTTAAAAATATACATATATTGACCTCTTTTCACAACTTACAAATTTACTTTTCATACAGAAATACTTTTGGTCGGCGCCAGTATCATTGCTTGCATTTCGATATTGACAATTCTGGTTTGCAAATTGCTACAAGAAAATATTCCAAATGTCTTAGCAGTGGAGGACAGAGAATTTTCTTTTGACTATGTAATTGGTGAGTTTTCAATCCTGTCTAAAGCTTAAAGATTTAATTAACCCATTTTTAGTTGGTGCTGGAACGGCTGGATCGACACTTGCCTCCCTGTTGACAAAGCACAGCAATGGAAGCGTGTTGCTTGTCGAAGCTGGCGGCTCCTTTGGCTTCGTGAGCCGAATTCCACTGCTTACAACATTCCAACAAAAAGGAATCAACGATTGGTCATTTCTTTCGGCGCCTCAGAAGCATTCTTCCAAGAGCTTAATTGAACAGCGACAATGTCTACCGCGGGGCAAGGGACTGGGCGGGTCAGCTAATTTGAACTTCATGTTGCATTTCGATGGACATGGTCCCGACTTTGACTCGTGGCACACGTTGCATAATTTGAGCGACTGGAGCTGGGATCACATGCGACCATTTATGATGGCAGCAAAACCTAAGTCTGCAGATCTATTTGAGATTTCTCGCAGCTACTCCACGTTGACGCAGGCTTTAAACGAAGCTGAATCCGAGTTCAGTTTCAAACCATGGAAGTTTCGTCGCTCTGTTTACAACATAAAGAACGGATTACGACACTCAGTGCTTCATCAGTTTCTTCTGCCGGTGCTTAAGAGCGTCAATCTGCGTTTGCTACCCCAGGCTCTGGTAAAGCGTATAAAACTTTCTTCAAAACCCACGCTGACGGCCACATCTATTCTGGTGGGCATCAAGGATGAGAACAATAAAGAGCTGGAGCTAAACATTAAAGTGCGACGCGAGCTGTTGCTGTGTGCGGGCGCCTATCAAACTCCACAGCTGCTCCTGGCCTCTGGCATTGGCGACAGCACAAAGTTGTCCCAGATGCAGCTGGCGGTGCAACATCATTTGCCGTTGGTGGGTCATGGATTGCACGATCATTTCAATGTGCCACTCTTTGTCTCCATGGGTGTCGTTGGTCCCACTCTTAACCAGCGGACGATACTGAGTCCGGTAAATCTAAATAACTATTTGAGCACCGGCACTGGAAGCTTTGGCAATTTTGGAGTGTGCGGACATGTTGCTGGGCACGACGAATCCTTGCCGTTTGGCATCACATTTTTCGGCGCAGGTGCTATTGATGAGAGTGCTCTCATGTCCATCTCAAATTTCAAGCGTGCGGCATTTCGTGCGCTCTTCCCACGCTATCACAATGTCACGCAGGAGGGCTTCGTGGCCATATCCAGCTGTCTGCAGCCCAAGTCCAGGGGATCTGTGTCGCTACTGCACAAGAACATGCGCAGAAATCCCCTTATTGACCCTAACTACCTCAGCGACGAGCAGGATGTGGCATGCACCATTGCGGCCATAAGAAATGCTGTGAAGGTAATAACACCTTAAAGTCGTTAATGTTATTCCTAACATCCATTTCTTTTTAGTTGGTCACGTCCTCCGCTTTTGCCAAATTACAGCCGCGTATTCATTGGCCCAAGCTGCAGGAATGCGCCAATTTCGGACCATTTGAAAGAGATTTTCGGGAAAATCAGCCCTCGGATCAGTATTTAGAGTGCCTAATGCGGCACATAGGACTCAGCTCACATCACCCAGGTGGCAGTTGTGCTCTAGGCAGCGTCGTCGACTCGCAGCTTCGGTACACCCAATACAATACAGATCGAGTGCATGAAAATTAAATTACTGTTCATTGCAGATTACATGGCATTCCCAACTTGCGTGTGGTTGATGCCAGCGTCTTGCCAATGCCTATTTCCGGTAATCCCAATACAGTCATTGTAGCTATTGCCATGCGTGCAGCCTCTTGGATACTTAAGGACGAGCTACGAGATAGTATAGCTAACTGAAAGTCTCGTTTTACATATTACTAGCTAATATTTATTATCAAATTTGTTAATAAAATGCCTACGTTAAAAATTAATTTGAATTTCAGTGCGCTCACAGTTTCTCAACCTTAGCCTTGACAATTCGCAGTGGATCGACGGGTCGATCGTTCTTGTCGGTTTCCACCATGCCGATTCGCTTGACCACCTCCATGCCAGTGTATACACGCCCAAATATGGTGTGTTTGTTGTCCAGCCATTGCGTGGGCGCCAACGTAATAAAGAACTGAGAACCGTTTGTGTCGGGACCCGAGTTAGCCATTGATAGTATGCCGGCGCCGGTGTGCTTCAGGTCGCCATGCAGCTCGTCCGCAAACTCTGTGCCATAAACTGAGGCTCCGCCGCGTCCAGTGCCCGTGGGATCGCCGCCTTGTATCATAAAGTCACGAATTATGCGATGAAACACCACGTTGTTGTAGTAGCCTCGACGCGATAACTCCGCAAAGTTGTAGCACTGAAATGATTATAGAATATCGTTAATAAAAGTTTAACTGCTATTTATATATAATACGTACTGTGTTTGGCGCATGTTTCCAGTACAGTTCCACGGTTATTTCACCCATGCTGCGTGGAAAGTCTATATTGTAAATGGCATTCTTTTGTGGCAGTTGTTTAATTGCACTTACCTCGTTTCCAGCGTCACAAAGTGTGGCTGCCATGCCTTGTCGGGTACGCTACCAGCAGCAGGAGTTGTTAGCATTTTTAAAAAATATAAAATAACTAGGTTTAGTGCCTATATCTTAAATTAAGAAATTTACAACCAGTGTGGCCAGATTGTGAATTAACTACCACAGATGACGGCCACGATTGTTGAATAAATCTACTTTTATAACCAAAGCATAGGTGGCGTATTTGTGTTTCGTAAAACAGATGAAAGGTGGCGGTTTAAATCGTGTGGTTTTGCATTCCCCGCGAGCAATATTTTAAATTTGAAGCTGGAGGCATGTAATGTTGCTGATATTTATTTTGGAATTTCGTCGAATTAAAAATTTGTCCTTTAAAGTGTGACGAACATCTATCATTAATTTAAACGATCACCTTTATTTTATCTAGTTTCAAATTAAAATTGTGTAGTTTATAATCTTAATGTTATTGCCAAATTCAATACATAATTGGTAAAAAGTTTATTTAATGTTTGAATTTCGCGCTAAACTGTAGTTCGTTCCGAATACGTTCAAGTGATCGGTACAGCGGAATTAATAGTCAGGGACGAATGTCGATAAGAATGTAGTTTAGAAACAGTACCTGATGTGGTGCCACCAAACAAAATCGGATACATTATCGATTTATAAAATTGTTATATATTGGCCGATGTTCGATTATTCGGTTAAGTGAGGAGCCAATTTAGTTAGTAAGGAGTATTATGTTGAATTCGTTAGTTTTGAAAGAAAACGTTACTTATGAAACATATAATTCTAAATAAGATCAGATCACAGAAGCTCGAAATGATATTGTTTTGACAAAACAAAAAATACACACATTTTGTTTTAAAAAAAAAAATACTTTTCTTGGGTTTCTCATATCTTTTATTTTAATATAGTCGATATAATTCATTTTATTGGGCTTACTTTAAAAAAAAAATAATATTTAACATCAAATTAATAAATAACTGAGTGTCGTAACGTTTAATTTGAAAATGCTTTTGAACTTGATTCTTTCCTTTGAATTGATTCCGCCACCCATTCATATTGTATCTAAGCCCATTTGCGGAATAGATGTCATCTTAGCAAGTATAAAATTGGGGGTCACACTCATTTAGAGAATAAAATTGAATAAACTGTTCCGTAAATATATATGTAAAAGTTTGTATATAAAGCCATTGTGTGACATCTTTTGTGCGTTTTTGGCGGTCAAAATTGTGTAAAGATGAAGGGGCAACAGAACTAAACGTATCTAAAGTCAGATTCACGAATATGATGAAACTGGACACCAAAGCATCGTAATCCTCTCTAAGTATAACACGGCAAACTGATTAACTAAAATAAACCCATATGTGTGAATTTCGTCTACTGCCCGAAACCTAAATTGCCCCACAATTGACAATTGAGCAAAATTGGATTGAATCACAGAACCGCAGCGCCGACAACAAGCGCCCAGTCGAACGAATGGAACCCGCTGATTTAGTAAATCACAGACAGATGTAAACGCAGGTCGACTTAGTCCACATTGTCACCGTAGAGTGGCTCGCATTGCAAAATGAATAACATCGATCAGATTCTCAGAGAACTGCAGCGATTTTCTTGGCCGGACTATGTCGCGTTTGTGGCCATGTTTTTGGTCTGCATTTGCATTGGCATTTACTTTGGCTTCATGAACAAATCGGTGTCTGAAAATGATTATATGCTTGGTGGCCGAAAAATGCTGGTGGTGCCCATCGCCTTCTCCTTGGTGGCCAGCTTCATTTCGGGCATCACATTACTTGGACTGCCAACTGAAGTCTACTCCTACGGTACTCAGTATCTTTATGTGGTATTCGGAGTTCTGGGTATGACCATTGTTATGGGAGTCTTTTTTTTACCAGTCTTTCATGATCTGAACATTACGTCCACCTACGAGGTAAGTCATTCATAGTTATCAGTTACTGATCTCCTACCAAATGTTTACTTTCCTTACAGTATTTGGAGCTTCGGTTTGATCGTCGCTTGCGTATGTTTGGATCCGTAATGTTTGCCATTATGAATGTGAGCAATGAGGAGGGTGTCTATAATGTTTCAATGACTTATTCCAATGATTATCTAACTAGATAGCCTACCTGCCCATTGTAATCTATGTGCCAGCTCTGGCCTTCAATCAGGTAACCGGAGTCGCAGTCCACACCATAACGCCAATCGTATGCATTATTTGCGTATTCTACACTAGCATGGGAGGACTGAAGGCCGTAGTCTGGACGGATGTGGTACAGGCGGTGTCCATGCTGGGTGCCCTTGCACTAGTTGCTGTCAAGGGAAGCATGGACATTGGTGGCGCCAAAGTGGTCATGGAACGCGCTTGGCACTCGAATAGATTGGAGGCACCAGAGTGAGTTTAACCTTATTTGTATAAAATTTCCGACGTTATTCATTACTAACGAAATGTGTAACGCATTAAAGGCGGCGTGGCAGATCCCAAAAAGTATACGTATCCTTGATCATGGCGACTAACTGAGTCGATATCGCAATGTCCGTCTGTTTGTCTCTTTCTAAACAAACTACTGTCTCAGTTTTTAAGCTATCGTGATGAAACATGGTACAGGCTCCTTTATACGTCCTTATTAGTTTTGGTTTAAATTGGTTATTTAAATCATAAAAGTGACATACAAATTATCAGTTAAAAACAATCTATATGTCTCTTGACCAAGAAGATTTGTTAAAATGTGACTACTATATCATATAGCTGGCATAAAATCATTGGCGTGCCATCTATTATCCTTTATTTCTTGTAGTTACATTATTTATTTTTAACATCAGCTAGTAGCAGTCTAGCCATTTAATTAAAATTTAAAATGAGAAATTCAAATATTATATATGTAAAATTTAAAACAGCAAAGAGATGATATACTATATAGGTGTTTCACTTAACTTTAGCTTTAGCATGGATCCCACGGTGCGTCATACATTCTGGTGCCTGTTTATTGGTGGCATTTTTTACTGGACACAGACCAATGCAGTTTCCCAGAACATGATCCAGCGCTATCTTTCACTGCCCACGTTGTCGGATGCTCGCAAGGCTTTGTGCATCTTTTGTGCTGGAGTTTTGATACTAATGGCTTTGTGTAGCTACAACGGACTTCTCATCTATGCTACATATGAAAACTGTGATCCAATAACTACCAAGGCAAGTAACTCAAATTTCCGTCAGGTAAGGCATTTTAATCAAGCACTCATCGCATTCACAGCTGGCCAAGGCCCGAGATCAACTCTTGCCTCTCTTCGTTATGGATACGCTGGGTGAGTTGCCTGGCATGACGGGATTGTTCATTGCGGGCGTATTTAGTGCTGCCTTGAGTTCGCTCTCCACCTGCCTTAACTCCATGTCTGCTGTCGTATTGGAGGATTTTGTAAAACCCTTTGTTAAGCAGCGACTATCAAATAGTGCCACCACTTGGATAATGCGTCTGGTGGTTGTGGGCATAGGCGTGGTTTGTGTGGCCCTAGTCTATGTGGTGGAACACATGGGCACGGTGCTTCAGCTGACGATGAGCCTGGAATCAATAACGAATGGTCCGCTTTTCGGCATCTTTACACTGGGCATACTTCTGCCCTGGATCAATGGCAATGTGAGTTCATTTGGCTGCTTAAAAGTTTCATTTATAATATCTGTATTCCTCTAGAGCGCCATGCTGGGCGGCTGTGTGGGCGTTGTGGTCATGTCATGGGTTAGCCTAAATGCCCAGTGGGCCATTGCCTCGGGTGCCATAAGCTACCAGACAAAGCCCTTAAGTGTAGACCATTGTGATTACAGTTTCGACGCAGCTTCTCTTATTTCTAGCGCCGCCAATGCAACCCATCCAACTGGACAATCTGCGGAGTAAGATCATGAACTGGAATAACTGATCACCAGCTTAACATTCTTTATTTCAGTGATATATTTCCCCTGTACCGCATCTCCTACATGTGGTATACCACTTTAGGTGCCATGGTTACCATCATCGTTGCCCTCTTGAGCACATTTGTCTTTGGCACCAACGATCCCAACTCAATAGATTCCACACTGCTTACGCCCTGCATCCGAAAGTTCTTCAGGTTTAATCCTCAAAAGTCAACGGTGAGTTAAATTCCTCAATTTCTTTATTAACGAGCTAATGTCCTTTTTGTCGATTTCTTAGGACACTTACAACGCTGGCATTTTTCTCCAAAATAAACTACGCAGCGATGAGGTTGCTCTTTAATTAGATATATTTAGAATTTTAAAATATCTTCCAAAAAGTTTTTTAAATATTACTCATGTTTTAGTTGTATTAAAAAGAAAAGTTAAGGTATATTCGGCTTGCCGAAGATTAAATACGAGTATTCTGTAAATTGTGGAAATTATGTGGTTGAAAGGAGGGAAATTAATTTTTTTCCATCTGATTCTTTTCACACAAACAATGATGGAAGTCTTAAAATTGTATATTATCCTCGCACATGGTATTTTCTTTATTTTTGGAATTGAAATGATCTCAAGGTCAACATAAACTTATATTAGAATTCATTGCCCAATAAATGCGTGAAAGATATTCCGTAAATTTTCAAACAGAATATGATTAAATAGAAACTACCAAAGAATATTTAATAACAAATTTCATATTCATAATTCTCACAATTCAAAAAATATATAAAATGTTACCTTGATGTTAATTACAAATAGTATATAAATTTTCGTTTATTAAATGATTGATACAAATTAAATACAATTAACACAATGAGCTGTGGGGCACAGTTTAGATTTGATGCGGTCGATGATTGATTGTTTCTCCTTTGATTACTTGTGCTGCACCTTTGTCAATAGAATGCGACGTTCACTCTCATTAAGGTGCTCAAAGAACGTGGGAAAATGCTCGTTTTGAGTGAAGTTCGTTAAAAATTTGTGTAGATTCTCGCCAATGTCGCTTGTGTAGTTGGACTCTTTGAGCAGAGTTTGTAATAATTGTTCATCTTCCGCGTCGTCTTCATCCATATCAAAGCAAAGGTCCGAGATGTAGCGCGGCTTAGCTGCTGTACCGGGCGCATCATCATCCTCAGTGACTTCATCCTCAGAATCCGTAAGTGGGGCATCAAGTTTACCCTCTTGGAAATTCTGATACTCGGATATGAGCACCTTGAAGATCTTTACAAGTGCTGGAATTGATACCCATTTCTGATAAGTGGCAGAAACTGAACGTGTGCGTATGCGATCGCCACTCGACTCCTCCACCAGTTCCTTGTAGGTAATAGAAGTCAAGCGATTATCCTGTGTAGCCACGCCATACTCAAATAGCTTGCAGAGGGCCATCGTGGTGACCTGACAAGAATCATGGATAACTGTTTTATCAGAATATCTAGATAACAAGTACTTACTTTGCGCTCGTATGAACCAAAGAAGGATGTCTGACGCGATAGCCAATTGGTGAGTACAAATTGCATGGCGGGCTCGCCATTGGGACCCGGCACAGTGGACAAAAAATTAAGAACCGCATCCATTTGTGTAAGGAAGAGATGGGCAAATATTAGCACCAAGTTCATAATAACCTTCAGGCACTCGAGGTTCTGCATCTTGCTGATGACGGCCTTTAGCAGCATATCGACCGTTTGGCCCAACATGTTGCCCATTTTGGTAATGATGGTAATAACTAATCGTCCAATTTGACCACCGGCCGTCATTTCGGAATTCATTGGATTCAGGAGCACAGTTGCCACTTGCATTACGTAGTTGACGCCTTCTCCATTCTTGTAGCTGAAGATCTGCTCCGGCGAGACGTTGATAAAGCTACGCAGACACTCGCCACCAGCTACCATTACGGTGTGGTCGTCTGTATGCAGTACGCAGTTAATCATGGCAGGAAATGCTGTCTCTAACAGTGAATTGGCCAGCGGCGCTTCCGAATTCCTAACAATTGTATTCAGCACGTCCAGGGCAATGTCCTGCTTTTCGCTACAAAGTTCACCTTGCAGAGTCAGAATGCTAACAATTGTCGGTATAAACTTCTCCTGCAGAGGGCCTAAACATTGTTTCTGTTGGCTCAGCGCCTTAATCAGATCTTGAACATTCTCCAGAACATAGGGATCCTCGGCATATTTAAGAAATGCCGCTATGGTAAGAGGGGTGATCTTTGGGTGTGCTGCATACGCAAAGTTAGAATCAAACTTGACCATCACAGTGAGTGCCTCCATGAGAAGTGCCAGCACAGTTGCCTTACAGCCGGGCACCAACGTCATTATGCCGTCCAGAAAACCTGGCAGCTTTGACACGAGCAGTGTTCGCTTCTCCCCCTCAACTTTCTCGTTGGCCTGCAGAAAGCCGTTTAAGGAGCGGACGGCGCTGATCCGAAGAATGTGTGATTTATCTGGCGATAAGCTGCAAAGTGTGACATCCAGAATCTCGGATAACATCTGCGGATTGTACAAATCCGTCTTGGAGTATGTGCTCAGTGTCCACAGCGCTCGGCCGACCAGATGAGGCGATTCTTGGTGCACCAGCAGATTGCGCACAATAGTTAAATAGTTAAGCAGGTCAAACTTGGAATCGCCCTCGAGTATAACGTCCCTAAAACCATGTACAGCGTCCATGCAGGCCTCCTGAATCTTCCACCAATTGGGATTGTTCGCCGCCTTTTCCGCCTCGGCCACGTTGAAGTGCCGACCCAGCGCCTCCTGCAATGGCTGAATGGCCTTCACACCGAACTCATCATTAATGGCCTATAGTGTGATAAACAAGTTTTATATTCGAGATCACAAACGGAGTGAGGAGTCAAGATTCATTACCAACAACACATCAAGGCCACACATGCGAACAGTCAGTTCAACGCCACCGTCGTCTTCGTCGTCCACAAACTTTTCTGGATCTTCTTGCCAGTCCTCCAGTTGCTCCTCGCTGAGTTGGATGTACACGATGGTTATGTAGATCAAATCGGCGAGCACGTTCGTAATAGTGCCTCGCAGTTTGCCGCAGGTGACAATGCAGTTAATGAACTCGAGGATTTGTATGATTAATGTTTGGAAGTTGGTCTGTTCGTCATCCTCTTCGTTGGTACCGCTGGCCAGGGGATTCGCCTCCGTCTGGTTAACCGATACCTTAACGTACGTTTCGGCAATTTGTGTGAGCAGCTGCCAGATAATGGGCAATATGCGTTCCATGAAGGGATTTATATACCTTGGCATCTCGGTAACCAGATATGTAAACACTGCAAGTTATATGGGTAAATATGAAATATAAATGCAACGATTATTCTATGACTCACCTTTGATAATTTCGGAGCGCAATAGAAAACTGGAGCCAGCTCCGCAATTCATACTGAGGTAATGCACAAGCTTATCCATGAAATTCGTGAGTATGGAGCTCATCATGGAACTTTGCTCCTGCTTGTCAGTAATAAGCGCCGATATGGATGCAAAAAGTTGCTTAAGTGTGCGAATGGCCGAGACGCGGGTCTTAATTGAATAGTTCTGCTCGGAGTCAAATATGCGATACACCTCCGGTATGACTACTGGACCCAGCTCCTTGATTTGCTCCACATCGTACGAGAAGTCCTGTAGCACTTGCATGGCCCCATGTATGGAATCCTCATTGCCGCTCAGACATTTGACAATAATGTCGAACAGTTCCGTCCAGCACTGTGGATAATCGGTCGCAGCTATGGTGGATATCGTGTGGGCCACAGAGGACCGTATTTTCGAATTGGGATCGTACAGTCCATTGGGGAGTATGTTTCGAATTGTACGCTTGGCCTGTTCACTGGCCATGCCGCCGTTTGCCTTATCCGAGTCCTCGCCATCCGTCCAGTGGTTCTCCACATAACGTGTTAGCATAATTATGGCAATTTGACGCAGTGGCAGCTCGTGCGACTGATTCATTATAATCTCCGACAAGTAGACGCCATACCCTAAAATTATAACATAGTTAACAACGCCCAATAATGCCCGCCAATTTTGCAAAAATACCTTCAGTGTATTGCAGCTGTTTGTTACGCTTTTCCGCCTGCTGCAGGACACTTGTGTCTGAGCTGAGCAGATTCTGCAGCTCCTCAATGATAGCCTGTTTGACTGAATCGCCGCCGCCGCGTACAACACCAACACCACCTTCGCCGTTCGACATGACAAAATATTAAGATCTCCTACAAAAAAAGAGGCGATGTTTGCCGAAGCAGATCGTAGCACATGTGAACTGCTGTTTAGTGATGTCAAAAATATCGGATCATCGATTCATAGATTTTTGTTAGGGCGATGTTTGCGATGTTAACATGATGTTTTTTATTCTCTATATCGATGGATTCAATCGATTTTTATATAAATTTAATATATGCTATAACAAAAATCATGAATCAAATGTCAAAGTAACTTTAAATAGCAATGTAAAATTCACCAGAACATTGATACGTCGATTTTTGTCAAGGCAATGCTATCCGATTTCAACTCGATTTTCCGATTTTAGCATTAATTATAATAATATTGTAATATTAAATTATTTATTTTTGAATATCTTTTTAATTTGAAAGTGGTTAGCTGACAGTAACTATAAAATACTTGCCACACTTGTTAACGGGTACATAAATGGTTGCTATTCAACACTAGTTTTATTACCCATCGCCTTACTCTGCTGCTGCCGACATCGACCTGCTGTAAATTTATTACAAATTATAAGAATAATTAACATATAAAAGCAAGATGACTGGCATCATGGACATAATAGAAATGCCGAAATTACCGGAAAATCAAAAAACATTTGCCGGCATACCAGAAGCAATATTTCTAGTGAGTATTAAGTGGCAGGCGTCGCTGTCCGCTAAGCAAATTGCAATTCTAACCTAGACGGGGCACGACTGCTTAAACCAGCTGTGGAAAATATCGGGTATTAATCATCAATCGAATTGTGTTTGCAGGAAGAAATTGATACGTTTATGACACAGCCTGAGAACGAAAATTGTGAAAAGGTGTTGCAGCGACTGGATGAGCAGCATGGAAAGTATCGCTTTATGGCCTACAATTTGGAGGCACGTCGTCGCAAGTTGAAATCTCAAATCCCAGATTTAGAACGTTCCTTGGAAATGGTGAATGTGTTGCGCAAGGAAGATGAGGAGCGAGAGACGCAATTCCTGCTCAGTGATCAGGTGTTCATCAAGACTCTGGTGCCACCTACAAAAACGGTCTATCTTTGGCTGGGTGCCAGCGTAATGCTGGAATATCCGCTGGATGAGGCGGAGTCATTGTTAAAGCAAAATATTACATCTGCCGTGGGCAATCTAAAGTCCGTTGAGCATGATCAGGACTTTCTCAGGTGCGTCTACTGCTATTTCATTGTATTTAATGATTTCCTTAATGCTTGTCTTTTAAATTTTCAGAGATCAAATTACGACAACCGAGGTAAACATGGCACGGGTATACAATTGGGGTGTTAAAAAGCGACAGGCTGCGGCTAAAACTAACGCAACTACTACTACGCCCTCTTAGATAGTTCCCCAAGTTTGTAAACTAAGCAAGAACAGAGGAACAGTTACAGAAGGTAGTTTGGATATCGTGTCCCTTTTGTATTATTTATTTGAAGAGTTAACAAAATCGATAAATCCAAATAAAAAACAGTTCATAGTGCTTTCAAAATTATTAACTATTTGAAAAACTAAAAAATACAAAGCGACGCTACTTGCATTTTTACATGTTTTAATATCTATTGTAATAAATATGAAATATGATGCAGTTCATATGTTTTATGTATCCTCGACTGTTCTTTGCGATCTTCATAACAGACAACTTTTAAGTTCGTTTATAATTTTTTAGTTTAACATAGCCCCGACCAGAAAAAAATGTTTTTATAAACTGAAATAATTTCCTCTTTCCTGGAGGAGTCTTCGGCATTGTCATTTGATTATAAAAATAGTAATTTTTTTCAATATCTCAATTTACTCTACTCTATTTGAAATACACAAAAAACAACTTTTTCACTTAATTATGTTAGATCGCTAGGTCCGACTATTCCCATTTCATGGACTGGTGTATGTAGTCTCCATCGGGGCTCACATAGTTCTTGATTGGAGGGGTTGATACGGGGCCTTTTAAGGATACCGAAAGCAGTTGCATGTCAACTTCAATGGCAGCCTGGTATAGTTCCTCGGACTCGCGTCGAAGCTCTTCCAGCGCTTTTTGCTGGGACTGCACCAAGCGGTCAATGATTTGGAAGTCGGCTACTTTCTCATCGTGCTTGAAGCGAGCCCACTGTTTGTTTAGCAATGCCCGATGCTCCAGCTCTGCACTGCTCAGCTGTGGCAGCTTGCGTTCCCGTTGTCTGTGCAGATGAAGTGAAGACGAAAATGGTTTAGCTGCAACATGTGTATCAGTATCAACTTACGCCTTGTTGTCAATTAGCTCCAACGGCACCTCTAGCTCTTCCACCGGCTTCAGTTGACGCGCATTCTTCTCCAGCCTACGGATTTGCTTCTCTATTTTCTTTTTCTTACGGTCTTCTCTTTGTTTAATAATTTGAGGGTCAAGTTTCTTCTTTTTCTTTAGCGGTTCAGCGCACAGTACGGACGTTGTGTGCAAACATCGCGAGGTAAGTACCCCGCTCTGTAAGCTTAATCTACGGATTGGTGAATGAAAGGGGTACGTGCCTTGGAAATAGTCTGGTGTGACACAGATTGCTATATTATTTACCTGGAAAGTGCGCCTATCAGTGACATATTTAACAAAATCCAAATCGCTGTTTGCGTAATGTGCTGCTTCTTCTCGTTAAAATGGGTAAAGTCGATTACTGGCTCAATTATCGATATACGAACATATGGCTAATGCTCGATTAACTAGAGCTGCCAGATAGTCGGAGAAAAAGTACGCGTTTTTGAATATCAGGCCAATAAATTAAAATTTATAAAAAATACCACATCTTGTTAAATTTTTTCCTAGATTCGTTTTCAGGTTGCTTATTTAAAAAATTTGCATATACATTAATTTATGTAGATGAACATACCCACTTCATATTTGCACAAATTCAGTTTTCTATAACTTTGCTTGTTTTCATAAATATTTGTGTCAAAGATGAAGAAGTATAATAACGATAATTTTTCAAATCTTTGTTCCAGCTTTAAATTACTAATCATAATGAATAATGAATTTAATTACTAAAATGGATAAATATATTAATTTCTACAAAGGTCACTTCTTTATAAATTATAAGGAAATTTACATAGCATAACGTCAAATAATTTAAATTATCAATCTAATCAAGGTTTTAAACCTAGAAAATTTAACATCTCTAACTAGACATAGTCAAATTAAAATGCTACTCAGATATATAAACTCGAGATAATCTAAGCTCGAAAATACGACTATTCATTGGACTTATCCCTATTGGTAACTTAACAAATTAACGATTAACGATTTCAATTTATTAATTAATCCATTAGTCTTCGATATTTAATAGCCGAGTCGATTGACACCTGACCGTCTGTCCGTCCTTCCGTCCGTCCGTCTGTATAAACGCGTGGATCTCAGCAACTATAAGAGCTAGAATCTCAAATTTGGAATGTAGATTTCTGAATACCATACCCAGATCAAGTTTATTTAAATTTTCGATATCAAGCCGCGTCTTTTTTAAAATTAGACAAATCACCATAACATAAGTAAAGTTAAAGCTAGAGACTTGAGATTTGGCACACATGATAAGAAACTTTGGCATAATGTGCCCAGATTTCATTGCGATGCCATGCCCCCTTCGCCCACAATTGGAAAAAACTGATAACTAATTTTCTTTAAATACTTTTGTTTTAAGACCTGCACAGGGTATCCTACTGTCGCGCACGCTCGACAGATCGGCTTGCTTAGTTAGCCGACTTGAGCAGTATTCTATAACATATAAATGTTCATTATCTAGAGACATTATATTTGACAACAATTATATTACGCAACATCCCAGTTAAATGTTAGCAAGATAATTGGATTATAACTTTTATTGATCCTATAAAGCCCAACCCAAATGAAACAAGGCAATCTTTTTTTTTTTTTTTTTTTTACTATTTTTATACGATTTTAAAACTTTATTTTTAAAGATGAAAATAAACAATATACTTTTATTATGTGTTTTTGTGTTTTAGTAAATTTTACATAATTTTCAGTAAAATAAGTAGTGTTTTATTTTGGTTTTTTTTCGATTAAAAATGTTATATTATAGTTTAGAGATTTGTTGTTGTTTTACAATTTCTTTACTTTACGCATTATTTTGTCCTTTTCTTATATTTTGCTTACAGTGTTTGCATAAATATAAATTTATGTAATTATATTGGCTTATATCCCAAATATTTAATTTTCTCTTACACTTTTTTTCTTATTTTTTTTTTTAATGCTGCGTTATGTTCTATGGTGTGATGATTTTCTTAATGCTGTCTCGAAATACAAATTAAATATTTCGAATTTCTAAAATTTCGTTTGAATCTTTTTTTTTCGAATTTGCAGTGTATTTTTCTTATGCATTTCAAACCAATTTTTTCGAAGATTCCAAAATGTACATCAAACCAAAGTAAGTAATCTTAAAACGGAACCGATACCGAAATCGAAACATACCAATATTCTTATGTATGTATCAGTAAGTATTTAAGATCTTTTGCTGTGCATACATACTTTAGTATGATCGGTTGGTTTACTATTTTTGTTTTTGAAATGAGTGAATCCATTTAAAGTTAGTATATCATGCGTTATATGCAATCATCGTGGATTGTGAAACTTTCGACTTGTGTATGTTTTATTTTTATGCGTATTACATTCATATATGTATGTTTATATGTTTATTGTGGTAAATACATAGTAATGTGTGCATTTCTGCTCTTTGGGGTAGGGCTGAAAAGGGGCAGAGGTCAGGGGGGTTAGGGGCTGTCTCATAAAGGTTTATGTTCGTCTATTGTTATTACATTTACTTATAATTTAAATTGTATGTAATTTTTTACTGATCTCTCTCACTGCTGCTGCTGCGTTCTTTCCACATAGTATTGAATGTTAATTTATGTATGTTAATTAAAAGTAAATTCTCATTACCTTAAATAAATGAAGTTTTTGAATTTCAAATAAGTGCAAACTTTGTATCTTAAGTTCTGTCAAGTTGGAATTTCGAAAATATGATTAGTGCCAGGCTCTGTTGTTTTGTTGGCTTTCAATTTTGCTTAGTTATCAATAATACATACAACTTATTGTGTGTTTAAATTGAAATGAAATTAAAATCGTATATGCATTTGGGGGACTTTAATTACATGTTTCAACAGCGCTCTAAATTTGCTTATTTCAAAATCGAAAAATTAAATTTATTTAAAGTTTTCAGTAATTCACAATTTCAAGTTCGGTGTTGTTGCATTTCTTAGAGCGCCATGTTTGCGGCTTATTTTATAATTACATTATTAAAGTTATTTCTAAAATTGTTTGTACTATTTCTTGGAAATAATTCCGGTCTATTGTTGCATAACTCAAAGTTTGGTTTTTTGACTCTGCTAAAATTAACACAAATGAATTTTGTTAGCTTTCTTTTGACTCTGGATTTATACGTTTTACATTTTTGCATCAATCAATCCGAAACGATGCGTTTTATTGCTGCCAAAAGATTATAAATTTCTTTATCGTAATGTATGCCGAAATGGTTAATACACTTTAAATGGTTCTAAGCAAAATCCTTGCACATTTATTTCTCCATCTGCTTCCGTTCAATATGTATTCATATGTATTCATAGCCATACATACGAGATGTATTTATGAAAAGTATAATTTGATGATTTGTTTCAGTAATTCAGCTCCGAAATCGTAATGGATAAATTAATATTAATACATACTTATATACATAGTGTGTGCATCTAAACACTTTTAAATGAATGCATATTCATAAATTAATTTTTAAATGCTCATAAGTTTGTAATTTTAAATTTTGCTAATTTTTGCTAGTTGTTTTTCTCTTGAAACTGGTTCGAAGTACATATGCATGTAATGTATATCAACTCAAAACTCAAAACTCTTAACTGAATAATGCAATTTTCTCTTTTGCTTGTGTGTATGTGTGTGTGTGTGTGTGTGTGTGTGTGTGTGTGTGTGTGAAAGGGCGGAAAGAAGCACAAAAGGGACACTCGTATTTACTTGATTTCCTTTTTAGTCTTTTAGTATTTTTTTTTATACTTGCCATCGTTCACCGTGAACCCATTGCCATTCACAATATACGATATAGTTCTATCTCCCTTACATATACATACATAACTATGTAAGTACACATATGCAAATATTCAATTTTTTGTATTTTATTTTATTTATTTTTTTTGGCTTTTCTTCATTTTCATTCATAAATTGGTTTTGTTGTATCGGTAGTTGAGTTTAGCTTAAATTTAGTTGCATTATAGCTTATTGCCGCCTCTTAAGTATGCCGTTCTTAGTTTGTATTTTTTTTTGCAATCGTTTAGCTTAACTTTGTGTTAAATATGTATGTTTTTATGTTTTTATTCCACCTAAGATCTAAACTAAATGTAGCATAGTGTATTCATATGTATTGTGTGTGTGTGTGTGTGTGTTGGTGTGTGTGTGTGTTGGTGTGTGTGTGTGTTGGTGTGGGATAGAAACTAATATATTCGAGTACATTTATTTTTTATGAGCAACTCAGCGCTATACATAGTATGTGGTTAGTATATGCCTCATAAGTAGTCAATGTATATATCCAAACCTTTTCGTATCTAAATTCTAAATCATTAATTTCATACCTCGACATTTTTGTGTGTGTTCCTTTTACATACTACTAGAACTAAATATACGTACATCATATACGTTATATGGATATCGCTTACTTAGGTAGTCAATGAAAGTGATACTGAAGATTTGCGCTCGTTATTTCTTTATACGATACTATTTGATCGTTTGCCTTTGCATTTTTTATACCCTGTGGGTTTTTTGTATTTTTGTTGAACTTAGGGAACATTTTAGGGAGTTCGGATTCCCAAGAGACAATGTGACCTGGCCAAATGTTTAGCAGTTTTGGTATTTGCTTGAATGCTGGTCTATTTGGAGCCCTTTTCATATTTTGCTTAGATCTTTAAATTTGTTATATCTTTTTACATTTTTAGTTTTTTATACAATTTTTATTAATAATTTCATTTTGGTTTTTGTTCTTTCTTTCTTCGTTTGCTTTTAGTTACATAAAAAATTAACAGTTTTTTTTTTTGGTTTTTATTTTTTTGTTACATGAAGGCACTTTAGATCGGACGTTGTGGCCCCATTTCAAAAATTTCTTTTAACTTTTGCTTTACTCGTTTATCACTTTGGTTTCTGTTCTTGGGTGTTTTGTGCGTGTGCGTGGAGACGTAGTCGCAAATTAACAAATTATTAACAAAAGCATAATCGAAAGTTGTTCGAAACTTGCCAAAAGATATATTCGAAATGTTTTTTTTATTTACCGAAAATCTTTGATTCGAAACTTGTCTTGCCTTGTCTTTTACTCTGTCTACATTTTATTTGCCTTTTACCTCTTTCTTGTATTTGAATTTTGTATTGCCTTCAGTTCTATTGGTTGCGAAACGGTTATGGATGTCCGGATAAGCAGGCAGTCGAATCCTGATGGTTTTCTGTGACGGATTCGGGCTTCTGCCATGCATTTTGGTTTTATTTCAGGCTTGAGAACTGTCAACCATTTGGCCAGCCATTGAAATACATATTATCATTATTTCATTTGTGTCTCTGTTGTATGCATTTAATTGTAATTAGTATATATAATCATTGTGAATCATTTAAGTTGTTTTAAGTTGTTGTTGCTGCCATTCTGTAACGGAAATAACCAAGGAAATTGCCGCTAAAAATCGACGCAAACTAAAAACCGGTTGCCAAAATCATATCTGAAAAGTCGAATTGAGAAATTGAGCGCAAATCTTAGTTAATCACAAAGTTGATCAACGTAAAGGGGTCTGAGTCGGGTATACTCAGTCGGGTATATTCATATATTACACTTGTCTGGTCGATATACATACGCCTTGTAGTTGCATTATTAGAACTAATTATTAGGGACTCAATTTAGGGTTTCGATTTTTATCAATTTTTTCGATATCATTTCTGAATTTGTTTCTTTTTGTGTCTACAATTTTTTACATTCGCTTCCTTATTCCGTATCGGGTTTTGTTTTCTCACCAACATCTAACTTAAGTACTGTCCATGCTGTTTTTTTTTTCTATACATCTAAACATTTACAAAGGGGTTTACAACTCAAAAATTTAAGCATTTGCCTTAAATTTTAAATGTTTTCTTTGAAATTAATGTCATTTAAATTTTTATATTTGCTTTGGGTATAATAATGTAGAGAGAACCTTTTGCTATTTTTGTGGTTTTAGGTTTTGATTCTGCATGTGTTTTCTGCTGTTCTTCTGAGCTTCAAACCGCACGTTATTTTTATTTTTTGAGTTTATAATTTTGTTAAATTAATTTTGTTTTTCTTTTATCTTTTTTTTGGAATTTTGAAATCTGCAGCGCCCTATGATGACGATTTTGAATTTTGCTGTTTTTTCTTCTTTTATTTCATTTTAATATATTTATTTTCAATTTGTATGCTGTATTTCTCACAGGCAACGGCATCGCTGGACAGTGTCCCACATAAGTTGCGCACTAAATTTGCTTTGCCTGTGAACTCGTTGACTTGTCATGTTTATTTATTTTTAAGTTAATTTAAGGCAGATTTTCCACGAAATTAAAATGGGCATAAAACTAAAAATGAATATTCGCTTAACGCACTTTTCAGATATCAGACTAAAATTAATTCATGCAATAACTATCAGTAGATGTATCCAAAGTTGCATTTTCTTGTTTTAATATATAAAATTTACACCTTTTTTTTTGTATTTTGTTTTTAAGTTTTTTTTGTGTGTTTTTATGTTGTATTAAATGTATTTAAATGTAAGTTTATGTCATTAAGGTTGCATTTGGTTTACTTTTTTTTTGTTTATGTTCTTAAAGATAAGGCGCGAAGGTGCTTAAAATAAGCTTGTACTTTTTTCTTGATATTTTTCAACACGTTTTCAAAATTTTTATCAATTTTTTATCCATAGCCCTGGCCGGAGTGTGTGTGTTTCTCCCATTTTGCTCCGTCCGGCTGGTTTACTTACGATATAAATTTTTCTTTACGAAAATTTTGTATTCCAAAATTTTGTAATTTTGCATATAATTTTTGGATTTTGAGTTATATTTTTCCATTGCCTAAAGTCTAAAGGATTTCGTTTTTGTTTTTATTTTTGTTGTTTTTGTTTTAGTTGTCCTGAACATTACACCGAGAGAATTATCCAAACATGGCCGAGAGTTTACAATTTTGTTCGTTTTCTTGTATCTTTATTTTCATCATCATTGTTTTTGTCATCATTTTTGGGGTTTTAACGCGTTATTCTTTGTTGTTGCTGTCATTGAAAAGTACAATTTTCAATTTGTTTAAGTCATCAAATAATTAGTTAACGTAAATTTAATTAGAATTGAAAAAATAAAATCAAATTTTATATATTTTTTTTTTCAAATGCTGCCTGTAAATTATTTACTTTTATATATATATATATATATATATATATATATATATATATATATATATATATATATATATATATATATTAATTTAGATCATTTTTGTCAGTGTTCCAAGCCCCTGCCAAACACGTTCATGTGAATTTCTCTTTGCCGAGTTTTTGTTGTTTTTCTTCGACATTTATATTTTGTTATTCCAACATGTTAAATGCTGAATTTTGGTTTGTCCAAAAGTTAAATTTTATATACCCTGTTTATATATAAATATATATATACATATATATATATATACATATATACATACACATATATATAAATATATATACATATATATATATATATAAATACGTATACATATAGGAACATTACCGAAATACGTTTATATTTAATTTTACACTTATATCTAAAATTAATTTTTTTTGGCTCCGAAAAATTGTTTTTGGCAGGCGATTGAAACACTCACAGCGCGTATTTAGTCATTATCATTATTATCATTTCATATATATATATATTTTTTAGTTTGTAGTTTGCGTCTTCTGTTGTTCCGAAATGTACGCCAAAGTCTTTGCCGAGAGTTGTGTTCCAGAGGAACGTTTCTTATATATTTTTTTTTGTATTTATTTTTAAGTTTTGCACTTCTGCACTAACACCGAAAGTCATCTGTTTTTGTTTCTGTCTAAGCCGAAATATTCTTGCTCGAAACTGTTGCCTAGAATAGTATATATTTTCATCTAATGCTATACCACTTGAGCATGTTTGCCGAAAAGCTCCTCTCATCGAAATCTGTTTTTCCATCCTTCTGTCATGTTGTGGAAATCCAATTCCCAATCGTAAAATGTTATTTAATTTATGGTTTAATTTTGGGTATGCAGAATTGAATATGCGGCAAAAAGCATGCAATATGAATGAATGCTGGCGAAATTACCGCGGAATTGGAAATCCGCACAAGACGTTAAATATCAAATAAAGTTGTTTCTACAATATTACTTGTATACCCGTTAAAAGTATGCTTTAAAATATTATTTTAATTACTTAGTTACGGTTGTGTTGGGCTTTGATTTTGTTACATATATAGGACACGCCTCGAACTCCGATGACATATCAATTAAATTGTAGTAAAATTGATGCGAATATGGAGTTCGGAACGGGCCTGCTAAAGTGTATGATTAAGTATCGGACAAATTATACGTTAACTAATAGATAAGTAATGGGTGTTTAAGCTGAAGTTGTTGTTGTTGTTGTTGTTAATTGAACGGCATTTGGTTGTTGTTGTTGTTGTTGTTATTAAGCTGTTATGTAGTACTTGGCTGGCGAAAATTTCTATTTTATGTAGGTAGTTTATTTAGTCGGTTTTTGCGAACTATTTAAGTTATGTCCTATATGCGATTTGCTTTGTGTTTTGTGTCCATTTGAATTGTTATAAATTGAAAATAAATCAATTACGACTGCTAAACTATGAGTAGAAATTTATATTAATTTTTCATTCATTAATTTTAGTATTCATCATTTTCATAAGTATGTAATTTATTTAATGTACGCTTACTTTTCATACTTATGCTGTCATTGATTTTTCTTTTGTCTGCGTGTGTGTGTCTGTGTGTGTGTGTGTGTGTGTGAGTATGTTGTGGGTGTAAACCTAAAGGCGGCGACTCCAAATTCCTTTGTTGTATACATTTCGTTTATACGTGTAAGTAAAAAAGCATACAAATATCATACGTATTTTTGTTTTTTTTTTTTTTGGTTTTTTGTATTAAGTTTTCTTATTTTTGGTTTTTCTCTTTTCTGTATTTGGATTGGAACATATTTGACTTTTGTTGTTGCTTCATTTGTCTGTTGTTATTGTTTTTGGGTCTGCTTGGTTTGTGGTTCCTGCTTAACATTTATTTCATATTCTGCTGCATATTTGATGATCGTGTTTTGTTTTCTTTTTGTCCTTTTCTTGTAATACATATTTAAAATAGCAACTACCGTTATTATTATTTTTTTTGTTAAATATTTTTTTTCTTTCTCTTTACTTCTTATATAGGTAATAAGTTATATATATTTATAGGGCATGTGAGATGATGCGTATATGTGGGATACGTGTATGTGTCGGGGTTGGGCTAAGGGCTTTAGGGGGCTTTTAGGGGCTTGTAGGCGGTAGGCAATCGTTATACTCGTAGCTCGCTTGTCTTTCACACACAGAAAACTGGGCGCAAATGAAGTTTCAGTGTGTGTTTTTTATCTGTTGCTTAATTCTTCAGTGTAGATTTTGAACATTAGTTAGCTATGATGAAATACGGTTTACGACGTCTACAGTATGTATCTTTATCTATGTATAATGTTTACATATATGTATATATATGTATGCATTTGTATAGTTACTTATATCATTAATATTACCGGCACTATTGTTCAGAACTCAAATTCATTGCAATTTCGATAAGCGCAAAATGATAGCAAAATGTATCCAAAATGGTTGTTGTTGTTGTTGTATTTAATAATTATATCCCTCTCTCTTCTTTCCTATTGATTAAATAAAGTGAACTGAAAATATAAATTCAATGATTCCTTCATTATTTATAATAGTATATGTAGACTGAAAACTGTGTTCGACGCTGTTTTTAAGCTCGCCACTCATCCACCTAACTCATCACTTACTATCTTCTTTAAATTGTTTTCTTCTATCTTTTTGTCCTCATCCTCTCCTACTGAAACTGAATAGAACTTTTGTATGAATCTTTAACTAAATGCAACTGTTGCATTGCTGCATCTGTTGTTGTTCTTCTTGCTGGTTGTTGTATTTAATAAACTAAGGTAATTGTGAACTGAAAGCTGGTTTGAAACTTGGCTTCATCTGCGATTACAGTGTCGCCATTTTGGTTTGTGTCTATTTCACTATTTGTAACTTAAATGGTAAATTGTTTCTGTGAAAGGCAACTGTTGAGCAAGAAACTGCAGCCTGCTTTTAGGGGTTCTGGGCATGGCTGCGGCTCTCGCTTGGTTTCTTTGTCGTTTGCTATATATTTAGAGATTGTTTTTGTATATGCTATTGTAAAAAATATTATTATAAATATTTTTTTGTTTTTCGTTTTCTTACTTCTTAATATTGACTTACATTTTGCTTACAAGGTTGCTGTTGTTGTTGTTGTTGTTGTTGTTGCTGTTGGTGTTACTGTTCTGTTTGTTGTGAATGTTCTCGATTTTGATTCGTTTCGCTATTGCAATAAATACTTGTGATTTTGGTTTTGGGTTTGGCTTTCTTATTACTTCATTATAGCGGTTTCTTGTAAACTTATATTATTATAAAATATCTGATCACATTTGTTTGCAGTCTCTGTATAAATATTGTTGTTGCTTCTTATTCTTTTTTTTTGTTTGTTTGTTTTTTTTTTTTTATTTATTTTTTGGTTTTCTTTTTTTTGTTTTCTGTTTTATGTTTTTTTTACATATTTTACACACGCAACAAGAGGCGTGTCAATTACGTCTTGTGTTGGATTCGCTTTTGTTAAAAGTAAAAGCGAAAAAACAACAAAACTGAGATTTAACTCAAAATAGGAAACTGAAAATCAATTATCATTATGGCATTTGATAAAATTGCGTTTTTCGTTTGCTCCTACAGTTTTTTACAAAAAATCTTTGTAGAATTTTGACAAACGCCTGAGGCGATCTCTGACAAGCGACACGCCCGAAGTACTAACTATAATATGTATCTATAGCCTACTTCACGGCGCAACTGGGGCAACAGAATAACAATGTTCATTATCAATGCATCGATCGATTCGTGGTGCCAATGGTTTGTGTTTTGTTTGGTTGTACTTCTGTTTTACGGCGGTTTGTGGCACCCCTTTAATTCTCGAAGAATTACAAAGAGGGCGCCTTGGGAAAATAAGAATAATATTGCTGGGCTATTGTCTGTGGCTCGCTGAGGCGCACATTTTGAATTGCTTGATAAATTTTTGCGCTTGTTTATTGTTGCTTTATGTACTATTTATGTGAGAGTAAACCAAAGTAGATTGCAGTTATTTTCTTCAACTTCTTCTTCTTCTTCTTCTTGTTATTCGTATTGCCCTGTTGCCCCCGTTTGTCTAGGTTTTCCATCCATGTCAAGAGATTGCGACAGTTTAACGCACGCAAAAGCTTGTGATTCATATCAATAGATTGATTGAGTTTTCGTAAGAGAATTGTAAAACAAAAGATTTGTTTGGTTTTTATCACTTATTTTGTTGTTGTCTATTTATGCTGCTGAGTCTTGATATTCTTAAGGCTTAGAAATGGAGGCAAAAAGGCACACAGACTCTGCCACACAATCTGCACAAATTCCAGAGCTTTCCCACAAGCACACGAGCTGGGCGAAACATTTGTTGTATGTCTTTTGATATATTTTTTATTTAGCAGGCAGGCATCTTCGGCTCTTCCAGTCTTCCAGTCTTCCAGTCTTCTAGTCGTTCTTGTTGTTTTATAGCTTGAGGTTACTACTATTGTTAATTTCATGTGGTTATCATGACATGTGCTTGTGTCTTCTCAGTTACAGCTGTGGCATGCTGCAATACCCTTTTGATCCATCATCATTTCTAAGTCATACTGGCAGTCAGCTCTATTGTTGTTGTTTGGTTTCTTTTAACTAAAATAAATGTTGCTGTTGTTTAATTGTTAACTCAAGTGTTGTAAGTGTGAACTAAAAGTTTTGGCTTATTATACTAATTGGCTATTACTTATCAATCTTTCGATTCTTTGTTTAGTATAAAAATATAAATAGTTTTATAAAAATTTATTGGTATGTATTTTGTTTGTTTGCATTGTTTTGTTTGCATTGTTTGTTTGTTGTTGTATTGTACTATAAATTATCCCGGTTCGCGCGGTTGGCACGTTTTGACTATTGCAAAATAAAACTGACTTTCCTTTGTAAGTCATTGATATTCAAATTCAACTATGAACACTTATAATATTTATATATTTGTTTATATTTATATTTATATATTATTTAAAATTTGAACTTAGGATGGCTTAAAGATTCAACAGAACAAATCACCTCCTTAGACTTATTCGGTCTTTTTGTTACATTTCTTTGTTTATGGTTTTGTTTCAGTTTATTTATTTATTTTTTTTCTTTTAACTTCGACTTGATATGGTAGACAACCCAAAAAAAGTTGCTGTTGGAAGTGCTGTGTGTACTTGTTGTTGTTGGTTTTAATTATGCTTGATATTGTCACTTTAAATTGGGCATGTTGTTCAGTATAAATAAATTAGAGATTAACTCAAAAATATCACATACGAGTTGTGTATGTTTCCCTGGCTATTGTTGGCTTTTAAAACTAAATTCTAAGTTATCAATCTTTGTTATTGTTATTATTATTATTATTATTGTTATTATGTTAGGTTAGTTATGCAACTGTTATATATTTTTATACTTTCTTCATATTTCGCAAACATGTGCAGTATGTATGTGTGTGGTGTCTGTGTCTGTGTTTGTGTGTATATCAATCGAATTTCGAATTTTTTTTCATATAATTTTGTTGATTTTACATTGTTATGATAAGCCAAAAGTTTTAACATCTCTTTATAATCATCAAAACTCAGGATGGTTAATTGTAATTGATGCTTCTTAACTAAAATGTTTGTTCAGTAATTGTTAAAGAATTTGTTTGTATTAAAACTTAATCCGTTGTTTGCAGTCACAGTGTGCGCCAAAATTATGCACATGCTGTGCTGCTCTATTGCAGTTTGTTAACTCAAAAGTTAGCGCATCTTTAACGATACACTCAGAACTTTCCCTCTTCTTTCCCTCCTGAAATAAGTGATAAAAATTTACATTTTTCTCGAAACATTTGTAATTTGTTTTTGTTTTTTCGGGCCATAATTGCTTAAGAATTTTGTGAATCGCGTTTGCTACTAAAAAAACGCAATCATTTTAAGTATTTGGTTTTTTTTTCGTTTTCGTTTTTGACTTTCATTTTCGTTTTAGATTTTTGTATATACCTAAACTGCAAATTTTAGTGGTCATTTTTATATTTCATGCCTACTTCCATCTTTATCTTTGTTAATTTTTGTTATTTCTGTGATCAGATGTTTTCTAAAACAAGGATGTTTAAATAACTTACTTAGAAATAGAATGCAAGCATTCTCATACTTATCTTTTTGCCAAAATCTTTATGTTAAATATGATGATATACATATGCTAAGTACCTAGACACGGTCAGTATCTGTAACTTGTTGTAGTATCTGTATCTGTATCTGTATCTGTTTTTTTTTGTGTTTGGCACATGTCCTCGAGGACTCGAACTCGAAAATCATTTGCGCTCACATTTTCCGTGATGTAAAGCTCTAGTGTATAATTATTGCCTTTGCCCGTTCGTGGTTTGTGGATTTGTTTGGTATCTTGAGTGGTATTTTGTTGATTTGATTATGGACTTATGGGGTTTACTATGCTGTTTTAGGTTTGTTAGCTTATGTTTAGACTGTAGTATTTAATTACGTGTATGTAGTTGTTTTTAAATGTGATTTTCTCCTTCATCTATGTACAAATTTGCCAATTGCATTTTTCATTCAGTATATGCGGTAATCGGTATTTTGTTATTTTGCGGTAATAATGCTTTAAAATCTAGTTAAAATTGCATATGGCTGCATCTGCATTTATATTTGATAATTGTTTGACGTGTAGTATATAATTTGCTTTTGTTTTGGTTTTTTTCGTATTTTTGTTTCTGTTTTGTTTTGTTTGGTTTGGTTTGTTTTATTTTTATTTATTTTTTGTTGAAATGCGTTGAGTATTTCTCATAATGCATTGGGTTTTATTTGCTGTGCTTATTATGCTCACAATCAGTTAATCAGTAAATGAAATTATTTCGCTTTAGTTTCGGTCTGTCTATCGGTCTGTGTGCAGTTTCTCAACACTACTGCTGATGCTGCTGCTGCACAGTTTGCTTTCCAGCACTGTGTGCTGTGTGCTTATCGTTTTCGGGATGGGGCTTTTACCTATTTACCTGTCTGGTTGGCTGTTTTTTGGATGCTGTCACTGATTTTATTTCTTTTTTATTTCTAATCTGCGTACTGGAGTATTTTGTGTGTTTCACTGTGTTTGACTGGCTTGCGAATCTTCCTCTTGTCGTTGTCTTTTAATTAAAAGTAGTCGATAGCTATGATGATGGCCTGGCCTCCGTTTTTACCCAGCTTGTAAACTGTACTTGGCCCTATTGCGAGTTGGGAATGATGTGACCCATAAAAGCAGCCAGCAAATGATTTAAACGGTTAACTAGGCTATTATTTGCGATATTTCGATATCTCAATGCATTTTGGAATTTAATAAAACCAAAATCACGTTAATTTGTGATCTTTTTTTTGTTTTGTATCTGTGCAAATCAAAATGAAATTTCTCCGCCTCAAAAGTTTAATACCAAAAGTGAGTGGAATATTGTTCAAAGTTAGCCGCTGCTTTTAAGGATCGATCGAGAACGTATAGTTGATATAGTTGTGCTTACCGTTAGTTGTGCTTGCGTTTATGTTTTAATTATGTAATGGTGTGTTGTTGAGGCGCCAATAGATGCCGTTGGTATAGAAATTTAGCTGTGATAAATGCCAAAGTTGGGAACAATTTAAATTTATAAAACAAATGAATAATCTTGGAAAACAATAAGAAAATCTTGCCAAAGTTTTAAGCAATTTAGTAAAGAATAAAAGCAAGCGCCGACATTTTGTTGTTCTCGGTTTTAATGAATTTTGTTTATTAACCAATTAGTAATATGTCTTTGTTTTTTTTTCACTTATAGTATAATTATGTATGTAAGTATAAATGTATGTATTATGTACGTATGTCAATTTATATAGTATATGTTGTTGTACTCATGTTGAATGTGTATATATGAGTTGTTATTGTGTATTGTTTTCTTGGTACGCAAGCGAATTTTGTGTTTAATTTAATCTTCAATTTCAATTGAACGTCAATAAATGGCTCGCAATGAATCCATTTTATGATCTATGACATTATGATTTAATAATTTTAAATTGTGTGTGTTTTCTTACTAAATCTACACAAGGAATTGAAATCGACAAACTGAAAAAGAAAATAATCCTAATATTGAAAATTAATTATGCTTTTTAAAATATTTTTCTTCGACGGTTTGTTCATTGGCGAGTTTTTGGCTTCTCTATCGATTGCTTCGCATCTTCCCTCATCTCTTATGAGTATATAATAAAAATGTTGAATTTTGACTTGACTTGCTTAATTTATAAAATTTTGCCTAAAGTTTTTTTTTGGTTAGCCAAACGTTTTGTTGCATTTGTTTATTGTTAATACGCCTTAAATTGCCTAAATGGGGTTTTTTTCTTCTTTCAATTAACTATTTTCTTTTTATAATCAATAATTTTGTATGGCTGCTCGTATGGCCAGTGGGCGTGGCCACCGCCCCACGGCAAATCCATATTGGTTTTTACCGAAACAATAATGCATTTAATTATTTGTTTAAGTTTTTTGTTTTGTTGTTTTTTTTTCGTTTTATCACAAAATCAGTTACAATTGTATTTAAATTAAATTTTAGCCCACGCCAAAGTGCCAAAAAGTTTCTTAATAAATTTTGTAAAGGCATTAACAATCAACGAACTTTCAATTTTGACTTTTTTTCAATTTCGATTTGTGTGTTCAGCTGCAAACTGTAAAAAGGAAACTAAAATCTAATAAAAATGAGAGAAAATCAACTAGTTAAGCGAATAGATAGTTTTTCTTATTAGCCAATAAATCAATGTTTGTTTGTTTTTTCCTTTTTTATGCTTAATATGTCCGCATTGTAAATCTAATATTTATGAATTTCTTTTTAAATTTAAATTTTTACGAGATTTCCATTTGTTTTTCCATTGTTCTCTTAAAGGAATTTCAATTTCAAAGTATTATTTGAATTTCGATTTCGATTTGTTATTTCATTAGATTAGGAAACTCACCGTTTATACTTGAATAATTTTGTCATATTTTTACGCCGAATTGCATATAATTTTGTTTAGTTTATAAGTACATTATAAACGTACGTGATTTAGGCCTAAAAGTTAATAGTTCGTTTCAATTTGTTCTTAGCTAAAATTCGACTATTGTTAAAATTTTGTTTAATCATTGGGTTTGCCGAAAGGTTTGCATTGTATAATAGTTACGGTGTTCTTCCGACTCTAATCTCTAAACATTTCTCCAGCCAAAAATGAGCTTCAGCTATATTTGCTAGAGGGCGTTAGGGGGCGTTTAGGGGGCGTGGTGCCGTCTTATGATGTATGTACTGCTCAAAGCACATGATGGGCCGAAATTTCACTGTGTTTTGAGTTGAGGTGCCGCAAAGTTTTTGAGGAATATTTTTTTTTTGTATATCTATATATACTTGCCGAATAATGTTCGATATTTTAGCGATGTGATGTGTTGCATGCTTTAATGAATGTTGTTGTTGGTGTTGTTGGTGCTCTTTATGTTGTTGTTGTTGTAAGTGTACTGCAGTTTGGTGATGATGTAAGGAACTGCAGCCACGGGTTTGCCCGCCCCTGAGATGAGAGCAGAGCAGGCAAACATATCCCTCTAAACCCGCCCACTTTCCATGCTTGGTATGAAATGAGAGTGCATCTTGAGGTACATAATCGACGGCACGGAAACGATAATCGATAAACGATAAGCGATAATTTCACAATAGATATTAAATAAATAAACTCAAATATTTGACAGTGTTGTGTTTGGTGTATATTTCTTGTGTTGCAACTTAAGGCCAAGTAAATTAAACTAAACATAAACTTAAGGCGAACATTATTCAACTAAACGTATAAGTATGTACATAAATAACAGACTAGTGTATGTGTATGTGTGTGTGTGTGTTTGTGGTTGTGTAAATGTATAATATTATGAAATTAATATGCGTGCACCATTTAGTGCGTTTTTTTTTCAAAAATGAATCAATTAAGATATATAAACTTGAATTGCTTTAAAAAATAATTAGCACACAAATAAAGCTTATTAACAATAAACTTTGGTTGCATGTTTTGCATAACATTAAATAAATTTTAGCTACCCTAACGCCCGCTGCGAATACAATTTTCGTATTATTATTTATCTTTTTTTTTTTTTTTATAATTCTAATCGCAAATGGTTAATTTCTTTTCTTGAAAATCTTTTTGGTTTTTTTTTCACTTTTTATGTGTTCGACATCGAAGTTACTTTACTTTTTTTTACTTAATTTTAAAATGAAAAAGCAACCTGAACTTAATAATTAAATACGATATTTCTCTTGTTTTAAGTGACAAAATTACGCGAGCTTTTTTAAAGTTTGCGCAAAATTGTCTCTAAAAGACGTACAGAAAAGTTGGTCTGCAATTGAAACTTGAATTGTTCCAATTGAAGAGCACTTTTCAATCGGCTAAAAAACACACGATGAATTTACGCGAAAACTGTAGTATAGTGTAATCAACTTATTGTACTGTGTGTATTTGTGAGTGAGAGTGTTATGGATTGTGTGTCAACTTTCGGTAGATTATTAGATGGCTCAACTATTTGTAATAGATACGTATTTGTAAAAATATTTTTATAAAATTTTCAACTAGCAAACCCACAGTCAGAGTACAGTTTACACTCTGTATAAATACCATTTGTTGTATCAGATCAGTGTGTGTGTGTGTGTGTGTGTAAGTGTGTTTATCTGTTACTGGCTCAGGTTTTAAATTTGCACTATGTTTATGTTTGTTTATCTTTGTCAAAAAAGCGCTGCATACTTTTCAGTGCAGACTTTTTCCAGTGTGTGTTTAAATGTGTGTGTGTGTGTAAAAATTGTTGTTGCCATTGCATCAAATAGAATGCGAAATGCAGCTATGTTTTCTGACGGCTTCTTCATAAATATTTGAAAAAATATTTAACGGCTTTACATAAATTAGATTTTAGATTTAGGATCGACGAGAGGCCTTTCAAAATTGCGATTACCTAAAGAATGTGTTGCTTCTTTTTCGGTTAATTTTTTTTTGTGTTTTTCGGTATTTTTGCTGGCGTTAATATTATATCCAGTTATATTTCTTACGTAGATTTAACTTTTTAACTTTTGTTTTCGTGACGTGGCTCTCGGCATTGTTGTTGTTGCTCTTGCTCTTGCTGTTGTTGTTGTAGTTGTTGTTGCTGCTGCAATTAGTGTTGTTGCTGTTGCTGCAGTAGTAGTCGTAGCAGGGTTCGTATGATGATGATTCAAGGGCGGTGGCATCGTTGGCAAAGCCAACTCCTCCACTTATTCCAGCTGCTCTAAAAAATTCGGCGACTTGAAGTACTCGGGCACGGGATCGTCCATGCGCGATATTATTTTGTATATGGATTTCTTCCACGATTGCTCGGTGTCTTTGCCACCCTGTATTGCACGGAAAAATTCACGCAGCGTCTGTTCGACGACAAAGCGAAAATTTTGGGGTACCTGTGAGGTTGGGGTGAAGTCCAAGGCGAACGTATAATAAAAAAAAAATTAGCAAAAGGTCATGGAAATAATGTCGTTGGTACAAGAGTGTTAGTGTGTGTGTGTGTGTGTTTGTGTGTGTGTGTGTATGCATGTGTGTGAGTGTGTTGAAGTAAGATTGAAGTTGGTTGACACACACGCACTAACACTTTGTATATGTATTTGTTAGTAAAGAGCTGTAATTCTTCGCCATTACAAACAATTCTCAATCACAATTACTTACGTAATTACAGCGTGTTTACACGTTAATTCTCGATCAATATAGAAAGACTTTTAGAATTACTTAAGTAACATAAATATCAATTACTTAAGTAATGCTAATATTTGCAAGTATTTGTGATTGAGCAATTATTCATTCATTCATTTACATTGTGTAATGATCACATTCGATTACAGCTCGAAATTGTTAGTGTGATTGTTGCATACCTCAATGTGATTATTGCGATTGTAGTGCAAATTGAGCACGCGATATAATTCACTATCTCCAGCAATCAACAGATCATCGGGTGTCTTGATGCCTTCAGTGACAGCTTGTCGTGCATATTTCTCCATTTGTATGTAGTAGAATTCTCTGCAGATGCGTAGATGAGGAATATGTTTGGTTTTGGTCAGTATACTAATAGCTATGCTTTTTTTTTGGTTTTTGGTTTTACATTTTTGGTTTGAATATTTTTTTTTTTGTTGGTCAGCATTCAAATTTACGAAATCAGAGTTAATTTTACACAAAAATCAAGAATATAAGAGAGATAAACAACATAAAGAAAAAGTAAATAGACAAATAGAACAGATAAATAAAGTAACTCAATTCGAATTTATAAATCAAAAGACATCTCATGCATACACCCAAAGTAATTAATCTCTCTCTCTCACTCTCAATCTCAATTTCACTCACTCCTTCTCTTTCATACTATACTTTATTGCTAAGCCTCAATATTGAATCGCCTTTGCAATATGACATTATTAATAAATTTGTAGCATACTCGTAGGCGGATTCTAAAAGACCTGAATCTATGGATGTGTGTGTGTGTGTGTGTGTGTGCGGTTATGTATGCTTCTTTGTTATAAAGAATTTTTAATAAATCTCAAATGTGCAACAACAGGCGCTGCAGGATAATCCTATGGCGCTCAACGTGTGTGCAATAGAAATTGCAAGTCAACGGGCATCGTCTTTGCCTCCTGCCTGCTCTCTTCTCCCTTCCTCCCCCCTTGCCTGCCGCATGCTGCATGCTGCCTGTTGACTATTGCTTAGTGGCTGCTGGTTGGGGACTTAATTAGCAAGTGCAGTGGTGCCTCAGTGGTGCTCTGTGATTCTGCTCCTCGTGTTGGCGGCTGTGTCGCCGCCTTGTTTAGTCAAGTGATTTGTATCTGGGTGGGGGTTTTTTTGTAAGTGATTGCTTGTCTTTTTCTAATGAACAGTCCCTTATCGTATAGGCCTGCAGTCGGCTTTTGTAATTGTTGCTACCCGCCCACTTAACAACGCTCTGATAATCGCGCTAATTTCAAGATTTCCCAGCTGTAGACCCCTCTGCGAAATGCATGTGTCTCGTGTTGATTTTTCCAAACAATAAGCGCGAATTGCGCAAATAGAACTCTGTGATTGCAGTTGCAGCAGGCATAAATCTTTTTGCCAACAGTCTGTCTCATCATCATCGTCGCCTGTCCCTGGAGGCAACTGCCGAGCGCCTACAATAGGCAACGGCATAATGAGCTGAGACCGTGCCACAAGAAAACCAAACAGTACAAATTGTGACAGCATCGCACGACAGAGCATTGTATTGAGTGTGGTGGCCATTGTTAACTGTCAACTGTGTTCAACTGTATCTAAAGCTGTGGCTATGACTGTACTTTGTCCTTTTTCCCCTTCCCCCTTCCTTCTTCCCGTTTTTCTCTACAGTTATTAGGCGTTTGGCAACAAAACATTGCATACTTGTAGTCGCGCGTGTGAAATGCACAATTTTTGTGTGTGATGATGCAATTAGCTTTCTGCTTGCTCCTTGTTGTTGTTGTTTAGCTTGAGGCATGCATTCAAATGCCACATCAAGTATGTGTGTGTGTGTGTGAGTGTGTGTTGGGTGCCAGGAAAAGGAAGTTTAGCTAACTGCCTGTCATAAGTGTGTGCGCTGCGCTGCGCCACTTAATTTAGATAATACACACACTCACACGCACACACCGCAAGTCAAACAAAATGGCATCAACGGAAGTGCAGTCGCTGCTCTAACTAATTAGTTTATATAATTTTCGTAGCCTATTTTATTATTCACAGTTTCACATATTCACATATTTTGTATGTTGCACGCCTTTTTTTTTATTTGTTTGGAGGCGTGGCCTGGGCTGCTTCTTAACCGCCATTTATAGCCAGGCAAGCGTACACACTAGTCTCTAGCTACCACTGTGTGTGTCTCTGTGTGTCGCTGTCTGTCAGTGTGTTTGTGTGTTTGGGAAGGGGGTGTGTCGGGTGGGGGGTCTTGTGTTTGCTTCTTTCGCTACTTCTTTTGCTTTCTTCAGAAGTGCCATTGACTTATGGTATGAATAGAGAATAAGAGTACATTAATAAGCTCACACATACTCACCCACACATATGCAGACATCTCTACCTCATACATTAATGAAGTAATTGGCAACACTTTACATATACATATATATATATATACTGAAATATCTCTGTATGTGTGTGTGTGTATGTGTCTGTGTGAGAGTGTCTTTTTTTATACTTATATTATGTGCTGTACATTTAATTTTTTTTTCATTATATTCTTTATATGTAATTTCAGCAAGATCTTTTCACGCCACGAAAAGGGGGAGGGGGTGTTAACGGGGGAAAGGGGGAATTTTTGTTAGCTGCTTTCTAAGCGCCAAAAGGACACTTAACCTCAAAAATGCTTGATGAAAAACACAAACAAAAAAAAAAGAAACAAAAACAAGAGTAGAAAAAGCAAACACATGGGTTAAGAGTGTGTGAGAGAGAGAGGAAAAGTATGAGAGTGCCTTCTCTATATTCTTGAGCGCCTTTTGCCAGTTGCCGAGGTACGAGAAGGGGGTGTTTGGGGGCTGGCATTATGCGCGACTCTCCAGGCGCGACTCTCAAGTAGCTGCCCCTCGGAAAAAGGGGGGGGGGCAGCCCAAAGAAATACAACTGCACTTGCTGCTTCAGTCAAACAAACTAATTAGCCAGTGTGCAAGTGTGTGTGTGTGTGTGTGTAGGGGTGTGTAGGGGGTGTGTAGGGGATGTGGCAGGACATGCATGGTCCTTTGGCTCTGCATGCTTTCTTTACTTTCATATTATTTGTATTTGTATTTGGCATAAAAGTAAGAGCTCAGCAGATAATGCAATTATATAAGTGGCAAGCACTTTGGCTAATTAGCCAACACAAAGGCGGCCAAACAGTGGCAAGAAACGGCGCCGCAACGCTCTCAAGTATGCAACATCCAAGTATGTGCAACAGCAGCTTGCACTCGGCCTGGCAACATTCTTTGCCATTAGGCACTATCAACACTATCTCAAGTTGCAGGCAACATGCCATCAGAGTGTGTGGGAAAACTCATATAATTAAAGTGCTAATTTACAACATAATAGAAAAGTACGATCTACCCCTAGAGTTAGTTATTATAATGCGAGTCAGCGAAATCAACAAAAATATTCCCACCCATTTTAACCTCAGTTGTCGCAAGTCGAAGAAAACGTCAAGAAATTCCCATGCAGAAGTCGCAACCCCTTTATTTTTTTTGGGGCCCCTAAATGAAAAATATCAAATCAAAGAAAAATAACTTATGCGTATAGTATATATGAATACACGACGTATCTTAAGCCAAGCACAACAAAAGGTGCAAGAAATTCCGACAAAACCGGTAAGAACTATGGACAAAGGGCGAATTCGTTCAAGAGGGGAAACCCGGAACGTGCTGTGATTTGTGGGCAGGTACAAAAGAAGCAAAAAAAAAATAAAGAAAAATTCCCTAAGACGTTGCGCATGTCTTGAGACAATTCGGTTGAGGTTTTAGGGGTAGGTTTCTTGATTCGACGGACAGCTGCTAAGCCCCGAGTGTCTTAGGGTGTTTCTTCTTAGGGGCTGAAAATCAAAATCCAGGTGAACTATTCTATTGTCGCGTGGATAGTTTTGCAGATGTGCCTCGCTTTTTGGCGCGAAAATTAAAGTGCCCTAAATCCTTTTTCCAGCTGTCGTTTCTACGTTTTTCCTTTTCATTCGTTTTTTTTTTTTTTTTGGCAACTTCTTGCATAGACATTGCTGACAGGCAAATTTAGCCAAAATGCATTCTGTGGCTGTCATACAACATTTTTGTGGAGAAGCGGTGAATGAGGGGATAGCGGTAGGGGATGGTGGGGGGCTGAGAGATATAGTTGATGGGGATTGCATGTGTGGGCGTCAGTTGTGCGATTTCTTGAGTGCAAGTCAAGGGTTCGACAGAATTGAATTGAATTTGAATCAGAATATGAATTCGAATGTTGAAGTGAAAGACAGCTCTTCTTCTTATATGGGCACTCAACCCATTCGTCACGAATAACCCAAACAAAAAACGAAAAGAAAAAGAAAATCGAGCAATAAACACAAACTATAAATGATATCGTAAAAATGAATGCTGCTTGAAGAAGTTATAATACATTTGACAGATAGTTACATTTATAGCTTAAATAGATATGTGTAGTATGTGTATTATGGGTACTTACCGGAAGTTCGAGAACCATTTAACCAATTGTGCTGTGTTGTTCTTGTTGAACTTAATGTCCGGAAAGTACATCTTGAGGACCGCTGAGCTCGGGTAACGCACCCAGAAGAACATCAGCTTCGCCTTGCGCAGGTGCATCGGTGTCAATGTTGAAGAGTGCAGAGGAGTCAAGGATTCACAATGTTTGCTAGATTTATATTATATATAGAGGTATTTTAAGTCAAAGTTCTTTTCCACTTCATCTTCTTCTCGAAAAGAAGAGTTTCCATGTTCTTGCTGGGGCAGAGCAAATATCGGAGTGGGGAGTCAATGTCTAACGTTGTTGCTGTTGCACTTTCGAGTGTGTGGCAAAAAGGCAGCAATAAATGCCAATAATGAACGTCTAAGGGCGTCTCGACGTACTGCAAGGGGTTGAGCCTGCCTCTGCCACTTGTCGTTGACTGATTGAAAACAGAACTACGAGATTGAGAAATAACAAGCCAGAACCTGCTACGACTAGAGTATGCCCTACAATGGGATTTGCCTAACAATAATTTATATTAATTTGTTTTGATTTTCTTCTATTTTCCATTATATAAACCCTTTAATTGTTATTTAAACTTTTAAAATTCACTAAATAGAGAAAACTTATCTAATTCCTATTAATTACTTCAAGTGAAAGTTTTCTTGTTTTCAAGTATTTTCGAATTCATTACTCGATTATAAGTATGTAATTAATTTTAATTACTCTAATGAATTAGATAATTGATTTTATAGTAAAGTAATGGAGGTATAAGTAGGATTATTATGACCGATTTCTATCGCTTTTTCAACTATTAATAATATAATTGCTTGAGTAAAACTATTGAATTAGTTATGACTTATGGAATTGCATTGATATTTGCAATTTCTGATATAGAACTTTTAATAATTATAGAAAGTTTTATATACCAGACTACAATTATCAAATTTCTTGAAATGAAACAAATAATGAATAATGTATGGAAAATTGTGAGGTTTATGGACATACCCAAGTGTAGGGTATATTGAGAATGAATGCAGGCTGTTGTGTGCTGCTTAGGGGTTAAGTCGAGTAGGAGAACCCGGGAGGGTTATTGCTGGGGGGCCAGTGGCTTACACTTGGAGCTCATTGCAATTGGCTGCGCCGATTGGGCATTGATTTTTCCGATTGCGAATGCAACTCAAGCCAAGAGTCAGAGACGGCGACAACGATGATGACTTGAGGAGGGTGCGGTTCGGGCTTGGGGTAGGGTGTCTTTTGGGGCGTTCCAATAAATAAGGTTTTGATTACATTTTATAAAAGAATTTAGTTGAAATGGGAAATAAATAAAACTGAAGAAGACACTTGATTGGTTTCGTTTTGTAAGCAAGGCAGCAAGGTGCTTAAGTTCCCCCGCTGCTGCCCCTCCCCTTTCCCCTTTCCATCAGTCTAAACCCTAACCCCATTTGCTCTGCACCAGTAGGCACATTCGACTAAACTGGGTAAACTCACTTGACCATTTGATGGTGTTGTAGCTCTTGTTTAAAAAAGGATATAGTAGGCTGCATGCCATCGAATTGCATGTCGGCCGAGTTGCACTCGGACTGCCGATCCTGGGCATCCATGACGGCTCGCAGGCAGGTCTTGTAATCGGGTGAGCCACCATGATGGGCGGCTGCCAATAAAGCGGGATGGAGCATTGTTGGCGGATGTGGTAATGGCGGTGAGTCGCGTGAATCCATGAGGGCCCCGAGGCTGCCTGGTGGACTCGATGAGAGCTGCAGCTGATGGTGGTGCTGGTGGTGCATCTGGGCAGCGGTGGGTTGACCTCCATGTGGCGGACCGTGTGGACCCGGCGCCGCATGGGGATTAAAGAATGGACTGTACGGCGAAAAGACCTTGGACTCGTGCAGTGACGGATTTGGTATGGCCACCGATGTGGGCAAGGACACTGGCATCATGGGTGGTGGTGGTGGAGGTGGCGGATGATACGTTCCCGTCGATTGGCCGCGACCCGTTGGGCTCTGAGCGGGCGTTGCATTGTTGTTGTTATTGCTGCTGCTGTTATTGCTTTGCTGTTGTTGTTGCTGCTGCTGCTGCTGTTGTTGTTGTTGCTGTTGTGCGGCAGCAACTGCTGCTGCAGCGGCGGCTGCCTGTCCACTGGGCGGCACAACCCCATCCTGAGCCAATATACGACTGACTGTTCGCGGTGTGATGCGTGTATCTGTTACCTTATGACGTTTTTTCTTTGGTGTCACCACCAGGCTCAATGCCTCATTCTGCTCCAGCTGCTGTTGCGTCTGTTGTGCATTCTGTTGCTGCTGTTGTGCGGCCTGCTGCTGCTGTGCTGCTTGTTGTTGCTGCTGCTGCTGTTGCTGGGCGGCCTGTTGCTGCTGTTGCTGGTCGGACGGTAGACAGAATGGACCCGTCATCGAGTTGTAGAGCGCTGCTGCTGCCACAGGATTCATGCCTTGTGGCGTTTTGGGCGCCTGGAACATGGCCGCCGCTGTGGGCGAGGGACGTATGTGAGGTGGTGGTATATTAAGTGAACTTAAGCTATTGTTAGTTGCATTCGATTGGTTAACATTGTTCGCCCCATTGCTGCCAGCAACAGATGCATCGCTTGCCTGTTGCTGCTGCTGTGCGGCCTGTTGCTGCTGCTGCTGCTGCTGTTGGTGCTGCTGTTGCTGCTGTTGCATGGCAGCCGCGGCGGCAGCATGATGCATTTGCAGACCCATTGCGGCGGCAGCAGCTGCCGCAGGTGAGGCAAATGACAATTGATTGCCATTGAGACGTGGCGCAGCAATTAGTTGCTGGCAATTCGGCAATTGCTGTTGGGCAGCAGCCATTGCAGACATGACTTGCGATTGTTGTTGCTGTTGTACAGCCTGTTGTTGCTGTTGCTGTGCAAGCTGTTGCTGCTGCTGCTGCTGCTGTGCATTGCTATTATTGCCCTGACTACCGGTCTGCAACTGTTGTTGTTGTTGCTGCTGTTGCTGCGAGGGCATTTGACTATTAGCTAGGAGAAGTGAACCATTATTACCTGATTGTGTTGCTGGCGTGGAACCATTCTGGGCACCCGCATGTCCGCGATCGGCGACAACTTTGGTGCGCGGCGATTTGCGATCGAGAATCTGGGATGCCAGCATCAGATCCTTGTTGAGCTGCTCTGCTGCTGCTGTCACCGAGTCCGCCTGCTTGCTGAACAGACGACGCTGATGCACAAACCTCGTGACAATGGTATCCACCAATGCCGATAGCGATGTGGTTATCTCCGATTTGAGGACATCTGCTAGACCTTCCAAGTCTGTGCCCGACATGCGCATCATTGAGCTGTTATTGTTGTGGCTGCTGCTGTTGTTGTTGCTGCTGTTCTGCTGTCGCAGCATTTGGAATTTCTCCGACAGCTCCGATTTAAGGGCATTGTGTGCAGCAGCTGCCCCGCCCATTCGCGTGGGAAGACGGGCGGGCGGATGAAGCTGAACGCGTGGTACCGCAGCGGCAACATGTTGCTCCAGCTGCTGTTGCTGTTGCAGCTGTTGCAAGTGCTGTTGCTGTCGTTGTAGCTGTTGCTGTTGTTCCTCCTTGCGTCGCTGTTGCTCCTGTTCCTGCTCAAAGCGACGTTGTTGCTCTTGCTGCTGTTGCTTTTGCTGCTGTTGCTGTTGCTGCTGCTGTTGTTGCTGCTCGACTGCTTCTTTGGCCATGCGTGCCTCCTGCTCGAAGAAGAATTGCTGATACATCGCTGCTGCATGCGACATGTCGCCCATGTGCTGCAACAGTGGCGGGAATCCTTGTGGCAGGGCGGGATGTGTTACGCCAACAAGGGGATTGTGTTGCTGCAACTTGCTGGACATCATCTTGCTCATCATCTGCGAGAGCATGTTGGGTGTAGTTGCTGCCGCATTGTCGCTGGTGCTCTTGCTGCTGCTGCTGCCTTGCACCTTTAGCGTGGGCGAACTGGATCCCGCCCTCTCCGCCGACTCCTTGGGCGTTGACTCACTGAGCGTTGGGGAATGCGACAGTTCGATGTCATCATTGTGATGCTCCGGTTCCTGCTCCGGTTCCTGCTCCGGTTCGGGCTCCAAGCTCTCCACATCCTGTTCGTGATCATTGTCGAGATCCTGGCACTCGGATTCCTGCTCCATGCGAGTGCAAAGTTGTACGTACTTCTGCTGCATCTCTGCCAGCTGTTCCTGCATAGATCGCAGCTGCGACTTGAGGGCATTCTTCTCGACGCGCTTCTGCTGGATCTGCGGAGACTCGAGCTCATTAGATTCGCTGTCCTCCTGGTCGAGCATCATGCTCTGCAGATTGAGACCAAAATTGAGACCAGCCGCAGCTGCCACATAACGCTCCATGGCATGCTGCTGCGGCTGATAAAGCTTGCGCTTCTTGCAACCGTTCACCTGCAGCTGGCCGGATTGGGGCGTGGCAGAGGGACTGCATCGCATGCTCGATACAATGTGCTCCACTCGGGCACGTTTCAGCTCCATGCCCGGTTTCTTGAGGCAGCCGGAGCTGGGATTTGACTCACGCTTTGTCTCGACGCAATCATCATCATCCTCGTCCTCGTCGTCGTCGTCCTCGATGATGTCATCGTTGTCCAGCACCTCATCCTTACTGTTGCCCAGCAGCAATATATCCGAGTGACTTGGCGATGCCAGCGATTCTAGATCCGAGTTGCGAGAGTGTCCCAATCCCAACATCTCCACCTCTTCGAGCATATCCACATCCACAGCCTCCTTTTTGGTTGGCAACGTCTCGTTCGCTAGCTGTGGTTCCGTTGCTGCCGCAAGTGTGGCACGTTCCTCGCGTGGCAAGCTGTCGAGGGAGTCGGAGGATTTTCGTCGCAGACTTCCATTGCTGGCAATGCTGTTGCTGCTGCTGTTGTGACTGTTGCTGTTACTGTGACTGTGACTGTGGCTGCTGCTGTTGCTGCTGCTGCTGTGACTGTGGCTGCTGCCGCCATGTGGCGAGTGCGGCGCTTGCGGCGTTGCTTGCATCAGTTCTGGCTCACTTTTGATTTTAATCTCTGACATTTCACAGTCCTCAATCAAATTGATGCTCTCAGTGACAACATTATTGTTGTTATTATTATTATTGTTGGTCGCAGCAACGCTGTTGTTGTTGTTCAGCTTAGAATGCAGCTCCTGTTGCTGTTTCTCCTGATGTTGCTGTTGCTGCTGTTGTTGCTGTTGTTGCATGACCGTGCGCAGTTCCTGATCGAGTTGCATGAGCTCCTTCTTGCCTTGCAATATATTGCGTAGCATGTGATGTGCCACCAAATCGTGTTGCAACAACTGCAGCTGTTGCTGCTGATGTTGCTGTTGATCATTGTTGTTGCTGGCGCCACCATTCAACGAACTCACTGAGGCCGCCCGAGGCGGTGACCCGCCAGCAACATCGCCTGCTGCCAAATTGCCGTCGAGCGATCGATCACTGCAATTGGAGACACGTCGACTGTTGCTGCCTTTGGGCGTGGAGGAGTGTGCGGATCCTGGCGAGATCGAGGCATTGTTGCTGCCATTGCTGAGCGGTGTGTTGTTGTTATTGTTATTGTTGTTATTGAGCAATTTGCTGGTATTGAGACTGTTGACCAGGCCAGCAGCACTTAGCAACTCGGCACTGGTCGCAGTTTCCATGGCTGCCGCCAACATGGCATTGTCCAGACTCTGTGGCAGACCACTGGTGGCATCCTGCGCCTGTTTCATTTGTCGACCGAACAACTCGTTCAACATCTTTGCGGAGGAGCCGCCAAACAGATTGCCAAAGGCGGCTGTGAGCAACGAGGAGGCGGAATTCACTGAACCCGGAGAACTTGAGCCGGATAAAGCAGTTGCTGCGGTTGTTGTTGCCGTTCCTGTGGCACCAATTGTTGGACTTGAGTTTGTGTTGTTGCTATTATTGTTGTTACTGTTGTTGTTATTATTGTAGAGTGCACCACCAGCGGCACTCGCAGCAGCCGCAGCAGCGCTACTCATGAAGGCAGCGGTTGCCGTTGCGCCGCCGTTGCTGCAGCCGTTATTATTAACACTATTACCAACACTGCTACCAATTAAATTACAGTGACTAATTGAATTACTGTTATTATTGTGACTGATGATATTGTTACTGTCTTTGCTCAAGGATCGCGTGCGCGTTCGACGATTTCTCACTAAGTTCGAGTTGTTATTACAATTGCTGGTTACTTTTATTATTGTTGGCGTTATCGCTGGTTTTTTAGCCGCGCACGTTGTTGTCTTGCCGACGGCCGTAGACTGACTGATTTGCCGTTTGTGTGCGTTACGGCGACTACTACGACTACGACTGCGACTGCGACTTCGACTGCGGTAGTTACTGTTGGCTGACGCTGCTATTGCTGCTGCCGTCGCCGTCGCCGTCACCGTCGCCGTCGCCGTCGCCTTGTTGTTGCCTTCGATTACGACGACGTCGTCCGAGTCAGAATCGCCCTCGTCGTTAACGTTGTCGTTCTCGTTTTCGTTCTCGTGGTCGACGTCGTCGTCGTCGTTGTCGTTGTCGTTATCGTTGTCGCTGCTCTTGCTTTTGCAATGCTTCTCCGCTTCGCTAACGTTTTCGCCGCAATTCGCCGCGTTGTCGTTGGAACCGTTGATTGTTGTTGTTTGTATTGGTGTTGGTGTCGTTCGGCCGTTGCTTGCCTGCAGTGGCTGCGGCGCTGGCGGAAACAGCACAGTCTCCACGCTCTTTGCCTGCTGTGGGGGTTGTTGCTTAGAATCAGCCTCTGTCTCTGATGATAATGCCGTTGTTGTTGTTGTTGTTGTTGCTAATGTTGTTGCTTTTAGCAGCACATCATTCTCATCGCTGTACAAACCAAAACAGTCCGCGTCGTACTCCTCTGATGACATCATAAGATGATGCCAAACAGCAGCAGCAGCGCGCGCTCTTCTCTCCACGTTGCCTCCTCTCTTTTGCCTTCCCCTTCGCCTTTGCCTTTGTCTTTGCCGCGATACTCTCTTGCTCTTTCAATTGCGCTCTCACAGCGACAGGCACACACATGCAGGCAACTTCTCCTGCCAGCGATTTAGTTAATAGCGTTTACTTCGCCTTTGCTTCGATTGGCTGTTGTCTTTTGCTTTCTCCAGTCCCCCTTTTTATTATTTTATTTTGTTGTCTGACCGAATTCGCCGCGACTGCTCTGCGAGGCGTTGCGTCGTCGTATGCGTAATTTCAAGTTTAAGTTCCTTTAGTTGGACGATCTGTTGTAATAGTAATTCTTTGCTCTTAATCTGGTTATATTGTATGTCCGAGTTTTCGTTATGTGTGTGTGCGTTAGTTTAACTACTTCTTTATCTTCTCCTCCTTTTTCGTAGGGTTCAAAACTTATTTTTTAGCTGGCCCAAAGTACGGCTTGTTATCCTTTTAGTTATCCTTGGGTCCGGCTTGTGCTCTCTTTCTGCCTTCGTTTAGTTGCGCCAAACGTTGAAATTTTGCTTTCACTCAACTTATTTGTCGAAATGTTACAATTCAAAATTGTTCGCGTTGTTGACAGTTTGTTGCAGTTGTTGCAATTGTTGCTGTTGTTGCTGTTGTTGCTGTTGCTGTTGCTGTTGATTTTGCGTTTACGTTTTCTACGTTTTTTTCTGCGTTTTCTAATTGTGAATTTTGTTTTGAATTTTCTTTCCACCACCACACACATGCGAATGTCCTTTGCATTTAATGTTATTTAAATTTGTTTTGATTTTGCTTTCTCTTCTTGTTTAGGTCTTCGTTTAATTTTTTTTTACTTTTACTTTTTATCGTTTCGTTTCGTTTAGTATAGTTTCGCTTGATATATAGAAATTCTCTAAAAGTGTTTTTCGGCTTCTTTTGTCGAGAACTTTGCGTTTTAATTTTTTTCGTTTTAGTTTTATTTTTTGTTGTTTATGTTTTTGTTTTTGTTTTGGCTTTTTTCTTGTTGTTGTCTGGAATAATCCTTGCTTGCGTTCAAAAAGTGTTTCTGGGAATATAAAAGATGAAGTCACATAACTTTGCTTTAACAAAAAATACCTAAAATATCATATTTTTTATTAAAATGAACAATTTTATTGCTGAAAACAGAGACAAGGGCGAAGGGGCTGCCAGAGGGCGGTGGTCGGGGGTCGGGGGTCGGTGGGGGTTGCTTAAATGGAAAGTAAAAGTGGCGCGCCAAAAGCTTTTGGTTTGGGTGGCCACTTGATTGGTTGGTCCTTGGTTTCAGTTTTTTGGGGTTGACTCTGCTCGCCTGACCTTAGCCGTTGCCTTTGCCTCCCTTTCTCGGGTTGAGGGAGGGAAGAAGCTGGAAGCTGTTAACTTCTATGTGTGTGTGTGTGTGTGTGTGTGTGTATGTGCTATGCTTAGTCCTTAATTCAGCTGAAAGCCAACCCTTTACCCTCTTAGAAAGCGACAGGTTTTTATCTAATTTCTCCACTTAAGCTTGTTTAACTGGCAACATCTTTTTTATAACCTTCTCTCTCTCCCTCTCTCTCTCTCTCTCTGTGTGTGTGTGTGTTACACCCCTTCACCACCCACCCTTCCACATACATACAGCCATATGTACATGAACAATAAATGGAGATAACGTGTGTTATATTTCGCTGATAAACAAGTTTGACTTACTTTTGGTATAGCTAGAGATACACACACTTTGCCTGTACTATATGCAGATACCCAGATACCCAGCTACTTTCCATATGACCAGGCGTAGGGAATGCGTAAGCACTCGAAATAATCAATAAGAGAACTTTGGAACTGGGAAACTTTCTGTCTGTAGAAAATGCGTCAAACTGTCGTTGATTAAAGGGGCGTTTTTAGTTTTGACTTTTGATTATCAGCAAGCGGATTCTGTTTATGTATACTCATGTTTTCTATTCTATATATCGATTTTTAATATCTTAAGGTCTTAATCTCTTTAGTATAATATATTTTTAATAAAAACTCATATCATAACTCTATATTTTTATATTATTTCTTCAAGTTAATAAACCTTTTGAAAGTATCTCTGAAATTCAATAGTGTTTTCATATAAAATGTATCTGTTAAAATAAAACTTGCTTATCTTAAATACTTAAAATCAAATATCTGTATTTTTAAAATGAAAAGTTGTATAATAATATTAATACAATTAAAAAGCCGTAAACAGTGATAAATGAATTTCCATATTTTCCATGAATTTCAAACGAATCGTTATTTTTAGTTTCCTTACTTTTGAAAGGACTGAGAACTTATCCTATTGTATTAATGCCATATGCACTTTTCCAAGAAGCGAATCCTCCCCTGGGCTAAAGGCGACGGTTTTTAAAGCATTGCCATGACAACAAAGTCGCATTTGCCATCTAACTGCATTGGAATGCAGTTCTCGAGGCGAGCAATGCAACCAACCCGCCCGTGGCCCAAGTCAATGTCAACAAAACTGTATCCACCCCACCCCTATGTGTTGCCCTGTTCCCTTCTTCCCTGTACCCTGTTCCCTTCTTCCCTGCACCTCTGTCCAGGTCCTTTTTAAGGACTGTACTTGGAGAGCGTGCAGCTTGCAAGGCAATGGTAGGAGCAACCCCTATATATAAGTATGAGTATGAAACTTGGGCTTGGGATAGAAGCAATTACAGAGATGCCGCCACACTCACGTATCCTTAATATACATTTTTATTTTATTTTATAAATTTACCACAAACAAAGCGTTATTTTTCTCCATCGTTCATCATAGATCCTCCTGTAAGAGATAGAAAGAATGGAAACATTGATTAACAAGAATTCAATTGGCAAGTATCTTAATAAAATAGACAACCACTACGGCCAAGTTCAATGCACCTAGACTCAATCCACACGTCGTCTTGGGCGAGTTATCAACCCTCAAGGAACGACCCGAAAGTAACATATGGCCCATTCCATAGTTTAGATAGTGCACTAAGGATCAAAGAAAGTATACAAACTTCCCACCTACATGTCAGACGACAGCAGCGCACATAATTACGACCTTAACACAATTCAGCCAATACCCTTTGGCAGGATATGTTAAAATTGTTAGGCGGTTTGATGCGGCAGACAAACTGAGTTTCTATTTGAAAATGAAACAAATAAAATAAAAGTGTAATTGAAAAATATAATGCTTATAATATATGCAAATTTCTTATAAATATGTAATATTATTTTAAGTTTTGTTTTTCATTTGCACATACTAAAAGATAATCAAAACATTTATTTCAAATTTATGATAGAACATAAACTTGAAGCAACTGAATTCTTATATTTTTATGTATATAAAACAAATACATTTAATATTAATCAAAATATTTATCTTTACTTTTAACAAAATAGAACAAAATTGCTTTCAAATATATTGAAATAATAGTAACTATTTCAGTATATCTGCTCCAAAATTAATTTCAAAATATAACATATATAGTGATAACAATTATTTTTTAAAACAACTCTTTAATCTCATTATTTCGAAAATTGCCACCAGTTTGTTATTGTGTTAAAGGGTATCTGTAAGTCCTAAGTCATAAGACTTTCAGGTTCTATACAAAATCATACTATAAAACGCGCATACTTTGCATGCTCACATGTAAGTATCTGTATTTGCTGACATGTGTGTGTGTGTGTGTGCGTGTATATGCCCAGCACGGCGAATGTATCTCAAAGTGTGCTATGGAATGTGCCTTCACAGATCGCGGCACACGGTAATGTTGCTACTGCCTACTGGCTACGCGTACTACCAACAAATGTGCTAGTATATTTGAAGTGTGGCATTACCATGTGTGCTACACTCGTCTGCCCTCCTCTTTTCCTTCTTGTTGTTGCTTTCAGCCGGGTGTCATCATTAAAATATGCTTTAGGTCAACTTACTGGCCGGCTGGCTGGCTGGCTCTGTTGGCTAGCTGGCGACACTTCGGGCCAAAAAAAAAACAGTAGACGCGTTTGCGTTACGGTCAAGTAACTTTAAAATCCGTTAAAAAGTTTATTACATTTGATGGCCCTAAAAATGTATGACAGTGAATCGACTAATTGATGCAAATACAATTTGTCAATCAGATACCGGGACTTGTATTAACTGAAGTTCAATAGAATAAACTAGTTTACTCTCCAATAGAATAGAACCTTAGGAACTTAGGTATACTACGAGTTGTACAGAAATCAGCGCTAGCAATGCCGCTCAACCCCCAGAGAAGGACGACCCCTATATTATATTTAAGGTACAGCACGGCTGATGATCACGATGACGATTGCAATCGTGATCGCATGCCAACAACAACAACAACAGCAACGGGGAAGGTACGTGCCATAACTTGTAGACACGAGCACTGTGCACACCTGGACATAAAGTGGGACTCGGAACTCGACTCGGTCTCGACTCGGTCTGACGATCGAGAAGCGTTCAGCGATCAGCGAGGCAAGGCAACGGCATCAACCCAAAAGGGGCGTTTTGGCTTTTGCCTGCTGGTGGTGGTTGACATCTACAACAGGAGGGCGGCGAGAGAAGAAGAGCGAGAAGGATGGTGCGAGTGAGTGAGACACAGCTAGTAACTATGAGTTCCGATTTCGATGCGGTACCTGAATAATATTCTCTTATTATTATTATTGTTGGGTTTTTGTACGGAAGTTGTCGATCGTCAGAAAGTTGGAAAAACACCTTTCAACTTGTTTGCGGCAATTTTCACAACAACAAAGGCAACAACGCCAAGACCCCCTTTGCTCTTTCCCATCACGCTGCAATGCGACAGTCTGCAATTGTTTAATCCTGTACACATTAGAATTTAGCTCGAAAAGTTTTCTGGCATTTGTTTCCAGGAGAATTGGCAACAACTTTGTGGGCACAATTCAAGCGAAAATTATGCCATAAGAAAATGTCCTTTATGTTCTGTGTGCGTCGCCAAAGATTTTAATGTTTATGCGAAAAGTTTTGCGCAAAATTGGGCAAAAGGTTGCGGCTGTCTGCGAATGGAAATGAATATGGAAATTACAATAAAATGCAACTATTATGACAGAATGTTAAATCTGTCTCTATATGTAACTGAATCTGTTTTCTTTATATGTACAAGCATGAATTATATTATATGTTTCTTGACTTGTGCAGCTAAGCCCGAAATAACAGAGTGATAAGATACGTATGCATACTATTTGCAGATAGTGTAGCTTACATGGAAATACTTTTATAGTTGCGATACCGATTTAGTCGCCATATGGCGGATCTATAGATATCAACAAAAACTTCCAACTGCTTTCAAGTGGAGCAGCACTACCAGCAGTTCCAGTTAGAGTTGGTTGGCTGCACTGAGAGAAATCAGGTGAGAGCTTTATGTTACTCATTTGTAATTACTATAATAATAATAACTAAATTACTTATTCTGTTAAGACAGATTGTATGTTAATAGAATAAATAATAATGGTTACAATATTGAAAATAAAAATTTCACGTTTTTTACAATCTACATATTGTCAGTATCTTACAGATACGCAATGCAACATATTTCAATAAGCTAGTCATTATCTCTGGAATTTTATAAGAGTTTTGCAAATGATCGTCGCGTGGGGGGCAAATATAATATGAAATAAATGCAACTAGAGAATATTGTATATCACATGACTATTGTTACTATATTATTATTCTCAGTGCAGCCACTGCACTTAGCGAACGCAAAGTTGCTGGCTCCAGTTTACTCCCCCTTCCCCTCTAACTATGTATCAATATCTACTAGGTTTTTGTTGTTCTCGTTGTTATTCTCGTCGTTGTTGTTGTTTTAGACATGAGCACTTTTTGTGGTCGCTGTTTGTCGTGTGGCTGTGTGTGTTGTTGGCTTTTATTGTCTTTCAGTGCTTGATTAGATAGCAGGCACATACACTCACACTCACTCACACTCACACTCACTCACACTTGCACACACGCAATGCTGGCCTGTTCAAAATGGCCATATGTGGCCAAGTTGTTGGCCATTGTGTGTTGTTTGCAAAGGCCCGAGAGAGAGTCCAGCGGCGTCTACTTTGGCTTTCTGCTTCTTGCCTGAATGTTGTTTTTGTTGCATATTGGCAGGCGCCGTGGCGAGGCTTTTGTCTGTTACCTGATGTCTGTCCATCTGTCCGTTTGTCTGTCGTTTCGTTCGTGTCTGTTGCTTATCGCGCTTTTAATATCAAAAAAATGAAAAAAATGCACGTTGTACGTGTGTGTGTGAGTGTGTCCAGGTCTACACTCTCCTGGTCTCATGGTCTCACCTACCGTTAGTAGTTTATACCTTTGCCATTGCTATCTATGCAGATATCTTTCTCTGCCCGCCTGCCTCTTTCTGTGTGTGTGTGTGTGTGTGTGTGTGTGTGTGTGTGTGTGCGGGGCATTAAAAACATTTTCATTGTAATCAAGCGTACTTTCTTTTATTATTATTATTTGCCTCTCTGTCTAATTCTAACGACGCAAATTACTCAAATGTATCTGCCAGATACTTTTTATTTTCTACTGTCGCCGCTGTCGTGTGTGCGACTAGCTGGCTTGCTTTTGTTTTTTTCTGCTCATATATTATTTATTGATCGCGATAAGCGTCACGAAGCCAATTTCAAGCGCCCGCCAAATGATATAGAAGCACTCCTACACCCACCTCCCCTTCCCGCTCCACCCTCTACGCTCCACGCTCCCTAAGAGCACCTCCAACCCTCAGCTGAAACTTGTCCATATTCAGTTGAAACTTGCAGCTCTTCCTCGCTCCCTTTCGCACACTCTCGCTGTTCCTATCTATTACCTTTGACTGTCATAATATCTAGGTACAGTCGCTGGCTCACTGATTTCTCTGCATCCGCTTTGGTGCGTGGCAGTCAGTTGTCCCCTTCTCCTTCTCTTCGCTTCCCTCAATTAACTCACAATCAAAGGTGAGTCCTACCTTCGTATACCTTTGCCAGCTGCCAGATGCCGCTTCAGTAAGTAAGCCACCCCACTCTATAAACGTCTTCCAAGACGCTATGGGAAACCAACTGTCGTTGTTGTCGTCGTTGTCGTTGTCGTTGTCGGAGTCTTTCAATTTCAGCCGTTACGTGGGCCACGTGCTGTATGAGCACGAGGCGTAAAGGAAAAGCCGAAGACGAGGCGCATTCAATGGAACTGTAAGGCACACACCACCATCAACATATTCTATATCATATTTACAGGCCCAACGCTGTAGGAACTTATCGCCGCCTTTTGCCTTAACTATGCTATCTTTTGTAACGTATTTTCAAACTGAGAAAACATTTTCAGTTGTCAGGTCAGAAAATGTACAGAGAAGAAGAAAAAATAAGCAATTGAAAAATGTTATATGAAAAGAAAATTTAATCTAGTTATAGTGATTATTTAGTATAACTACATTAACTTATAATATAATTGAGCATAAAATAATGATAGTGAGAGCTCGAAGCAAAAGAAAAAGAAATTTCTCATAAGGTCGAAGAATTTGTCTGTTTCTTAATATTATTTTGAATCACGCAGATGACTATTACTTATTCTCCTTTCGGTTTAAAAATGGGGTGCTTTGCTTATATTCTAAATTTCTTTATTAGAAAACGAGTTTTCAAATAAATGAAAGTGATCATATGAATGCTCAGTATTGTTACTTAAATCGAACTATTAATAATATGGGATTCATATAATATTCGGGAAATAGCATCGATTCGATTAAGAGTGTTTCGAACATAAATTCAGTTTTGTATCACAATTATTATCTTACAGATGTCAGAAGTCATGTTGTCATAAGTTCATAAGTATTCTTATGTTATCTGTATATATAAATACTTTTTTTTTAATGAATATTTTAGGCTTTGTCACTGCTTAAGCTTGTTCAAAGAAATTCCGAGGCAAGTTTCACACGCAATTCCATTTGTTAACTTAAGAGGAGAGTCAACGCCTCTGGGAAGGCGCCTTAATAATTCAATTTTCGTGTGTTGTGGCCGTAATATGTTCATTTAGTGTAATTACGGACGCATATGACTGGAGTATAATATGCATAAACATTTCCTTTACATGTCTCTCCACGAATTTCCTTAACAAAATGCCTCCATCTAGAGTCGGAAAATTGGGGCTACACCTGGCGGGTTGCGTAAGCAGCCAGAAGAGCTCCATGGGGCATTGACGGGGTCTACAGTGGGTGGGGTTTGACTTATTTCTATGACAAATGTGAGATATGTTAATGTGATAGGCTGCGGGTTATTAAGGAAATTAGCCACAACAACTGCTGGACAGGTCGATGTCTCCACCTGGCGTCCAAGTTTTGTTCTTGACCAGAACAAATATTTGCAGTTTCAATTTCATGTGTGTGCGCGTTGGGTTGAGCATTAATAGATAAAGGTATCTGTGACTGAGAAATGACTTCATGTCATGCCTTGAAATAATTAGAGGTTGTTGCTTGTACTTCTTCCCTCTCGGACTCGTATGCGCTTATCGTTTAGAACAAATCAGCTGTGGCAATACGTAAGTGTTCCATTTGTATAAAAAGGTTAAAGGCAATTTGATTGCATGTCCAGTTGCCTTGCAGAAGGTGGATCGATGGGGCTGGTGTCATTAATGTCACTGCAATGACTCGCAACTGTGTAAGGTCATCATCATAGCACAGAAAGCAATGCAAAAAGCGTTGACTCATAACTGGGAAGGGAATATGAGAGAGGGACACTTCAATTGATAAATTGTTTGTGAGACGTGGAACTTGAAAATTGATTTAAATATATTTGCGTATAAACAAATTGATTGCATTTAATTTAATTTAATACGAATGCGACTTGAAACTCAGAATTAAATTCAATTGACAACTAGTAATAAAGGCATCCACTGCAGCTAAAGAGCTTGTTCATTCCATAACAAAATTAGCTTTCAGTTCAAGTCAAAAAGTCGCAATAAAATCTTGTAAATGCTTGAAATTCAATTTCAATTGACCAGTTGTCCGGTCTCATTCTCATTCTCAGTTTCAGTCTCATTCTCAACGTTGTCATTGTCGTTGTCGTTGTCCTTGCATTTAATGAAAAGATTTTCTTGATCAAACAATGGGAATGCTCTGTCAGCTGTGCTATTTGTATAGATGGCAAATTGTTGATTTATGAAACGAGCCAGAGAATTCTTGGGAACGTTTTTCGTTTTGGCTTAAAGTTTTGCCAATAAGCGAAGAATTTAAGCATACTGCACGGTGTGGGAGCAGTTCTCAAGGACTTGCCGTCCCTATTGAAAAGAGGCGCTTGAAAGAAACTGACGCTGGTCAGCGCTGTTGCAGAAAATCAATGGCATTTCAGTTGGAGTGTCCTGGCAGGACATTAGCAAAACTTGCACTAGCCCAGCGGCTTGTAAAAAACTCTCGGCTATAAGTGACATTTTCATTAAAAAGAAAAACTGTCAGTCAAAAGTGGAAAGAGGGACAGTGCAGGACAGAACGAGGATAATCTGGAGAGCAACTTGTGACCAGGGTTTCGTGGTGGCATAAGAAGTAGAGGGAAACTGGAAACTGGATGGGAGGGAACTTAACTCAAGTAGTTGGAAGAGCAAAGTCGCCCAGTCGGATTCATTATGATAATTTACTTGCCCCGACGTTGATGAGGACGGCAAAAACGTTACGCGAATGCATTGACATTTCAAGAACTTTGAAGAGCCGCAAAACAGAAAAATTATGGAAAAATTTGAAGCAAAGAAAAGGATTGCGAGAACATTAATGAAATTAAATTTTGTGGAAAATGGTTTAGCATTTCGGACAGTGGACAGTTGTAGAGGGGAGTCAAGTCAAAGACTGTTTAACACGTGCTATAAACAGAGACTCATAATCGCTTTCAATATGAGGGCAGACTCAGATTCTCTGCAATGAATCAACTTGCCTGCCGTCTGAATATCGACTCTGACAGCTCGTCAGCTGGCATCATAACTCAACGGGCAACTGGCAACTGCCCCGAATGAGTTTAGGTTCGAGGGCCGATTGTTGCAGGCTTTGCACTTAATGAGTGCATCCGGTAATGTGACAGGGTTGCCCCTCGTCCGCCACTGCCTCCCTCACATCTCATTTGGCCTTGCATTGCTTCATTGCACTTTACATTAAAGTCGCGACATTACTCATTACACAAATGCATTAATGTTCATTAGCCTTTTAGGGGTCGATCGACAGGTCATCATGGACTTGGACACGATGAGACAAAGGTGTCGCTTCACGCTAAATTACATAGTCCAAAGTCATCATCTTTCCTGAAGTTTGAGAAATCTTCGTTGAGTAATTGAAACCCTTTGTTGTTGTTTAACTTCTTCCTTCTCAGTCTTCTCCTTTCTTTCACTTCTACGCACACATTGCGGCTGCTGTTTCTTGTCAGGAAGTGCAGGCAACCGCCGTGACGTTTCCTTTTGGGCAGCTTTGTTGACACAGTTAACTCTAGGCTTTGTTTTCACTTTATGCCTTACATTTGATTGGGGCGACTTCTCTTTCATTTCTTAGACTTGACCTTTTGTCTCAGTTGCGGTTCATTAAGGCAACTTGAAACCCTTTCCTGAGCCTGGGAACCTTTTATTTTGTTCTTAACAGTTTTGTAGCATCGTCAAGTTGACTGAACTTTTTGTATTGTTTCTGTTCTCATTTGATTTTTCAAACCTGCCATTAAGTAGTTCCTTCAGAGCTATTTGTTGTTTTACTATTTCTGCCAGCACAACTTCCAGTGACTTCAGAATTAGTTGATTTATGAATTATGACAATGTAGAGCGAACCATTGCAGACATGCTGTCTGCCCCTGTCTCTGTCTCTAAGCTGCCGGATATTCTAATAAAGCCACAGCAGCAGCAATAGCAGCTCACAATTGCAGCTAAATTGTGTGGCACTGTGCAGATTTAACACTTCTTGTCAGAAATTGATTGAAGTAACCCCTAGCAGAGCAGTTGAGCTCAGCTTCGGACTGAGACTGTGTGTCCCAACAGCAGCAGTTGCTGCAGAAGAAGGAACCAGCAATTGTCCAATGCGGAACTAGACTTTTACTACTTGCAACACACTCACTTCAAATGGGGACAACAGCTATGGCAAGTGATTTGCGTGGTTAGATAAAGTTTAGACCGAATATACAGATATTTCGGGAAGATAACTGGAGAGCTGTTTGCTTACTTTACTTTCTCCAAATTAGAGTGCAGTAAAGATTATCTTTAGTCCAACAATATACGATATAGTGTTTTTTGAAGAATAAGAGATCGACAAACTTGTCGAGAACTGTTCGATTACTGGATGCTCTATTGCTTCATATTTCTTTAATGATGTTTTCTGTTTAATTAGATTTGATAGCGATTATACAGATATCGGATGATATGTTTATTGTACAGGTCTTAAAATGTGAGCTCTAGGACCAACTGATTATCTGTTTTTCTAGTGCTTCGGAACTATTATTGGTAGCACTTATGTAGTTTTTCGATTTTAGAGATTAAATCAAACTTTACTTTAGAACTAGAAAAACAGAAATGCTCGTCTTCTACATATTCATTTATGTATTAGGTTTTTTATTTAGAAGATCACCTTGAAGGAGCTCAATTGTACTTCTTAAGTACATAGATCCTCACATATCGGAAATACATCATAGAGTATCGCGAGTCTCCATCGATTTGAAGAGATAGTTCGTTAGTGCAACAACTTTTCGGTGTGGCAATAGTTTCTTTTGTTTTCTTTAACATTAGCCTACAGCTTAAGGAACTTTGAATGTTTGGGTATCTCTCAGATACATTTGCCCACCCCCACAGGTCACCCCAAGCAGTCGACTGTTGTCGCTTTAAATAGCACTGGGCATGGGAACTATTTGAGTTGATGCTGTTGCTGATGTTGTTGCTCTGCATTCAAATTAGTGCAATCAAGTTATCTTGTATCTGCAACTGCAACTGCGAGTGCGACCACTTGCTGGCAATTGTATCTTTGTATCTAACACTTCAATTGTGGACTCTGGTCATTTTGTGGGAATTTGTATGCATGCGCAATTGTTGTGATCAAGTAAAAGGAAAAACTATTTAACCAAAGGAAATTATTAAAAATTATTGCCGACCCTCGGGTTGCCTACCCCCCTCCAACCCCTTCTTCCCAGGGCAAGGCGGGTGTACCGTGTGAAAAGTGCACCCTCGCTGGAAAACAATAAAGATCTAGAGACTAATGGCAAACAGTTTCCTTTCTCAGCGATACTTGGGCTACTTTTTGGTGGTTAGTTGCTCGCATATGTTATGCTTCAAGGCGCTTTCCAAGTCACCCGAAAGGTGCTCTATGGTTATGGACACGCAAATAGCTTTACATGATTCGTAAGTTTTGGGCAGGAGTTCTGGCAGCTGGTAGGTTCCTGGTGAGAAAACGTTAGTTGAGCGTGAAGTTAAGTTTCGTTCCTTTAAAGGGTTCTACGACTCGGTTGCCTATCGGGATTTTGATTGGATGTGGGTTGCTGGCAATGCAAGTTCATTGCCGCCGCCTTGTGAGCACCCTCGGGCACAATTCATTATGCTCTGTAATTGTAGCTCGTATGCGCCTAAAAGTAGACACTGTGCAACCCCAAAGTGCTGCGTCGCCAACACTCCCCGAAAAATAAAATAATGTCAAAGCCAAGAAAAAGGCAAAGAAAAAGTCTTAAAAGTATTGCACAAACAACTCAAGCTGTAACTTGGTGTGGCAAATGCAATGCATACCCGAAGACAGCCCATTCCAATAGAGCTCAGTCAGTCTACCGCCCCTCCCTCCGCCCCACCATACAGGACATAAGGGGTGACTGCCTGCCTCTGGTAAGGACATTTGGGCTTGTTGCAGCCCACTTGATGTTGCCTCACAGCGAGCGGGTTTTTAATTTTACAAAAATCTGTGGCAGGCGCTGGCAAAATCGCATTTCTTATACATTTTAACTGCGATTATAGCATCGTGATTCGTGATTCGTGATTGGTGATGGTAGCGTGATCTGGGAGCAAGAATGTGAAAAGTTCGTCAACCAAAAATATAATCCACTACACGTAAATTTGTATAATTGGAAGAACTTTTTGTAGTGTATAATCAAATATACATAAATATAAGATATTGAAATATAAACATACAAATAATATATAATTTAATAATGTAATCGTTTAAAGTCTTTCGTTTCTGAGAATATAAAATATAAAACAAAAGACTACAAAAATAATTAAGATTAGATTAAACCTAAATTTGTAGTAATAATAGAATATTAACATTCTTTAGCGTGAGTGTTACTTTATTCTTGTTCCGCGCTCAGCTCTAGCTAAAGATTGAGCTCGATGCTTGAGACAAAAGAAATTAAAAAGTGCATAATATGAATCTATAATACATAATAAAAAAGCTTAACAGCAGCAGCGTTCTCATCGTCGTCGTCATCATCATCATCTTCATCATCATCATCATCTCCGCATACTCAACAGAGCTGGTAAATAAAAGGGTTGGCTTGCTTCTGGCCGTTTTTGTTTTGATTTTATTTTTTTTTTGGCATTCGCGAACAACAAGAAATGCAAACAGAAAATAAAATTTTCGTTGAAAAGAAATTAAAAATCTGCAAGATTTGCATTTTGACTCAGACCCAGATGAGTAGAGTACAGTGAAGCCCCAAACCCAACCAACGCTGAGCCCAAAAGTAATATATTTATATTTTTTTATTGAAGTCTTCTCCTGTGCCGTGGAAAACTTTTGAGTGCTCACCTCAAAGTGCAGTGGCGTGGACTTTGAGAACTTGCGTGGGCGGCAGCTTCAGGCTATGATTATAATGAAATGGAGGGTACTGGGCAGTTCTTATAAATTTGTAGGTACCTTATACAGGTACTGCTCTCCAAATTGGTTCAATTTTAATTAATGAGCACAAAATTCCAAGCATAATTTGCATTCACATTCAACTCTGTCTCTCTTCTTCCCTACCCACTCTACATTTCCCCCTTCAATCTTTGGCCTTGCCATTATCTAAATATAATGGACCTGTTACTTGCGTCCGCTTAATTAAAAAGGAGGAACTCAACTCAACTGGGTCTGTATCTGGAGCTGTATCTGCTGGGCTTAGAATAAACACAATATGCTAAAGTTTTCTCTGCTTTTTATTTGTGCCTAGAAGCTGCAGCTCTTCCATTGAGTTTGCAGTTCATTGAAATCGCAGCACAAGCACAAGAAAATTCGCAAAGAAAAAGTGCAATTCATTTATTTGCGTTTCCTTCTTCAGTAAAAATATTTCTCTTCTTTCTTTTTTGTCTTTGTGTTTTGTATTTTTGCACATTTCCCCCCCGTTTTGGCCGGCACATCCTTTTGGGCAAGGAGTCAACTCAGTTTGCCGTCTGCAAATTCTCATCCTCATCCTCATTCATATTTATGGCCTTTGTGGGTTTTTGCCTGGGCTGCGTCTTCTGTTTCCCCTTTCACTGTCCGTATGCAATGCACTTGTCAAAGCTTAATTGAAGGCAAGATTGCAGCCTGACTCTGACTCTCTCTCTCTCACTCTCTCTGTCTCCCCGCTGGTTGGCTTTCTCTTTCTTTCGCTGATGCATGAATGCGACATATTTTCCCGACGACTTGGCAAAAGTAACTGCAACGTCGCTGCAGCGTCGCTCAAACAAAGTGAAAGCCAAAGAAAAGAAATTATTTATACCCTGAGCAGGTACACTGAGCGAAAGGGGAGTTAACTAAGTCAACTTACTGCATTATTTTTTAAAAATACGACTTGATTTCAGTCAATTTTAAATTAAATAACTTTGACTAAATAATTATATCGATAAATAATATATATATATATATATATATATATATATATATACATATAGATTAAGTATTTATTAAACTGTTTATTAATCTTTAGTTATTTCTAATTATAGTTCTTATTTGCTTTAGTTATATTCTATCTAATGATATGTAGTACTTCTATTTTCTGCTTGCACTTCAACTTATCAGCATTCCCAGGCTCTCTTTCTCTCTATCGCGACTTACACAAGTTTGTAACGTCACAGTGTAATGTGTATATGTGAAATTAGGACTTTTCTGCATTTCCAGCCTTGCATTGTTACAAAAAGAAACCAAAAATTAGACAAAAGTATAAATGGGCTGAGAACGATGCAAGAATGATGCCAAGGCGGGTTGAGCGACTCAGCAACAGTCGAAACCAAATAAGAAAAGCCAACGTCGAGGATGACGACGATGACGACGATGACGTCGACGCTGTCAAAGGAATGCAGTTAAGCACACAATTGACATTTGAAACGTCAACTTGGGCAACCACTCGAGCTGAAGAAGTTGCATAAAAAAGTGCCTCCGTTAGGGGTTTCCTACTTCGGGTCGCAAGTCAAAAGCAATGGCAGGCCAAGACCAAGGAGGGACGCGTGAGAAGAACAACGAAGCCTTCCTGGCATACACATATAGACACACACATACAACCATTACACACACGGCAAACGGCAAGCGGCTGCAGTTTATTTGCTGAGCAAATAAATTTCTATATGTGCGTCGGCAACGGAGCGTATGAGTTATCTTTCTTGTCGTGTGCTCTCCATTCTAAGATAATCAACAAACGGCGGCTGATGCTGAAGACTAACGATGTGCGCATATCTGATTGCAGTTTACTGTTGCATGCATCATTAAAATGTGTCTGTCTCCCCACTCTCCCCTCTGACTCTTACATCGCCCAGTTTCCATTTCCCATGCAGCAGAGCATTGCTTCAATTTCTTTTTATCCTACATACTTTGCTCAAGGTGCATCATCGAGTTGTGGGCGCAGTATTTGCATATGGGACAGTTGCATTTAATGTTCAGGAAGGGGGTGTGGGTTTCGAGGGGGCACTGAATGGAAAGACGCGCGAGAAGCCTTTTGAGCTGTGTGTCGCTGAACCGTAACCCACGAGTGAAGGTAGCAGAAAGACCGATGCAGGACACCGATGCACCTGTCATTGCCTTAGAATGTCCAAGTTTTAGCCAACCGCGTGCAGAGCGCTTTTAATTAATTATCACCAAAATTAATGACTGACTTATAATGAGTTAGATTTACTGACATTAAACTAATGTGACTCATAACTAAATCACAATCATACGATACATAATTTTGTCTACTTTTAATATTTAAATAACAGTTGGTTTGTTTAATTAATAAATGTTGTAAAGAACATCAGCTATTTTTTTGTTAATTACTAATTTATTTAACAACATATGTTCAATAATATTATTAACTTTTACTTCAATTTGTTAACTTTAAAGTTAATCAAATATTTGATTAAATTGATTGACTGAATAAAGAGTAAAAGTAAATATTAAAATTGATCAATAAATATTGCTCCTTTAAATGTTTCCAATTACTCTGAAAATAGTTTACGAATCATCTTGAGTTTTTATAATAAGAAATTGATATGGAATCCCGGCTAAAGATTAAAGTTTGTGTTGTGATACTTGAAATTTTCATGTGTTTCAAAGGGTATTTAACAGCATGTCATGTGAACATGCTTACTTGAGTCAGTTGCCGATTAACTAACCTGGAGACTAGTTTGTCGACAGGCTATTCACACACACACAACAGCACTCACACACACACACACACACACACCTATAGACGTAACATTAAGTGCAACGAAACCTCGTGAAGAAACAACTTTTGCTACATTTTTCAGGGCGCCCAAAAAAAAGGGAAAAAATTGTAGAAAGATATAGAGAAGTCAGCGAAACGAATGCTGAAAGGGTCGAGAAGCTGCAGCAATGGCAACAGCAGGAGTAGGGGGGACAGGAGGTGGCCACTAGGAACTACAGCGAAAAGTGCAAAGTTTTCAACTGCCTCTCACAAAAACACACACTCGCACATACATATTATTCTAACAAATAAGAGTGCGTTAGATTAACTAGGAGATATCCTGTAGACAGTTTTTACTCGACTTTTGAAAATAAATATTTCATTAAATTGCAATAAATAAATCTACTATTTTGACTGCTTTTAGTTAATGTTAGGTGAGTGAATAAGACAAAGGTAGTTGGCCATTCGATTTCAGATATATCTTCATTCACTTATGGCTTCATTATACTCCATTTCGACATGCTCTGCTTACAGGGTATCAGAAGTGGCGACTGCATACGCAACTAGGCTCCAGTTTGCAGCCAGCAATGCTAACGCTTTTGGCCTCCTGCCACTGCTACCTCCATCTCCAGGTAGACGCGCAAGGACTAACAAAATTTTCCAACGGCAGCGAAGAGAGCAAAAAAATGCTAGAAAGGAAAGGAAAATTGTGTTGCATATATTACGGCGTGCACACTAAAACAAAAGAAACTGCAGGGCAACTTTCTGTTGCAGCAACATTTTTCTTGCTGCCTGCCACAGCACAGCACAGCAGCCTGCAGCTTCTTCTTCAGTCTGCCACACTCGCCTCCCACCCTCCGCCCTCCACCCTCCACCCTCTTCTCGACGCTTGAGGCAACGCTACTTCTGAGTAAATTAACTGCATTTCTTTAGTGGTGCATGGTGCACCTCTCGTGGCGCATATTTGGAGGCTCGACTGTTGCCTGGCTGGAGGTTCAGGTCTCATTTACGTTTCCGTTTTGGCGCCAAGGCGTGTTAGCCTCCGCTACGTAATGGATGGCTAAATGGGAGTTGGGCGGACTGCGCCCAAAGGGTTGGCCCTGCCAGTTGCAAAACAAGTTTTACTTGTAGAAAACGTACTTTACATTCACATTAATTAATTAAAAATAAAATATAGAGAGAACGCGCCGCCTGCAGAAACCAAAAAAAAAAAAAAAGAAGAAAAGTGTGTAGTATAAATAAAGGGTGGCACTGCAGTCAGACGAAGGAGCTGAACAAGACGAGCACCACCACGATGTGGAGTGGGCAGGGGGTGGCAGCAACGGGAAGGGGATTGCCCAAAGTGAATGCAACGGATGCGAAGACATGGCAAAGAAGCATGGGCGAGCGGATGTGCCAGGGGTTGGGTCTGACTCAAAAAAACTTGATGACTGCAAAACTGGACTTTGGGGGCGTGCGCATAAAGCCAGCGACCAGCAGCAGCAGCAGCAACAACAACAGCAACAACAACAACAACAACAGCGAAAGAACAAAGGCAACAAAAACTCTTGGGGCTGGGGGAGAAGCTGGACAGGCTGAACGTAAACTGATGGAAACGGGGCAGGCGATTTTATTTTGTTGATTGTTTGATTTTTGCTTCACTCTCCTCACTTCAAGTCGCCGACGCTGAAGCCGCTGTCGACGTCGCTGCCGCGTAGGCATTGCATTTTGGCGCAGTCGCCTGTTGGTCATTGAAGGGTCTTCAGTGTAGCCTCAAGACTTTCTCTGTGTGGGTTGACGAGCTAAACGGAAGCGTGCGGTGCGGTGCGGTGCGGTGTGGTGCGATGGGTTTGCAACGTCGTCGAGGCTGTTGATGAAAAACGCACTCGAATTAAAACGACGTCGACCACCGCGTCGAAGAAGGGGAACAGGAGAGCAGGGGGAGGGGCGGGTGTCCGGGCTTATGCCAGCCGACCATTAGGGTTGGGGCATCTGGTACTGGACTCGGCTCAACTTTTTTTTGTGGCATGAAGTGCGTTTTGGCGAAGGAGTTGCAAGTAGAGAGGAGGGCAGGGGCGTCTCTGTAGCAACCCTGAGTCAACTTAGCGCCAATATTTGCATTGCGTTTGAGAAAAAAAGAGCAAGGGGAGGTTGGAAAATAAAATTAATGAGAAAAAAATTAAAGATTAAAAAAATAATAATATTAAACTTATATAGCATCAATTTTTATATAATAATATCTTCAATATACACTATATATTCTTTAATTACAATTTGTATTTATGATTTCAGTACGATAAATGTAAAATAAATATTTCTCTAAAATGTATAATAAATAAAAATGTAATATAAGATAATATCTTAGAAATTATCTTTCTCATTTGTTTACTTATTTATTTTTTAATAATGAAGTATACAATATTTATTCTTATTTATTAATTTTAATATTTAAATAATTAAATATCTTATTTGTTAATTTTTGTAAACAAATTTATTAACTTTAAAGGCAAGTAATTTGGAATCTACTCGGTTATGCAACAGTCCAATAAAATTTCCTGAATATTATATGATTTTTTTTTTGATAACTTGACTTCAATATGAATGGCATTTTGGCCAGATAACTGGTGAGGGCTTAAAGACCCCTTCTGGCTGATTATCGTGACTGGCGATGGCTTAAGCTGGAATCGGTTCTAACTTGGGCAATGCAGTCTAACTGCTGTTGCACCAAAAATAATGCACACACAAGTGCAGTCTGATCAGAGGTGGGGCAGCTGCAATTGCAATAAGGTGTGTGGGTGGGACAAGGAGGGGAGGGGGGGGGCAAACAAATCGTGCTGGGCAGCCCAGCATATTGCATTTTACAAATCAAACAAAAAGAAAGCGGAAGCAAAAAAAAAACAGAAACAAAAAACGACGCTATAAAATGCAGAAGAATGACGGAGGCACTGTGTCTGCAGCTCGACCAAAAGGACAATGCACACACTCTCGCACACACTCACACACTCGCACACACACACATACGCACATGCATGCTCTGAGGATGGCACAGGACACAAGCTCAGGCTAATATGCATTGCACATGCAGCCGGGTAACAACTGAAGGTGTGGCGGGGTGGTAAGCAAAGGAGGGGGAACGAAACTTTTTTCATGACTGTTTCGCTGTTGTTTGGCTTTGGCTTTGGCTTGGACTGGATCCGGGTACGTGTGTGGGTACGGGCTTGAATCTCCGGGTTGGTCCTGTTGTTTGCCAAGCCAAATGCACCCGATGCAATTTTTTCGGCGCAATATAGACGCAAGTCCTTGCTGCAATCAACTTTGCCGCGAAGTATGGCGAATGGGGAAGGAGAGGGTAAGGGACGGGGATGGGGCGGGGACGGGGATGGGGCGCTTCGCCAAGTCAATCAGTCCAAAAAGTCGCAAAAGCCAAGCGCCTCGACTCGTCTCCTCGTCTCGCTAAAGTACTTATTATCCTTGTATGTTGCGCTGCCAACGAGAAAAATGTAAAAATGCAATATCGAATGCATTTGGAGGCAACCAACCCCTGCCCCCGCCCCTGGCTGTGGCGCAACTAAACGCACAGAACTGCAGGCGCAAAGAAATGCAGGCACAAAAAAAAAATAAAAAAAATAGAAGCAAAGTGGAAATGATTTGCAATGGCAAGCGGAGGCGTCTCTCATTTGGAGGCAGGCAACTGAAACAACTGAAAGCCCAGAGATTTTCAATTAAAAGGAATTGCTGCTCTATGTGGATTTTTGTGCTTATTAGGCGCCCATTCTACATACTAACGGCTAAACCTAACCCGAACCCAACCCTCTTCTTATCATCTCGCCACACACTCGAAATGCCTGTCGCATTTGGTAATCAATTTCAGTTGTTGTCTGTCGACTGTTGTTGTGTAGACAATCTTTGCTAATAAGCTGCCAACCCACCTCGCTTCCCACCTCATGTATCTCTCAGATGCAATCCACAATGCATAACAACGACAGTATTCTGTGTTCTGTATTCGGAATTTTCTGCTTTGCGCTGCCAAAATGCATTCGCTGTTTGCTGTTTGCTGTTCACACCAAAATGCTTAGAATGCCGCATTTCAATTAGGACAAGCTATCGCGAGCTCTGCTTACCACAAGGATTAGTTTCCTGATTATCTCTGGCAACAAATCAAAAAAAAAAGATGCCATAAGGGGGTAAAACGAGTTTAATATATTGCTGACAATCATTTGCCTAGACCATAGATTTGTCGACTACCTAAGAGAATGCACAAATACGTAATATTCATATGCGAGGATAAATATTTATTGAGAACTTTTTGTATTGTTTGCCTCACATTTAGATCGAAAGGGATTTCAGATAGAAAAACTAAGATAGTTAAACTGAACTAGCAGTACTTCATTCTAATTAAAATGTTTAATAATATGTAGTTTAGTATAACATAAATAAGTGTAATTCCTTTATATATTTGTTGTTATAATTAATAGTTACAATTTATGAATATAGTAATCTATACAGAAATAAATTATGCATACTTTATGCCATCTTTCAGCTAAATATCTTACTCTCCCTCTATGCATCTCTTTCTGCAATAGATAGATAGATAGATAGTATGTGTTTTGGTTCGTCGAAAATGTATTTTTCTATTTAGTTTGTCAGCTAATTCCCTGAGCCTCAACAGCATCGCAAATTGCGTTAAAGTTGTTGTAGTGCCGAAATATTCCTCGATAAACACACAACAATAAAACGAACAAAGACCAAGGGAAACGGACAAAAACTATGCAAAAATGTAACAAAAACAGGCTAAAACTAAAGTCGGGGAGAAACTCTTTGACAAAGGGCAGGTAGCAGCCTAAAGAACTGAACTGAACTAAACCAAACCAAACCGAACCGATCCCAAATGAAGTTGAATGAATGATGCTGGCTGGTGATACACCTGAATGGTCGGTCAAAGGTCGAGGCAAAGAATTCGCATTGGTTGTAATGCAAAATAAGCGCAAAGGATTAAACAATGGAATGGATTTTCTCAATACCCAAGTGCAGCCCTTCAGCATTCGACACTCGAATGACAAATGATTGACAAAACCATTTGAATGTGTGAGAAAATCTGCTGTTTTTCCTATGTTTTCCTTAGGAAAAGTGCAGACTTTTACTTTCAGAGTCCTTTGACAGCTGAAAATGGAATTCCTTTTGCTGCGATTTTATTGATATGCATTCAGCTCATTTCTGCATTTATTGTTTGGCTTTTGAATGCTGCATCTTTCGGATCTTTTGACACATTTCAAGACTCACAACGGGTTCATTGTTTGAATGGGTTAATTTGTATATTTAGCTGAGAGTGGGTTTCGTTTGTCATGATGGTTTGATGTTTGCTCCCTCCCCAAATCGACAGCTGCTACTTGATATCTTGAGGCAATCTCACCTGGCTGACTATTGGGATCTCGCCTCAAGTATCTTATGGATGCAAAGTAGCTGGGCAATGATTTGTAGCTGCATTATTGAAGCATTATTGAGGCAGTGACTGCCAGCATTAGAACATAAATCGAATTAATCGCTAAGTCGCCACAGACAATGTGTGGCACGTTCGTCCTGCTCGATTTTGCACCTTTTGCGGTGAACGAAAGATAAAATGTAAAACGCAAATCATACGCCAAAGTCGGCATCATCGTAATCGATATGCGCCCGCATCCCTAAGATGCCCATAACTCATGGCAATGTGCAAAAGTGCATGTATCGCATATCCTGCCCAGGTCCTTTGTTTGCCAAACTGAAAGATGCAGTCGGAGCAGCCTGAATGCTTCCTTGCCTGCCCATCCACGTTCCTCCGCTTAACCTTTTGGCTTTTGTTTGAGCAGCGTCATCTGGTGTTGCAATCTGTTTTCCACATCCTCCATGATTAAACATTGCCAAATGCAGCCAGCCAAAGACAGAAGACATTGCATCGATATCAGGTGCTCGTTTTTGGCTCCTGCTGCCATTCTCAATCCGGAATCCTCATCCTGTTTCTGCTTCTGCCTCTGTTCCCGCTGCTGCAGTCGGCGCGTGTCTATTTGTGGCCAACTGTGATTTGTTGTCTGTGGCTTTGTCTGTCTAGTGCCAAGGCCTTTTGCGTCAGCTGTGGCACCATCATGTGCCACGTGTGCCTGACCCAATTACCACCAAGAGATGTATCTTTTAGGTTTATTTAATTAAAGTTACATACCCTAGCAACGTAGACGCATTATCATTTAATTGACTTCAGCCGAACTACAAGACTTTCTTTCAAAAATGCCAAACAAATAACTTAACGCAATTTCGTATAAATAAAGAATAAAGCAAGGGAAACTACCACAATTTACTGGCTATAAACTAAATAAATAGAATTTATAATTAAGAGATAACGCTGAAATTATGTATTGATTGATTGCTTTAAATATAAGTTAATAAATTGTATAAGCAATTATTGAAACAAATCAAGCACTATCTTTCTAGCTCAAGGCTCAAGTCTAAGTAATTTAAGATAGTTATTTTTATACCATTGTAGAGGGTATTACAATTTTGTCCCGAAATGTGTAACGCATGAAAGCAGACATGTTCGACCCTTTAAAGTATATATATTCTTGATCAGCATCAATAGCCGAGTCGATATAGCCATGTCCGTCTGTCTGTCTGTTTCTATGCAAACAAGTCTCTCAGTTTTAGAACTATCTAGATGAAACTTGGTACAGATCAATCTTTTTGCTGCAGGCAGTACATATTTTGGAAATGGCCGGATGGGATCACTATATCATATAGCTGTCATAGTAACTATCGGTCGAAAATTCTACATTTGTATGATAAACTTTTTTGTTTTTCAAAACATTTCAACCAAACTCGCAGATTATGCATCTGGTCATGTATTATACCAACTGAACAAATTGCATATAAATCGGATGACTTTAACATATAGCTGCCATAGGAAAGATCGATTGAAAAGTGGATTAGGATTCTGCAAGGGTATGAAATCTTTGGCGTGCCAAAAATAACAAAGAAAACTGACTCAGGGCACTCTTCTTCTTTCCTTTATGTATGTATATTAGTCACAGTCGATTTATTAACAGGGTAGTGTCTAGTCCATACGCCTTCAGCTTATCATTCTTGTGCAATACTTTGGCGTCTGTAGTTGCTGCATTTTAAATTACCCGCTTGATTATTAACATGTCACTTTGGCCCAAATACACAGTCTGAGCTTCTTCTGAGGTACAGTACGAGTAAATGCAAATGCGAGACGATTTCAAATGAAAGTGGAGTACTATAAATTGGGCTGGCATTAAAACTGAGTGGAAACTGGAGGCATAAGTTCATATCAAAGTAATTTCAATCATAAAGAAAACTGTTGTAGTACTAGTCGTAAATGCAAAGGCCAGAGAAATGCAAAAGCTTTTTAATTAAGCGCCTCAAAGTCGCCGCTGCGATGTCCAAAGAAACCAGGCAAAACAGAAAAACGACAAAAAAATGGAATACGAATCAAGTAAAATCACGAAACTGTTATTATTATAATCATGAACATCTGCAACGACGTCGTCTATGAATCCCTCAGAGTCGGGAGTAGGCAACGCCTTTGTGGCGTCCATTTCAACTCTTGTCGCCTACTTTGTGATTACAATTCTTCTTTTCATTAAAATGAGAAAAGAAAAACAAAAAAAATGCATTTTATTATTTATTTGTTATGCTTACTTTTGCTTGGGTTTTTTAATCAAACTGTTATCTCTGTGCCGACTACAATGGAAACGGTTGACGGTTGGTCAGACGAGTCGAACTGGAACTCACTTTAAGATTGCCACGTTCTTATTGGTCCCCAGGCCCAGACACCCACAACAACTACGACAAGAACAACAACACGCACACTTGATTGAACGATGGCAAACAAGATAAGATACAATGAAACGAAATGCAGCGAAAACCAACGGCGAATAAGAATACCTCACACGAACACACACACGCGCACAATTAGAAAGAGTCGGCAATAGTGGAACGAACTAACACAACGACAAGAAAGTCGGTAAGTGGCAGCGAAGAAAACTCACACCAGCAAAATTTGAGGAGAACCACTACAATGGCAAATTCGCCGCAGCCGAATGCCGAAAGCCGAAGTTATGACGTTGCCGAAGACAAACATTGTTGTGGCGAGCGTGTTTCCCCTGCTCAACGACGTCGTCATCGTTGTCTGCCCGCATGTGACGTCACGTCTCAAGAAGCGCTCAAGGAAACGCAACGACCTTCAACGATTGAGCCAAAGCAACGCGAAAGAAGTCGCAAAGGAATGAGCGCAAATAACGAAGAGACGAAAGACTCTCACGCTCACTCACTCTTATGCTCTTGCCTGCGCTCTCACTGCTCGCAGTTCTCTCTGTTTCTTTCAGTTTGCTTAGCACTACTCAAGATACGCTCTCTTCGTCTCAGACATGTGTGGATCTGGAACTGGAATGGGAACTTGAGTTGTGCGTTTAGTACAACAACGCGCTCTGTATCTTGTAGTTCGTCGCGCAGAGTCGTAGATATATTTCGGACTGTCGTTGCTGTGGATTAACTCTAATTTATTTTTGATTGCTGCCAGGGGAGCGACTAAACGTAGCGTAAGTAAAATGTGCAATTATCTTGAGCGATGCTTTGGTCTTTTGATTTCTGTTTCGAATATCGGAAACGTAAGATAAGCGTCGTGTTCGTTCCCATGGGGAGCTTAGTTGGCGATCTATCTTCAGTCTGTCCGTCTGTCTGTCCGTCTGTCTGTGTCCATATGCTATTGAAGTGGGCGTTTTTCTTTGCAATTAAAGAGGCGTTTTATTAATAAACCAAGTGGGAATTCTGATTCCAAGAGCTGGCAGTCAACCAAAAAAGAAAAAAAATGTTAAAAGAAGCAAGACCCGTTCAGAAGAAATAGTGTCAAAGCAGAAACAATAAAACAATTAACTGATGCCAGGCTGCTAATGAAGCGTAAGTATGTGTGTGTGTGTGTGTGTGAGTGTGTGAGTGCGAAGCCAAGGGCAAAGATCGATGGAAAACTAAAGAACCACGATAAAGCGCAACAGAGAAACGACGATCAAGTGGGAAAACGAAGACCAAGCGCCGCCACTGGCGTCTCAAGCTGCGGGCACTTTCCTGGCAATAGCGATGACTCAGTGGGAAGCGATAAATATCAAGAAGAGGCAACAGGAGGAAAACAAGCCTGAGAGCAAGTGAGAGAGACAGACAGAGAGAGAGAGAGAGAGTGTGTGCCAAGAAACGCGTATCAGAATGAGAATCAAAATAGAATGAGCAAAAAGCGGGCGCTTAAGAGGAAAGCAGCAACAAAGGCGACGACACTTGAATCTTCAGATCTCTACTGAAAGAACCCAATAATGTTTACATATGCATTTTTAGGGGGGATAACTGAGAGTGAACAAAGACAGGGAGAAGGGGGAAATGGGATATGTGCAACTCTTTGTGGTACATTGAACTTCTCGGCTGCAGCTGAAGTTGCAGATGCATAAATCAGTTAAATTACGAGCACATTCGCTTGACCAACAAACTCATTATTGCTGCCAATTCTCGTGCAAGTGTTTGTCTAACTGTTGTTATTATTATTGTTATTGGCAAGTCGCAACGAGAGAGAGAGAAAGGGCGCAACAGAGACAGAGACAGCGAATGAACATATGCAGGCAAAACGAATAATACAAAATAAAAGAGGCAGCTGCAATTGAATTACGAATCAACAACAAGACACACACACACAGTTAAAGAAAGGCGCACAGGCGGCCAGAGACGTAAGAAGAGGAAACGTAAAAAGGAGATGACAATACCACTGCATACGAACCAAAAGGGACAAGAGGGAATGAGAATGACGATGGCAAAATCGAGTGAAAAATGTTGCAAGGCACAACAAAAACAAGTAAGCAGGATCAAGGACACGGGCAGGCCACAACCACAGTTACTGCCACATGTGGCGAGTTCAAAGCGAGGAACGAGAAATTGTTACACGTCGCACGGGGCGAACGAATGTTCAAGAGAAAAGAAAAGCCAGATTAAGGACCAGTTCCCAATTCCTTTGTTGTAGTTGTTATATGAGTTCTCATTTCTTTTTCTCTTTGCTTTGTTGTTGTTTTTGTTAGGTAGGATTTTGGTAGGTAGTTATTAGGGTAGTTCGGTTAGTTCGGGTAGGTAGCTGAGGTAACTGCGGATCGCAGGAAACGAGTGGCGAAACGTAAGTGCAAAACAAGAGGGAATCAAGAAATATGGTAAAAGGACGACCAATGGATGCATGCATGGATGAATGTGATGGATAAGGATGATAGTTAATGGTTCGGCGAGAAGTGAGACCAAATTACTTATTGAGCCAACTGCAGTGCTGAGCGTACAGTGGTGAAAAAGTGCTCAAAAGATTGCCAAACAACAAAAATGATCGTAGAAACTGACATTGATGGGAGTTTATGGAGAAGATATCTGATATTTTCTATTATAAATTAGGATTTACTGATGGGGAAAAGATTATGACATAAATGTTTACAAATATCTGATCTATACTATAGTGAATTGGCGCAAAAATAATCCTTATATCTTATATTTTTAATTCTGTAAAAAATTGTACTAATCGGAATAGCTAACGAGTTGAAATTGTCTTTCTATTAGATATAGTCAGGGGATAGATATAGAAAGATTGCGAATTTAGTACTGGTGTCATTTTAAATTGTCCTCTAACAATTATTTTAAAACTTATCTTGAATAATATAAGCGCAACTCATTGCCGTTCTGTTTATCTCTCTCAAAATTTACCCAGAAGTACTTTAAAAATAGGAAAGCATCAATTATATTAAAATTTAGGTCGTTTACGATTAATTCTGAAACCGAAATGATGTAACAGATCATTTTGAGGCATTCGAAATGATTAATTGATAATGTTGTCGCGTGTTATTAAATTCCACATTATTTTCCTTACAGGCATTTGTTGACATTTGAATTTTGTCGACGCTCAACTGGATATTAAATGTGACACCACAGCGAAACACATACGATCGTTACAGCAACTTCATCAACAGGGGGGAAAGGGGAAGACAACAGGACGGGAACACTCGAGTCTGACTCCGGCTCAAATTCCGATTCCTATTGCGGCTACTGTCGAGGGGGTTGAAAATTTGAAAGAATAAGTGCAGCTGAAATGCTCGACGAAAGGGCGATCCTGTGAGGACGAGAACGAGAACGAGGACGAGGACGAGAACGAGGACGTGTCCCTGCCTTATCAGCCATGCGTTGCCAGCATTGCCAGCTGAATTGCTGAGGGTTAGAAGCGAACCACGCGCCAGACCTTATTCCCTTTGTGCAGTTCTTATCTTAAAGCTTGCGAGGTTCGAGGGTGACGAAAAAAGAGCAGATGTTCAGAGAGGAACCGCCGAGCTGACGAGTCAACAATTAGAGCTCGAAAGTCGATAAAGAGGGAGAAGAGGGAGGACAAAACGCGTGCTCGGCATGCGCAAGGAATTGGAAGTAAACCTTCCTCCTCTTCCTTAAAACTACTATATACCTAGCTTTCAGTTTCGTGTTTGAAACTCAACAAAAATTTGTTAGTTTAGAATGTCGGCGGATAAACATTTAGAAATTGTAGAATTCAACTTGGCAGATGAGAGTGTGGCTAAAACAAAAGCAGCAGCGGCAGCAGTTGACGAGAAAGCCCCAAAAACATTTAAATCATCGGAAAAAGAGAACTGTTATCAGCAATTGCCGCCAGGTGGAGCCACAACGACGACTGGAACAATCTCAACTGGTGCAAAGGCAGAACCAGCCACGCCCAGCAATTCGACAGTGCGATCCCAGGATGCAATTGACGGGATGGGCAATGGGACGGAGCTTAAGTTACAGTCGTATGTGAATGGGAACGGGAATGGCGTCTACAAGATCATCAAGACGCTGGGCAAGGGCAATTTTGCAAAGGTTAAGCTGGCCTTGCATGTGCCGACGGGTCGGGAGGTGGCCATTAAGGTGATTGACAAGACGCAGCTGAACACGAGCGCCAGACAGAAGCTATACCGGGAGGTGAGGATCATGAAACTGCTGGACCACCCGAACATTGTGCGGCTTTTCCAGGTGATCGAGTCGGAGCGCACGCTCTACCTGATCATGGAATATGCCAGTCGGGGTGAATTATTCGATCATCTGGTGAAGAACGGACGGATGAGGGAACGGGAGGCTCGTGTCATCTTTCGCCAGCTGGTTTCGGCCATTCAATATTGTCACAGCAAATTTGTTGTCCATCGGGATCTGAAGGCAGAGAATCTGTTGCTCGATCAGCATATGAACATTAAGATCGCGGACTTCGGGTTCGGCAACACCTTCAATCCTAACGCACAGCTGGAGACCTTTTGCGGCAGTCCTCCTTATGCCGCTCCAGAACTCTTTATGGGTCGAAAGTATGCGGGACCTGAGGTGGATGCCTGGTCCCTGGGCGTGGTCCTCTATACCTTGGTCAGCGGTTCGCTACCCTTCGATGGCGGCACACTGAAGGAGCTGCGGGAACGTGTGCTACGTGGCAAGTATCGTGTTCCCTACTACATCTCCATGGACTGTGAGAATCTCATGCGCAAGTTTCTCGTGCTCAATCCGGGCAAGCGGGCCACGTTGAATGCCGTCATGAGCGATAAGTGGATCAATCTGGGATACGAGGAAACGGATCGTCTGCGTCCGTATCGAGAGATGCCATTGGAGCTGCAGGACGCCGTCAGATTAGATCTGCTTGTCAGCATGGGCTACAAGCGTCGCGACGTGGAGGCGTCTCTCAAGGCCCAGGCCTTCGACGATATCTACTGCACCTACATGCTGTTGGGCGTGGCAAAGCCTCGCAGTTCCCGCCACACAACCGCAGGGTCCGTTGTCTTGGAGAGTTCCGCTTCCACTTCCGGGACAGCTTCCTCTTCTAGCTGTGGCCAGGAGAAGAGCCTGACGTCATCGAATCGTCCTCTGCCGCCGCGTGTCGCCAATGCGCTTGCCACGTCGAGCCCTGCAGCTGCCACAGCCTCCGTCGCTTCGCCTACTGCTGTCGCTGCCCCCTCAGTAAGCGCCGCTCCCCCTGCCAAGCCCACACGTCGCACGCCCGCCCGAAAGGTCACCGGTTCTGGTAGCAGCTCCAGTAGCGCCCACGGCCGCAATCGCTCCCCGCAGACGCCGCAGAACAAACGTGCCATTAACACCAATGGTGCAGGATCAGCAACAGGAGCAGGAACTGGCGCTGCAGCTGCAACTGGAGCCGTGGATGTGAAGCCAACGCTGCTGAGCACGCAGCGGCAATTGGCCCAGGCACAGAAGTTGGCCAACACGCCACAGCGCTTCTGCTACCAAGGCTCGGGCCGACGACCCACGACGCTCTACGAGAAGGCAGAGCCGGCGACCACACCCACATCCTCGCTAGCGGCGCGAAAGTCGCCCACAGATCGTCGCATGCCGTCGGAGCGTCTGCAGATTGTCAATGGCCAGTCGGCAGTTGGAGTGGCACAGGCGCTTGCCACACCCACGCCCACGCCAACCACCCGCCCCTTGCCGGTTGACAAGTCTGGCGACAAACACTTTACACGCAGCAACGTAACGCGGGCGACCTTCCACTTCGGCCAGGGACGAAGCGGAAAGCATGGCAGAAGCTCCACAAATAGCGAGGAGGATGGCTACCAGGTGCCTCCTTTATCCGCAGATGACACGAAGCCCGCTGCCCGCATCGGATTCTTCTCGAAGCTGACGGCTCGATTTGGTCGTCGTGTGATTCATCTGAATGAGAAGGATTCTTCCGAGCAGCGCAAGAACTTGACCAAGTAGCATTATCACAAACACACAAACACACAAATATATATATCGTTAAGATGGAAATTGCCTCTCGCTGTACGCTGTTCAAATGTCGCCAAGTAATTGGAAAGTACAAAAAAACACCTATAAAACATAGACAAAAATAATATGTAAGAATGAACATCAAGTGGAAAAACTCGTCGTGAAATATGTAAACTGCTCTTTAGAACCATAAGTGATAGTAGAGTATATACTTAGTACGTATATATATATATATATATTTTATAATCTGATTAGCACACACCATACATCCACATATACATGTACCAGAAATGTATAAGTGATGACTTTATGACGACTTTGCAATAAACGTTTATTCAAATTGAAGTGATTCAAGCGATCGACATCAGAATTATTCCAATTGGAGTTTTAGATTCCTAAGAAATTATTGTATAAAAAACTCTTACAAATATTGATAATGGAGATATAAAGCGGTATTAACACAAATACTATAGGTAAAAATGGATATGAAAAGTAAGTTGAAAATCCGTGAATGTCTACGCTTATTTCTCAGGCCTTCATGAAAAGTGTTTTTTTTAGAATTTTGATTTCAATTTTAGGAAAACGATCATGAAGCCGTGTCCACATCTAGTCTGCACATTCACTGTTTTAAATAAGCATTTATAGTTTAACATTCACAGTCTTAATCCAATTGAAGTTTTACTCGAGATCGCGTCAATTGGAAAATTCTCAATTGCCTAGTTGGAAAATAAATGCAGCACAACAAACTGTACAGTGACTGCTAAACAGTTTTCGCACAGCAATTTCTCGCGTGCTGTTCTCACATTAAATTAGCTGTGGGAACAGGTGGGAATGCTAAAAAGGTGGGACGTTGGCAAGTCGGGTTGAGGGGCAACTGGCACAACACGAAACCGCAATCATTTTGCACTATTTGAAATTTGTTAAACAGCAATCGCAACAACAACAACAAGAACAACGCGAAATAAACTACTTGGACTGGTTTAATCGAGGCGTAGGCGTTGAGCGGCGGAAGGAAAAGGCGTTCACACTGCCATCGACAACAACAACAATATCCGGGAAATTCCGCAGAAGGGCCATTGGATTTTATGGTGGGAACGAGACTGGCAACTAACTAACTTAAGGGTGGACTAAGGACTTTGGACTTATTGGACTCCCATTGACAGCGGAAGTAGAGTGTTTAAATTGTAAACGGAAGTGTTGGCGGGCCAACAGGTAACATAAATTATAAATTATAAAAAAAAGGAATACTAAAGAAATGCATTAAAATGTGTTTTCAATATGGCACCAGATGCGTTCGCTCTATTTGCCTGCAACGGGGGAGGAGAAGAAGGAGCAGCAGGAGGACCAATTGTTTGCCCAAAGGGGACCCGATAAAAAATCGAAAACAAATAATAATAGAATAAATAGAAATAGAAGTGGCACTGCCAACAATGCGAGTAAATATATTTTAAGTGAAAACGCACACGGGCCGTTGATTAGATACTCGTATTCTAGATACAGATACAGATAGCTGGCTGCAATCGCGGTTTATCAGGAACTGAAGTGTGCACAAGATTTGTCTAATGCGATATGACAAATAGCGACCATATACCGATTAGATAAGCCACAAAAAAAAAAAACTATAACAAATCTGAAGCAGACAGTCCTGAACTTTATTCCATTACCCCTAGAAACAGGCAACGTTAACATTAAAGCGGAAGTTCCAATAAGAAGGCGTCTACGTAATCAGTAACGTCTTTTATGGCCGAAAAACAAAGGCTAATTTGTGGCAAAACTCTGGAAAAACGAGCATGTAAATGAAACCGAACAATAAAGCCGCCTTCTCCTCTCACAAAAAATTAAATGAAGTCAAAATAAGGAAAACAAATATTAACAAAAGAACATTCGGATTACATTTCCACTTACAGCAGGACAACGTCTTTGGCAAAAGGACTACGGGATTGCAGGACTCTTGAACAACTAATTGAGGGTGGATTTCTGTCTTTAGTATTGGCCCTCAAGTGTCTGGCCAACGCCTTGAGTGTGACTTGTGGGTCGTTCGCCCACAAAAATTATGTCAATAGCCTCCAAGCAAAAGTTTCTTTTGGGTACGATTTTGTAGTGTGCGCATTATGAGTGTGTGCGGGGTGCGCGGGGTGTGCGGACTGTGCGGGGTGTCTATGACAAAAGGTTGCCTCAAAACTAGAGTTGGGAGCGTGACGTGTTGCTTTTTTGTGTCACCAGAACGCATAACTCTATGGGATGTCATTGCGTTTAAATGATTAAATTGAAATTCCTGAAAGCTTGTGTTGATACTTATTAATGTTGTAAAATATAAAATAAGATCTAATAAAAATGTAAGTAATTTAAAAAATGATTTAAACATATGTTCTTTAGTCCATTTCTGTATTATTATTAACAAAACTTATTAAAGCAAGGTAATAAGTAAATAACAATTTTGCAAAATCAATTTTCACTTCGTTTAACCATAAAATATTAAATAAAATAAATTTTAGTTCGTCATACTTGTTCAACTCATCATATTCATTCATTTCATTTATGACTAACAAATAGTATTTATATCAAATATCAAAAAAAAAAAATAAATAGTACAGTTCTTTTTTTAAAATAATTATTTTTTTATATAAATAAAACTGGGAAAAGTCGTGCCTATCGTCTTTAATTATCTTTGATTCGTGTTTGTGTCGTGCTCAGAAAGCAACTGTCACGCACTCATCTCTAAGGCAAATGCTTAACTGTCACCGCGGTTTACCTTTTTTTCTTGGCGCTTTTCAATTGTCTGGTCTGGGCAAATATTTGAAGAAATGCAAGAAGAAAGCATAAATAAGTGTGGCCAGCTTAAGCGGTTGTTAATGTCAAGTGGGGAAGGTCGCCGAGGTTGATGTTGAGATTCGCTTTGATTTCTTTTGATACACTCGTACTTCAGCTTGTTTTGCGGTCATTTAAGACGAACATTTTCTAGCAACTTGGCCCAAAGGGTCGTATTTGCATTGTGCTTTTCTCGCCAGCCAATTAGCCGCATTCGTTTTGGCAGTTCTTTTCAGTTGCTCAGTTTTTCAGTTGTTCAGTTTTTTTCCTTTTTGCCTTCTTCAGGCTACGCTTAATTAAGGCTGAGCATATTTGGCGCTTCTTTGGTACGCCTTAGTTTCGAAACTATTTTGTTTCATTTTCCGCCTGAATTAAGCGTTTAATAGTTTTCAGTTATCAGTTTTTCCCTCTACGGTATTAGGAGTACGAGTAGTTTTCCACATTCACCTACGTCGATTTCGTACTTTTCTTGCTCAAGTTGCAAAAGTTTTTCTTATTGGAATGGGACGAACGTCCTGGGGCTCCAAAGTTGACTTACAGCTTTTTTGTGGTCTTCTGGCAGTTAATCAATTTTTCTTCTTCTTTTTTTATGCCATTTTTTGTCTATGGGTTGTAGAAAAGTTTATTATTTGAGTGAAGGAGACGTTCGAGAGGGAGAGTCTGTGGTTTGTTGTTGGCCAAAAACTTTTAATTAAGAAAACCTTGAAGTGATTTATTGATTAGCTTTCCCCTCGCCCGCTGCCCCGTTCTCTCGTAAAGTTGCTAAAGCTAAGGAAATTTCAGCCCCTCCCTAGCCCCAGACCCATATAAAGTGAACAACCAATGAAATGTCGACTCGCCTTGCAAGTTAATCAGTGCTCTGAACGGCGGCGGCCAATGCGTTTAATGAAAGATAAGTGACTGGGCGAGTGTAGGGGAACTAAATCGTAGCAGACGTGCAAGGAGGGGGGTCGGGGATGTCGGGGGAGGGCAGCGAAGAGGCACCCAAGCGACGACAAACGGCAAATACGAAACGCGGCGAAATCAATTTGAGAGTCAAAAGAAGACGGGCGAATTGACGCCAAGCAACGTGAAGCGACATTGACTGAAGAGCGAGGGGAGATCTAAGCGAAGCGGAATTGTGTAGGGGGGTTGGGGGTGGGGATCCACTTTAGTCTCGTTTCGCTAGTGATTCGCCTAGGCGTGCTGCTTATGGAAGCGCAAAGAAATACACCCACAACACACACACACACACACACAGACACACTCACCGTCACAGTCTGCCCATAAAGCGTAACGTTAACTTTGTTGAAGCAACAACAACAACTACGATTACGACGGCAACAACTTTTATACATTACGAATTGCTGAGTATTATTATAATTTGAATTTTTGTCTCTTTTGCGTGGCCAATACGCGGCAAGAAATAAAACAGAGTCCACAAAATGGTGCCTATTTCCGGTCTGGCCAACAAGTTATCAGCTCCTCGTTTTTGGCCCCCTCTTTTGGCCTGTGTCGTCCATTACACGGCCAATGCCCCGCTCTGCTCCGCCCAACTTCGTTTTAATTGTAATTATTATACAAAGTTAATCAGCACCTGAAATCAGTGCGTAGTTTTCCCTCACAAGTGCACAGTTCTTCGTGACAGTTGAGCTCAGCTCGTGAGGCAAGCTGGCAAAGCTGGCAACTTGAAGCGGATGTGTTGCCAGGGAGTGGGAACTGAACAAAAAAGCGGAACTACTCTTGAAAGATTTGCAGTTGGACATTGGGCCACCTTCGGGTTGGACATTTGGTCACTTTGCCCCGTGCTATATGCCACGTCTGTCTGTCTGTGTGTCTGTCTGTCTGTCTGTCTCTCTGCGGCTTTTCAGCAGCATCGGAACTTTGCTTCATGGGCGACGATTTTACCTTTTGTAGCTGCTCTTGTTATTGTTGTTGCTTTCTCGCATATTATTAACTTTCCTTTCGTTCTTGCTGTTGCCTTTCATAAATATGTATTTATGTTGCATTCCCCCTTTTGGTGCGTGCTATATGCCGCAGTGCCTTTACGACCTGTTGTGTCCCCCTTGTCTGGGTGTAAGCTTAAGGGTTAAGGGTGTGTCACTTGTTGGTGCCGCTGCACGTGGGAACCAAATTGTTGTTACCACTTTCAGTCAGCTCTGATAGCTATTAAGCTTCCGCCTTACTGCTTATGCAACAACAACAACAACAACACATATGTAAGGAAATGCATCTATATATTGCTATATACATACTTTATATGGAAGTGAGTGAGACTCTAACGAGTTAACGCCAAATTGTTCCAGAATTGGCCAGTGTAATGCGATGCTTCAATGATTTTGATATGTGAGACACGAGCATGGACAGTGAACAATAAACATAGAGATCGAGACTAGAACCTCGAAATCGGGTTTGAGGGGTGCTTTTTTTTCAAATGCACTTGTTTTAAACTAAATAATTAATGGGTTGGTGTGGTGTAAGGGAATGTTTGCTACAACTCTATGACATATTCTTATATTTAAACGTATATTTAAAAAAAAACAAACACACCTGTTTGTAATTTTGTATAATATTTATAAAAAAATGAAGCAGTTTGGGCAACAAGTTAAAAAAAGGTATACAAAACTAATGATAATATCTTTAACTACAATAATAATAATAAGCAATATTTATATTTAATTTTATTCGAATAATCATTATTGATGTATTAAATGTGATTAATTAAATTTTAGAAAATAATAAATATTTATACATCGCAAATAAGAGTTATGAAATTATCTGGCTGAATGGGAAAATCTTAGATATATTATTTTTGGAATGGTTTATTCTGGTAATAGGATTATATTTTTTATTATTTATTATAAAACATATTTTAGCTCTTAATTTTGATTTAAAGAATAAAGAAAACATAAGAATTTATTTTAATTTGATGATAGTAATTAACAAATATTTTTTTATATTGAACTGTATATTTTAAAAACAATAGTCGTTATGATCTCTGATTTGAAAAAACGATATAAAGTCAAATTGAATCGTATAAAATAATAACAAATATAAATTAATATTATATTATTAAATCACTCGATGAATTACAAATATTGTATGCTATAAGCCAATTTGTTTATTAATTATGAGATATATAAATATATATAATAGACTTATGTCTATTTACTGTTGTTAGTTGGCTTTGCTTTTACCTTCGAGTTATGCAGTTATGAAAAACATTTTTTCAAAATAAACTAACAATAGAGAAATCAATTATTAGGAATTATTAAGATGACGCATAACATACATATTATATAAGTATAATAATAATATCTAGAAAGTGACTTATAAGTATATATAATTTAATAATATTTATTATTTCAATGATATTCATAATTATGAAATTTCCTACTTTGTTTTTATTAAATTATTGAACTATGTTTTTCTATTTATTTTATATATAATATATCTAAAAGTATTTAGCCAACGTTAATAGAGTGTATAATTGTGATTGCTCGTATATTTCTGAGCATGTGGTCAGGTTTCTAGATGCAAGATAGCCAGCTGGAGGAATGGCCGTATTCATAGTCATAATCGTAGTCATATTCGTAGTTGTACTTAGTCGTAACTAGTCGTACTCATGCATGGCGCGCACTAAATACGAAATAAATTACACTTGATTATCTCGTTGCTCGGTTACTCGGATGCTCGGCTTGTTCAATGTTGTTGTCGCCCAGTCTATGTTCGAAATAGAAAAAAAATAACAGTCTCACAGATACACAGACACTTGTACAGGCATTGGCGACAAGTGCTGGGCAGTCGATGAGCATGTGTTGATATTCTACAAGTCATTTGCTGACTTAATTTCCAAAGCGAATAGCGCGCGCGATCGTTTGGGGCATTTGTCAGAGAACCAAAGTGGGGATAAGAAGAAGAAGAAGAGGGGGAATGGAGATCAGAACGGGGCACGGGCTTCTGCTCAGCGAGGCGTGCAACTTTGTGTGAACGCTCACTTGAGCGTTTGCCATTGGCCATTCGTCAGAGTCCGAGTCCGAGTTAGACCCAGAATTGTGCTTGATGTCTGTCCATATATATGTATTGCTATATATATATATATATCTATATATATGTGTGTGTGTGTGTGTGTGTATTTGTGTGCTTTATTTAATTCTAGATAATCATAACGACTTGTTGCTGCTATAGTTAGCTTTTGTAGATGTCTGTGTCTGTGTCGATGTTCTCGTTTTTTAGGGTAATTTTCTTTTTGCAATTGAATGAATTTGCGTTGTAGTCGCGTTTTTTTATTGTTTAGTTTCAATAAAAGATTATTCGGGCTTCAGATGGACTATGTTAGATGTTTATTTAGATTGTTGCGCTCAGCTAGCTGCAGCTGCCAGAATTTTCACTTCCGTTCTTAAAACGATTTCCGGTCAGAGGCAACATCTACTATTTAAGAATTGTCAGTGCATGGCGAACAGTCCACATGACTTTCCACATGACATTTTCAGCAAAATGTAACGTGGAATGGGGGGGGGGGAAAAGTGGGCGGCAGACGGGTCTGCTGTACTATATATTTTATGAGCAAAACTTTCTTAACGCCGCAATATGACTCAACTTTTCCAAGGAATCCGAACAGGCAGTTAGGACGCGTCATTGTATCTGGGGTTGGGGATGGGGACGGGGACGAGGCTGGGTCTGAGCATTGTGCGCCTAAAAGTCAACTTAAATTTGCATTTTTCATAAGTAGCCTTAGGTGCACTTACTTAGGCCGACATAAGAGCAGCCCAAGCAGCAGCAGCAGCAGCTGCAAAATGAGAAGTTGTTGTCGTTGTTGTTGCTGTTGCACATGGCAAATATAAAATGAAAGAAATGGCAAAGTGGCAACAGCAACAGTCGCATGGCCCACACAAAGCTAAGGGAGCAGAAGTGGCAGCACACACACACACACACACACACACTGACTCACACACATACGTATAAGGACCAAGCGCCAGCAATGGGACCAGGATTCATTACTCAAGCAACAGGGCCAAAACAGGTTGTTCGCTGTTAAAATTAAACAAAAACAAAACACACACACAGAGCTCTAGGTTGTGGCGATGGCAAACGGAGAGGTCCACAAAAGTTTAAATCAACAAAGAAAGCATTAAGATTGATCGACTATAAGATACCGAGATAAAAGTGATGTACAAACTGTTGATTTTGTGACAAAGAATGCTATAGATCAAATTGATTCTTATGACTAACATATTTCTTTCTATTGAATTCCTTATAGCTCTAGAGAATATGAATTCAACTGCCTATATATTCACTTTAAATGACCTCTGTATAGAATTATGAAACAGAATATCAGTGTTAGGGTGCCGAGGATTACACACACTAATTTCCCTGGAATAAAGTTATACTTTTATGAGTTTTTTTTCTATCGCAGCATTATCAAGTTAGATATTGTTAAACTAGGCACAGGATAAGTGAGAGGAATCATCTACACCAGGTTACATTCGGTACAACAAAAAAGATTACTAAGAATATATTTTATACTTTATTATTATACAATATATAGAAGTCTTCGTAGCTTTAAATCATATTGAGTAACTACAGCATACAAATGTGTAAATTTAGAATTTAAAAGATCAATATATTCGAATAACCTGATACAATATTTATTCTAATTTACTATCATCCATTTATAAGATTCAATTATGTTTATTTAAGTTTTAATTACCAATTTCTTTAGGTATATTCGCTCTGACATTAACTTTACTTTGTGTTGTGCATAGACAACATATTCGCTTGGGCAACTTTTGCATAAAATGAGGAGAAGTTGACTGCCAGCAGCAAACAATACAAAAACAACAAGAATAATAATAATAACGAGGTCTCTAGCCTGGGTCGGGTGGAAATAGGTGGAAAATGCTTAAGACTTGTTTCCTTGTGTTTTGTCATTTAAGCTGAAAATAATTGCAACTGCTTGTAAATTGTTGCAACGTGGCAATGGCAACAGCAACAGCAACAGCAACTAACTGCGTTTGCTGTCAGGAGCGGATCATTACACACACACAAGTAGACAGAGGCGCACACTCACACAGTTGCGACTTCAGCAATTTCCGTTTCCGTAGCTGTTGAGTCTACCTCAAGAGGCGGCACCTCCCCAAAACCCAATCCCAATCCCAATCCCAATCCTGCACCTAAATGAGGCGTTTGCCTTCTTAGTCAGCGTCAATTTTTATACTAGACATATTGCAATAGAATGCGACGGAACGGAGCGAGCGAGAAACACGGACACAGGAAAGGAGGTGATGAGTAAGGAAGAGAGATAATTGAAAAGAAATGGCAGTCAACGTTGCGTTAAGAGTACCTAAAATTAAAACGGACACAGGGCATTGCTAGCCATGCATATGAAAAAACCCGCTCTCAGATCCCCCCAAACCTCCCTTTTCCATTGCTCATCCATGTCGTGTGCTGCATCAACGTCACTTTTCTTTGCCATTTCATCTTAAGTAGCACACAAATAGGAGTAAACAAAAGCAAACAAAACTGGCCAGAAGTGAGGGAACTGACAAAGGCGCCATATACGAGTCTCGTACTGAAGACTGCAGCCTCCCCTTTGCTCCCTGTCTGACTCTGCTCATGTGTTAGCCTCTGTGTGTGCTTGTGTGTGTGTGTGTTGACTTTCTAATTATAAAATGAAGTCCACTCGGGCACAAAGGAGTAATTTTTTGTAGTAGCAATTGCATCTTTGGTCAATCCTTTCTTAAAGATAGGCGACTTACCAAAATTTAAGCGGCTTTCTCATTGGATAACTTCTCGATATGGTGTAACCTGCAAGTAGAAAGCAAACAATTGCACAAGGCGCAAAAGAAATGCTGTGATTAGTAATTTGATCTTTCAATTGGCGATTTTAAAGCTGCAAATCAAAAAGTTGTGTTAAAATGGGAGGACAATTGTAGGACGGGTCAAGACAACTATACGGCCTGATCTTAGATTAAAGCTAAACTTTTAACTAACAAAGTTGTTAACACTAAGAATTGTATGTATTCAATGTATTCATGTTTGTCTAAAAATATAATCTGCATAGTTATGGTTGAAATTATTTGAGAGTTTATAAATGATCAACAAAAATTGTAGCTATTAAATAATATAATAATAATGAATATAAACAAATCTTGCTCGGATTTTAATTGCGATTAGTTCGTTTGCAAATTCAAACTTCTCAATGTTTGTCTTTTGGGAATTGTTCTTTCGTTTACACACAAAAAATGAATAAAAGGCCTGTTTTAGTTTGTCTCTAATATATATATATATATATTAAATAGTTTATGTTCTTTTTTTTTTAAATTGTTTGTTTGTTTTTTTTTGTGGTTTTTTGCTTTGTTATTGCACCAATACCATTTGCGATATTTTACCCTTAATTTAAGATTACATAGCCATTGGCGTATTCGATGAGATTTCGGGGCAGTGAAAACTGCATCTCGCTTCAGCGATAGCAGCCGGCGGAGCCAGCGGCGCTGCTTGGATGCCGCCTTGTTGCCCCCAGAGGCTGTGGCTGTGGCAGTGGCAGTGGCAACAGCTCTGGATAAGCCTTTGCCATTGTCTGTGGCTGTGGCTGTGCCTTTGCCTGGTTTTGAAGCGGACGTATTTGACGTTGTTGGTGGCACATTTTGTAGCCGTCTCGTTTAAATACAAGATTTCCAAATTGAATGTTTTTTTTTTTAGAAAGGTCAGGATGCACACGAAACACACTTTTTCTTTTGGGTCAGGGGTCAAACACAAAAGCACTGCAGCGCTGCGGTCAACTCAGGGGTCAAGAGCGGGCGTTCACTAAACACTTTTCATTTTGCTGATGTTAATTTGTAACATAAATAATGTGATTTAAGGCACAGCCGCGATTCATGCAATATTTTTATTATTAAATATCACTTCGTGCACTGCCAAAAGTTGGGCTATATAATATTTATTTGGTTATTTCAAAAGATACTCAAACTTGTGACATTTTGTTATTTAATGCACTTATTTATTAATTTGTTGTCAGTTATTTTTAGCTCATTTCATTTAAATTTGCATTTTGAATTTATTCAGTTGCCGCAGCGCTTTTAAAAACGTTATGTTTGAATTTCGATTTATTGGGGGAATTGCATATTATTTTGCTTTACTTTCTTAATTTGGAATTTCTGTAGCGAACGGGATGAAATGTTAATTAATATTTATACCATATTTGGATTAGAAAAATTAAATTTAGAAATAAGAATTTGTTTTTTTCTTGTAAAATAAAATATAAAAAATTAGTTTTATTGAAAGTAAAATAATAATTATCTATTTGGAAGCATATTAGTAAATTGTTATAAAATTTATAAGTATTTTATTTCATTTATAAGCGTATATTTAGTTTATGAAATCGCGGAGTTTCCAAGTATATTTTAAAAATTATTCATGTTTCACACAAAACAAATTATTTATCCTCACATTAATATTTTTAATTATAATTATAATTACAACATTTTTTTTTTTGTTATTAATATTATAGCACGGTTTAATGTGGTATTTTGAGTTTACACAATAAATTTGAAGACTTTTAAGATTATTTAAGCATGTAATAAATATATATTAATTGTAATATATTTTATTATCAACCTATTTGAGCCTATGGAAACGTTTCAGAGATAAGTCTCCTTTTTATTCAAGAGGCGGATGCTGTGTGAATGCCGAGCTACAACTGACTACCTGACTTGACTGGCCAACTGACCAAGGGGTTAGCTGCCTTTCTAAGCTGGCTGGTGACTATGTTGCTGTTGTTCCCGCCCTGAGAGGCAACGACGCTGACGCTGCGAGCCAAGACGATCGAATGTCTCACAAGAAACGAAGGCCAAGTGCTTTTATATTCGTCTCTGAAACCCACTTTCTATGTGTGAGTGTACGTATTTAAATATGTATAATTAGGCGTATCTTTGTGTGTGTATGCGTGTATCTTAACTATATAAGTATGTGTGAGAGAATTGAAACCGCAGCCAGTTGCTGACAAAGTTGAGCAGAGCTGCGGCGAATCGAAGGCCTGTCTGTCTGTCTGTCTGTCCGTCTGTCTGCAGGGAAAACTTTGCTTTGAGAGTTTTAGATAATTTTCGGCCAAGTTTTTACCCCGACAAAGTCAAGACGCAGTTGCTGCCAATGCGCAGCCAACGGAACTGCGTGACAACGTGTCGTATGCGCAATGTTGTCTCCCACCAATTGTTTTTGTGTGTGTTTGCCATTTGTTTATATGTGTATGAGTTGCCGCGTTGGTTGGCTAATCGAGCGCCTAACTGTCGACCGCCTTAATGAATGCAACAAATAAACTCAACCCGATTTCAACTTCAATTCACGTACCACAAACAGCAGCGAAACATTTTTATTTATTTAGTAATATTTTATATTTATTTTTATATATTTTTTTTTTTGGTATTTATTTAGACAACAATTTGGAAATGAATTAATTAATTAATTGTTTAATTATATTTTAAAATTTATTAAACAGTTGCTTATGCACTGTATATGCTTCCATAGAAATTTGAATTATTATTTATATTTTATTTAATTTATTTAATTTTGAAATTTTCTTGTTTTAATTGATTTGAATAACTGTATGAATTTTTACACAATTGAAGGCGGCGTTCGTCAACGTCGTGATTCTGAAGACAGAAAAATCAAGTAAAACTTCTGCCAGCGCGCGTGACTAGGAACGTACTGAATTTTGTATTCTAGATTATACAAGTAAAATGCTTGGCTTGGCCAAATGCCAAAAACCCAAAGACCAAGGCGCTGCCACGGCTGTCGCTGCTGCTGCTACGGCGACGTCAACGTTTTGCCCACATAAGTATGCAACACTTTCTTGCAAGCAGGCAGCAACGTCGTAGTCGTTGTCGTTGTCGTTGCTTACTTGCTGGCTTGCTTGCTCCTACCTAACGACGTCTGCTTGCTTGTTTTTCTATATACACAGAGAGACATACACATACGCAGACGAAGAGCGCATTTAAATATATGTATATCTATATAATAATATATATTATTTATATATGTATTAGGCGACGCAGTAGACGTCGCAGTGGCGGCAGCAGCAGAAGCAGAAGCAGCAGATAATTTCCTATACGCAGTCGGCAGTAAGTGCAAGTAAGTGTGCGCTTGCTCACACACACACGCACACACACACACACACATGTACCTAGACGAAGAAACACAGCAAGTAAAAAGCCGATTTCAAAGCGTCCTCACGAGCGAGGCGACGAATGAAGAACCGACGAGCACGAACGGCGAGGCGAACCGTACGCGCGCGTAGCTTAAGATGAACTAGAAGAAGCAGGCAGAAAGCAAGCAGCAGGCCTGTTACAGAGAGAGGCACTCCACTCACACGCATACACTCATACATAGAGACAGACACCCGCACAAGCCGAAGGCCGAAGGATGTCGACGATGTGTTGCTGCCTCTGCTGCTGTTGCTGCTGCTTCTGCTTCTGTTGCAGGCTAATGTAATGCAGTCACACACACACACACACACCTACATACACAGATAAAGGCATACGGAGAGAGAACGCATTTAGAAAGCAGCAGCATACGAAGCAGCCGAAAATGTCGCTGTGTCTTCGTGTGCTGCCGAGCGAAGAGGGGAGAGCGAAGAGAGAGTGGATTGGAAATGTGCTAGGAAGTGAGATGTCTGAATCTGAAAGGAGAAGTCAACAGAGTGCTTAGTGATGGTGGGTGGGAGGGTGGTGTTGGGGTGGTGCTCTGCTGTCTCATTTCTCCTAATATCCCTTTTATTTATTTTACGCATTTTAACACACATTTCGCACGCTTTTGCATTTCGCTTACCGGATCTGTGGAGTCTCAGAGCATCACGTGTGTGTTATTTATTGTTGTGTTGTAGAAAATGCGTGTTGCTCGCGTTGTTGTTGTTGTTGTTGTTGTCGTATAAAAAATAGTTACATATATACAAATAATAATAATACCTATATAATTGTAAAAATGTTGCCAACAATCTTTTTTCTTTGTACTTTTGATTTTATATTTGAATTTCGTTTTCTTTTAGCTTTATACTTTGTGTTCTTTTTCGTTTTATTTCGTTTTTTCTTTCTTTTCTTTACTTTTTACAAACAAAATTAGTTAATGATTACATATTGAGCGTTCAACGTAAAGACAAATAGTGTCAAAATTATAGATACTTGGGAACTTGTTTGAGAGTTGCTTCCGGTAGCTTGTCGAGATCGAGTTTCAGAGAGTTCTTCGAAATATCACTTGGAAATTGTTTCGACTTTTTCGTATTTGCTTTTTCAAAACTGGCAAAATATTTGGTATTATTCTTTTATTTTGGTTTTCAAGTTTATTTTCTGAAAAGTGTTTTTGCTTTTGCTTATTGTTGCTTTTGTCCGAGGATAGAGTTCGATATTTTTTAAATATATTTATATGTATATGTATGTGCATGCACAATATATACACACACACATATGAATAATTTTTTGTATGATTTTGTTGTTGATTTTTTGTATTTTTTATTTTTGAGTGCACGCAAAATTAATACTTAAAAATAAATGAAACGTAATTGAAAAATCCGAAAATAAAAATTTGTTTGTACGACGACGTTGATGTGAAGCTTTGTACTAAAAATGCGAAAAATTATTTCGCCGCGAATAGGCCGAGGACGACGCCGTTGCCGCGTCGCATGTGTGCGTGTGTCTGTGTGTGTGTGTGTGTGTGTGTGTGTGTGTGTGTGAGTGGCCATACATGCATTGGCAGGCAGCCCCAACGACAAAAACAGCAAAGGCAACAACAAGGATTGCAAAAAAATGGTATTTTCCCGCTGCAGCCGCGAAAAAATACGCGAGCGCAGGACATTGGCAGGACATCGAGCAGCAGCTGTGGGTTTTGCAAAGCCAACAACAGCAGAGGCAGCAGCAGCAGCAGTGGCAGTGGCAGTGGCAGCGGCAACAACAGCAACAGCAAACACACACAAAGCATTGCGCCCCCTTCGGGTTTTTTGCAAATAAAATCGTTGGCAGAGCCGGCCTCTCCCACAGGCAATAAAATAAATACAAAAAACGGGATACACACATATACATATACGCACATATTAGGGGAAGAGCACAAACACATGCACAGTACGCTCTCTCTCTGTCTCTCTCTCCCTTTCTCTCTTTGAGCTAGAGTTAGTGCGCATTTCAAATACATGGAGGGGCAGCAGCAATAGCAGCGGCAGCGACGCCAGCTGCGGCGCCGACAGCGACAGCGAGTTGGGGCAATGAAATAAAATGGAGTATGAGCAAGTTCGTGCGTGAGTGTGTGTGTGTGTGTGATTCTGTGTCCGTGTGCAAGTTGTGGGGGCAGTTAAAGCAACCCCTGCAGACAGCTTCTTTTATTTTTGGCCAAGCGTCTTTAGCATTCAAGATAAACGTAAGTAAGTAGGTAATCAAATCTATGCTGAGTTCCCAACATAGCTTCGAGATACATTTCCTAGATACTTTCAGGCGTATCTGCGTGTCTGAGTAACTGCGCTTGTATTTGGCCTTTACCGTCGGCTGACAAAGAATTTGCGGCGAAGGTTGCATTGGGGAAACTCTCTAAATATATTCCAATTGCATAGAATATATGAAATAAGTTGCAAACGTGCTGGTATGTGTGTGTGTGTGTGTGAAACTTTCTTTTTGCCGCTTTCTCATTTGGCGGCAAGCACATTTTTACGGTCTTGCCTTGCATCTTGTTGCACGCGACGAGCACGTGCTTGGCATGGTCAAAATGAGAGTTCAGCAAGCTAACAAGTAGTTTGTGGCTATTGAAATTGAAATTGAAAAATATTTAATAATATTATAACATCAAGTTATTTGAATATTAAGTCAATTTTACAAAATATGATTAATTTTGTAAAGTGATATATTTGCAAATGAAATGATATAATGAAAAGAAAATATGTGAGAGATGAGAGAGAAGACATACTTATGTATATAAAGATAAGGTGAATTTGTTTTATTATTAAATAATTAATTTCATATTTAATTATAGAAATAAAATAAATATTCCTAAAACATATATGCTGATAATTGTTTTTAAGGAAATAAGCTTGTTATAAAGAACAATTAGCAATAATGTCATAAGAAAGAATTTAAAAATAAATAACAAATTTGTTATAAGTACGGAAATGTAATAACATTTAATGCTTAAGTTAAATATTCGATCTTGTCTAAGCTAAGCCCCAAGTTATATAAATATATATGAGAAAATGGACTTAAATCGACAGAACACTACAATATGTGTGGATACGTTCATGGAAGACTTTTGATAATTTGTTTGGGGTTTATTTGGAAGACAACCTACAGGACAATTTACTGATGTTATTTATCCATGGTAATGTTGAGGGTCTCTCTCGTGTCCACAACTAATATTGACGGTCTGAAGCGGCAGGTTGTTGATTGCGTCGCGCAGTGCGTTGCCAATTTGGGCATTTTTGTCTGCGTCGCCGTCGCCGTTAACGAAATGCGATTCGAATCAGAATCAGAATCAGAATCGGATACTGAATTATTCTCAGAGTGATCCAAGTGATCCCAAGTTGTGGCCCTTGGCAGTTGCAATTGCAATGTATCAAAGTATCTGTCGATGTGCCGCAGCTTTAAGTTGTATGCGCACATGGAAGCGTAAAAGGATATCAATTATGTTTTTTTTGTTTGTTTAATTTATGTATATTCTTATTATTTTAGATTAGTTACACATTTTAGTTTTGATTTAGAGGCAGCCATTTTGAAGAAACGGTGAGCAGACGACGACGCAGACGTTGAATAGAATAAACGCGGGTTAAATTGAAGGTAAATGTTTAAAATAATCTTCGATACGTTGCCATTTGATTTGTTGATTTGATTTTAAATAATTAAAATTGATTTATCGCTGTTTCACTTTGTTTTGTTTGTGATTGTGCCTGTTATCATTCATAGAGCGCAATTAAAAATTTAAAAATCAATTTAACGAGTATGCCGGGGTTTTATTTATTATTTATTATGATTTCTTTTTTTTGTTGTTGTTGGTATTGGTTGCATTCCCAGTGATTGTGTTAGATATCGACACGCACACTCACTCGCGTTATAGATATAGATTTCTATATATATGTATATTTATATATATATATTTAGATATATATAATATATATATATAAGATATAATTTGATTTCATTTCACATTTATTGTATATATATATATATGAATTGTATTTGATAGCACTCGAAACTCGACCACTTCGAGGGTGGCATTGGGGGCGTTAAACGCGCGCGCACTTTGCAACCAACTACACAAACTCATATATATATATATATATCTATATATACATATAGAATTTATATATATATATATAATATATATAATAATATGGGTTTTCTTTATGTGAGAATGCGGAGAGTGTGTGTATAAGTATTTTAGAAAATAAGCAAGTCCGAAAATGTACCGAACCGTCGACGACTTGGACCAGCTCTGTCTCTGCCAGGACTTCTCCACGGAACGTACTTGCGAGCGAGCGTTGACGTTGCCCGTAACCGTTTACCGTTTACCGTTGGCCACTCGGCAACTGCTGCTGCTGCTACTGCTACTGCTGCCGATGCCGATGCGTGCAACTGCGTTTTGTGTCCTTTTGCTCGGTGCGTCGAGGCGAGAATATAAAAAAGCAATGTGTTGGTACTCAAAAGACGTCCAAAAGCCGTATGCCAACTACCCGCACGCCCGATGCCGATAGATCTGCGATGCGTTCGGCGTTCCATCAACTAGCGACCAGCGTCCAGCGACCAGCGACCAACGACGCAACGCAACAACACAATACGGCGTGGCACAAAACATAACACGGACATGGACGTGGACAAGGGGCGAGTACAACGCGTACCCCTCTGCAGCATTGGCGACCGCCAAAAAAAAACGCTATACCCCGCTAGATGTGCAAAATGCAGCGGGCAGAGGTTCTCAGGCTCTCAGAGTAGCCCTTCCCCCTGTCCCTCTTAGTTATACAACTCCTATGTAAAAGTATCTCTGATAAGTTTTTTTTCTTGCTAAAAGTTCGCGCGCGCAAATCTCTTACACATACACACAGATTGGGAGAGCTCTATATAAGCCGTGTGTCTATATACCGAATGACGTCGCTGCATTGAACGCACATTGAAATGGGTGGAATGCATGAGCCCACTCCCCCAGTTGCCCCCTAGCGTCCAAAAACTGAGCATCAAGAAATAGAAAAAACTTGGCGCTGACTCTACGCAATGTCTACGCGACCACACTTCCGTTGGGTGTAGCGTTCAACCCACTCGACACCCACTCGGCATGCACATCCATACATCCACACACCCACACACCCACACATACATATACACTCCCACACACCCATTCCTGAGCATTTGAGTCGACCAACCACGTACCACATACAGCTGCAACTGCAACCTCTGTGCGTGCCAAACTACCTGCCACCCATCCGGTCCAGACAGCCCCATCATCATCATCATCATCACCATTAGCATCCATGATGGTCATCATCAATGCACCATATCATGGCCTGGGGAGGCTGTGTGCACTGAGAGCTGTTCTACCTTCTTTTGGCCAGTTGCTTGCTGCACGTGCTGAGCCTCCACGAACAGCTGCTGCAGACATGTAAAAGTTACGAGCCTGGCCAAGTAAATAAACGGCTGTCTCTGTATGTGTGTGTGTGTGTGCGTGTGTGTGTGTGTGTATTTGGGGATTGGGCTGTTGGGGAGTAGGCATAACTTCTAAAAATAAGCCGAAAAGAGACAACAAAACCAAAAAGAAGCAACGACTACAACGACTTCTCTGTGTGTGTCTGCTGCCTACACTTCAAGTGCATTTCCATTGCATACTTTCGGGGCTGCACTCTCTCTCTTTCTCTCTCACTCACTCTAGCTCCAACGCACTCTCTCTCCCTCTCTGTCGCTCGCTGTCGTGCTGGCTCTCTCACTAGCCACTGAGAGAGGCTGGCCGGCTGTCGAAGTTGGCTTGTTGCAGTTCCTTTTTGGCTATCTAAATTGTGGCAAGTTAACGTCGACAGCGACGTCAGCGTCGCTGTCATGTACTACACACACACACAAACACACACACACATAGACAACACTATGTCAGTTGGTAGTAAATGCAGACCACCCCCGCCCCCCTCTTGACCACTATCTTCTAGTTGGCAATTGCATTGCATGCGTTGCAACATTTCTCCAGTTGGGGAAATGCAAATGCCACCGCGGTCGCCGAAGTTGCCACAGTCCGATGTTGCCTGTTGCACTGCGCATGTCCTTGTTTACATTATGTGCCTCTGCCTCTGCCTGTGCCCTCAAACTTGACGGCATCGCCGACAGCCCGCCGATTGCATCTGTGTGCATGTGCATCTGTCCATATGTGAGAATGTAGAAAAGCAAAAAGTCTACTACTACAACTAAACCTCCTGCTCGGGAGTCCTTTGTGTGTGTGTGTGTGTGTGTGTGTGTGCGTGTGTACTTATGTGTATATACCTCCAGCAGGAGCATCCTCTTTCCTGCTGTGTGTTGCTGCTGCAGCTGAGCGCCGCCACCAACATTAACGACAGGCACAGTCCGAGCAACGCGTCATCCCGACGTCGTTGAGAATGAGAACGAACACGACTCGAGCTGAGTCGATCTGTAATTTTCAGTTTTTCAGTTTTCCTTTTGGATTTTGTAAGAATTTATTAGAATACTTTCAAGGTTTTGAAATACCTATAATGATTTTTTAGTTATTTAGTCTATTAACATAGTGATAAGATTTGACTAAGAAGTATAGGTATTCTGTGGTGTACATTCTGATTTTGCTATTTCTAATAAGCTTTTGGGTGCTTTAAGATATTTTACAAACATAACTATATAACATAAGTATTGTACTTAAATTCATATTTTTTATTTAACAACTTCAAGTGAATATTTGAAAAGGGTTTGACTATTTCATTTAATTATCAAAAATTTTGAATCATTTTTAATTAGTTTTTGATAGTTAATAATTTTAAATAAGTAATACAATTATAGAGTTAAACAAATATATATTTGGGGAACTAAGTTAAGATAAAATGATGAGAAAATGGATCATCTTGTGGTAACAATGGTCTTATATCTGTATCTTAAATGTATGCAATAATAACGATTTTATATTGCAAAAAACACAACAATATTAGAGTATAGGGTTTCTTAATTATTAAAAAAAAATAATATACATTTGAATTATAATATATATTAAAAAACATAAATATCTTTTTGATAATATAACAATAACAATAATAATAATATATTAATAATACTATATTAGTGAAATAGTACTGAAATGAAGTTTATTATTACTTACCCGTATATTGAAAATATATCGAAAAAATATCACATCACAACAATTTTTGAATTTTGGTGTTAATTTTTTTAAGTTCCTAAATATTTTTCCTAAACGTTCAAGTTCAGCTTTCGTTTTTTTCGTTTATCTTTCTTTTTTTTTTGTTGTAAATAATTATAATAAAACTTTTGCACTTGTCAAATTTTGCCTAAAATTTCTCTGCTATCGTAGATTTTTTCAAAAAATTTTCAGGTAATTTCGTAGGTTTTTTGATTATAATTTGTTATATTTTTTGTTGTTGTTTTAGATTTTACTCGCCCAAAGATTCGACGCCAAAATTGCACAATATAAAGTGTTAATTAACTAAAGAGTTACGTCTGAATTTGTAGAAAACCAAAATTTGCCGTTACGTTTGGACCGAGACGAACTTGTTTTGACCGAAAATTGGAAAACTTAACTCGAGACGAGAATCAAATTCAGACGTTTAAATTTTGCTTCAAATCGAAATGGGATGCGGAACTTAAAATGGAAGTTACTCCCTTTGATTTGATTGATTGACTGACTGACTGACTGGCTGATTGACTGACTGATTGACTGATTGACTGATTAACTGACTGTTTGACTGTTTTATTACTTAAATCGAAGTATTTAGTAATATTAGTGTTTGTTTAATATTGATACTTTTGTTTGCTTATGTTGTTGTTTGTTGTTGACGAACAAAATGTTGCATTAGCTTGCGTTGAATTGTTGTTGCAGTTGTTGTTGCTGTAGCTGTTGTTGCTTTATCGCATTGGTAAAAATGTAACTTTGTCTATTTTAATATTTGTTGTTGGCTGGCCGGTTTGTTGTTGTTGGTTTGATTGAAAATGAAGAGAGAAAAACTGCCTACATGCTAAACGCCGGCGTTTACATTGTCTTGGGTCGGGGGGCGGTCGTCAAAGGGCATTCAAGATGGGGTCGCGGCGCTCAGAAACATCGGTGGCATCGGGGCCAATACCAAACGTTGCAACACCTTCAACACCAATGTGCAGCGCCTTGAAGCATCCTCTTCTGGCGGCGGCGGCGGCGGCATTTCGACAATTCGCAGACAAAAGCAATCCCCGGACTAAGTATTGTTCTTGTTATTGCTGTTGTTGGGGGGGAAGGAGTGCTGCTTTCTCCACTTGCACTTCAAGTCATCTTTGCCCACTTTCACTTTCACTTTTTCAAACACACACGAGCATAGAGAGAAAGAGAGAGACAGAATCGCTTTCTTTGTTGTTTTTTTTTAGTTTTTACTGTTTCACTTTCTTGACGAGTTGCATTCACGATGAGTTGAGCTCTGAGTATTGAGCTGAAGCTTGGAGTCTGTGGCTGCGTCTCGGCTTTGGCTATGAGACTATGTGATTTATGCGCTGCGAAGACCTGCCTGCCGACAGCCTGCCTAGCACTGCCTAGTAAATTGCCTGCCTGCCTGTTCGACCGTCTGTCCGTCTCTCGGTCTCTCGGTCTGTCTGCCTGTCCGCCTGTGTTGTAGTAAGCCAGCAGCGTTGACAGGACCCGAGGAGCTGAAAAAACGCCGCAACTTGTTTCGCGTTTAGCAGATTTCTGTTGCAGTGTTTTGCAAAAATTGTTAACGATGACGGCCAGCGTCGCTTTGGTCGCGATTGTTGGCGTCGCTGTCGCTGCCTTCGATGACGTCGCTGCAGCGCGCGATTTTGATTGTAAGCACCACACCGCACCACACAGTTCCAATCTAAAGTTGGCGTTGATGAAAGTGGCCGCTGGTCGGGAGGAAAAAAAAGGAATCGACGGCAGCGCGCAGCGAATTGTCCTCGTCGTGTTTTGGTTTTGGAGTTTGGTGCAAAAAAATGTTGCTGCGAAAGCGTCGGCGGCGTCGCTTTGCTAATGTACATACATGTGCAGCAGTCGCACACATATGCACAATCCAAAACACACACACACACACATATATACGGCGACAGAAAAGGACATGAACAGGGGATATGGACAGCAAAACGCGCGCTCAGTCGCGAAAAATCAAAACAAAGCGCGACGACGACGACGACGATGGCGGCTGCAGCAGCGACAGCACCAACACACACAGATGCAGATATAAGTGCAGACACAGAGATACAGTTAGAGCAATGCACATACCTCACACACACAAATACACATACAGCTGCACATACAGTTATCCCCAATCAAGCAGAGAACGCATTTTGTGTTTGCTGCGCCTAAAATCAAACAATGTCAAAAAGTATGCAACACAAAATGCGCTCTGCTCAGCGCATGGGATGGTGGTCATGAGGGGGTGGCTTTAGCAGTGGGATGAGGGGTAAGTCGCGGACAGCGCTGCCCCGTGACGCAGTCACGTATAGACAGTTCAAAATGGGCCTAAAACGTACCTAACATACTCAAACTCTTGCACCAACTCACACTACTGCCGCCGCACACAATCACACACACACACATACACATACAACAGAACGAGGGGGTGTATGTGGCCCGACGCTGTTGCTATTGCTGTTGCTCCTAGTTGCGCCATTTCGCGCTCAATTCGATTGCCCCGCCAGCAACTCCCTCACATGAGAACCCAATCCTCAGTTCCAATTCCAATTCCCGCCCACTTTCCTCCCGCTCGCCACGACGTGTCGTATAGTCTGTGTGCCATGTGGCAGTTTTTGTTTTGAATTCGTTTGCTTTTTGTACCTTTTTTCACATAGAAAATGCAATTTTTTCGTTTTCATTTGCCCAGAAACAACAACAACAACAACACGCAGAGCAGCAAAAGCAACAGCAATAGCAACAACTGGCAAAGCGGAGCAAAAGTGTTGAATCTTTTTGTATTTACCCCTGCGCATATGCAACACTTTTTTTCTGTGGCGCGACTTTTGCCTACGCTCTGATATGGTCTTAGTATGGGTTTACACAAAGCCAGAGTTGCCAACGCCATTTGCAGAGCGAAACTCTAAAGCAACAACAACTATAGTTAAGCCGCGCCAGCATAAATTCTGTCAGAACAGATAGACACACGCACATACGCTTGCATATGTATGTTTATATGTAGGAACACAACACACACAATCACATACAAGAAAACGCATCGACAAAGCGGAGAAAATGCAGCCACTGCAACTGTATGGATGTGCGTGTGTGTGGGGTAACTGCAGAGGATGCAAACTAAACAGAGAATGCATTTGTTCCCGGCCAGCGCACGCATTTCACGTATTACTCATACGCCGCATGGGCGGCTGGTCAGCTTAGGCCAGCACATAGCACACTTACATATAAGTATATATATGTTAGGTAGATACATATGTATTTGTCGTAGTATATGGACATTTATAGCCTTATCGATGGCATTGGTTATTGACTTTGATTTTGGTTTTGCTTTTGGTGAAAAGTTAGGGCTTAGTCGTCCTGTGAGTGGGTGGCATTTGGCTGGGTGGCCTTCATTCATATGATTCACATAAAGGAATCGCCGATAGCTTATGGATTAATAAGTTGTCCTGCACATATGCCAAGAGGTATATCAAATAAGCACTCATATTCAGGTTGCACATTGTGCACCGGGCCTATCTTTCGACTGTCGGTCTGTCTGGTGTCCCGCAGTCTCGTCGATTCACCAGCCCAAGCCTCATGGTAGAAAGGATTTCCACGTTCTTTTAGCCATATGTCGATTATTAATTATTAGACTCATTCCTCAATGCGGATCACCAAAGGTGGAATTGCTCTGAATAGCGATTCAAAATGGCTTCGAAAAGAATATAAAAATGAGGGCGAAGAAAATATTAAATATTAATGACGATGACGCTATTCTACAAACTACATAGTAGTTTCTAAATGTAAAAATGTTAATTAGAAGGATAGAAAAAAATTTACGTATATAGATGATATAAATAAAGATGATATAGACGATATACAAGAAAACAAATTTTTTGGGTATGCAAGTTAGTTTATATATATATAATTAATATAATAATAGATTAAGGGGAGTTAAACAAATATTACATTATTCATTTAAGTTTATGTGTAATTTAAATATATTTTTAAATTAAATAACATGAATATAATTTTTTAAAATATGATATTAATAAGATTAGCTTTATTAGCCTAAATGAATTTACAATTAGTGAATATTTGGAAAGCTTTTTAAATGTATTTATGAAATAAAAGGTTATGTTTGTATGAAGGACGTTGGCAGAGGGGACAGGGGGGCCATTTCCCTCCCCTACACTATGTCATATTAAGCTTCTAATATCAGCATAGCCACTCATATACAAAGTCATTCTGGCACCCATCTGGAGATATGGTATTCAGGTATACGGCATAGCGGCAAAGTCGAACCTGAATAAAATACGAGTTGTGCAGTCGCAAATCCTGCGAAGAATGTCTGGTGCGGCATGGTACGTACGCAACAGCGACATCGACAAGGAACTGCGTGTACCGAGGATCGGAGTTGTTATCAACCGCCAGGCTACTGCATACTTGGACAAACTTGCACATCACCCTAACCAGCTGGCGCAAAGGCTCCTAAGATGGAGACGTATTCGCGGAGTAAGAATGAGAAGGAGGCTCCAGAGAGTTCACCCAACAGACCTGTCCCGCAGAACCCTTTAATCTTCCTCAGCTACACTATTGTCTAGATTTAAGTATGTACATATGTATATATTTTGTTGAATGTTAAGTATACCACCATAACTTATACTATTATTAGTAATAGTAACAGTAGACTATAAAAACAATAATACGTACAAATAAATTAAATAAATTAAAGCATAGCCACTTGAATTTATTAAAAGAGACAATTATTATCAGTATTAATTTTATAAAATGACTGTACGTTGAGTTCTCAGAGAAATTAGTACTTGAAAGGAAGGCAGAAATAGAAAAGGAACATGTGATGACCTCAACCGTACCCCTCACTGATAAGCTGCCGATGCCCTTGGTTTGTATTAAAGTAGACAAATCAAAAATTATTAATTTTTAACTATATATTTTATGGTGCATTTTAATTTAAATATTCGACTTTAATTAATTAAGTTTAAGCCAGTCGGAAAGGCTAAAGTCGAAGTCGACTATGAGAGACCCTTTACTTATTCTTCAAAAAGGAAATAATAGTAACAATAATAGTACCCCATAGTGCGTTGTACCGTGAAGGTGTTCTTCTTCTTCCTTTGGCCCGACACTGAGAAATATTGAGTTTTGAATAACTTGAATAAATTTTCAGGATACATTTAGACCCCGATGCTTGTCCTGTGTGCCAAAATTCAGTACTCCAGTTTTAAAATTGACCGTTATATGAGATTTAAAGTTATTTTGAATAACTTGCGAGATTATTATCCGATCGCAATGAAATTTTCAGGATACATTTAGACCCTGATGCTCGTCCTGTGTGCCGAAATTCAAGTCTAAGGAAGTCTGGCAGACTCCATACAGTATATATATTCTTGATTAGAATTAACAGCCGAGCCGATATAGCCATGGCCGTCTATCCGTCGGTCCATCGCTCCGTCTGTCCGTCCGTATGCATGAAAGGATCTCAGAGATGGTAAGAGCAAGAACCTTGAACTTGGTCTCCCAGCACTGTTAATATTTACAGCCAAATCAAGTATATCTTTTTTTTTTTGAGATTTGCCACACATGATGAATATTGTGGGGTCGATGTGTCCAAAAAATTTCATCACGATGCTACGCCCCCCTCGCCCACAAATTGAAAACAACAGAATTACAAGTGAATTACATCGGGAGTGATCTTGAGCGGTGTCCTGTAGAGCCACAGGGTATATTCAGGTCGAGGTCCCAAGTGTTTGGCTTTTATTTAAAGAAAATAATATTTGGAATATTGTGTAGAACCAATAACTTATTAAATACGACCGGAAGTCATTAACAATATTTATTTACAATTATTTTTTTATTTAAGGTAAACTAAAAAAACACTAAGAACTATTTAGAATATTTAAAAGAAGTATACAAGAATATTTTGAAACTAAAAATTAAATTATATGGTATGCAGTTTTAATCTTAGAACTGAAAAAATAAAATGTTAAATTAGATTAACTTAAAAGAATTATGAAGAAAATTAATAAGATATTTAAATCGAAATTAAAATATATATACATATCCGATTTAAAGTTGAAATAATTTCATATTCAACTCTTACAGAGCTTAAATATTTGAAATAATATTAAAATCGGATTAAGTGATATTATTTCAGAAGAACAAAAATATTTTCCATTTAAGAAATTTATTTTATTATTATTTTTATATAAATTGTGGTTAATGTAAATTATATAATTTGTGTGCAAAAGTCATACGATATATAAGAAATAAAAGTTGTATAAAATATTATAGTAATTATATTAGTTTTATATTAGATTAATCAACTTTTGCTGAAAGGGTTATCGGAATAATAGCATGCTGAGTAACTTTGATTAAAAACTTGAAAAACTCATTGTAATTAGTTAGTTGAAAAGAGAATATAATCGCAAAAACATTGCGGGTCCAAATATGCATCAATCAAGCACAGACCCGAGGGGAATCCGGACTGAGGAGATGGAAATGGAGGAGCAGGCGCCATTGACACACACACGGACATACACACACACACACACACCTGACCAGTGGCCAAAAATGATTTTTAGTTTGATGATGTTGATTTTGTGCGCTGCAGATTGGACGCCTGAATGCAGATGATGTTGATGCTGACGCTGATGCTGATGTGGTCTTTGTTGCTGCAGCTGCAGCTGCAGAGTTGCAGCTGCTGTTGGCTGATTTGCATATTCCCCAAAGCGCTATGCGTTGCAGTTGCAATTCGTTGCCTAAAAGCATCAAGCACGGCCGGAATCGTGTTCATGTTTCACGAATGGGAGGAGAGGGTCGACAGTATATAACGAATATATTGCGACGCGAGCAGCAACATAAATGACAAAGGCCTCGCGGAAAATTGCGCAAAAAACTAAACACGCGACAAGCGCAAAGGGAGGCGACAAAGTTGGAGGTAGGATCTGGCTGGGAAGAGGGAAGGGGAGGCTGCAGCGACAGCTGCACTGGCAATAACAAAAGTTCGTTCGAGTTTCTCGCCCAATGCACCAAAGCTGCAGCTGCAGCTGCATTTGCAACAGTCCATCAAAAATAAATAGGATCTGAAATTGCAATAAGGGAAGTTTTCCCGATAAGATGTTTTGGGGCCAGGGAAAGCTGTGCAGAGGAACCGGAGAGGTTGCAAATATCAAGGACACTTTCGACATATGGATTGGACTGCACTTGAAAGTAAATCAGACTCAGATCCACTTAACAGATTCCCCCGACTTCCCGCCTGATTGACTCCCCTGTCATTTGCCAATTAACCGAGGCTCTGCATAATTCATTAGGCTCATTTTTTTGCCCAACGGTCCCCAAAGATTGGCCGGCCATAAACATATTTCGCTTTTAATTAATCAAGCGAATGAAATGCAACTGAATGAAGCTCAAAGGACGAGCATGGATGCCCTAAAACCGAACTTTGAACTTTCGATATGCAATATTTTTTTCAACTCTGTGATTCTATAGGCAATGCTAGTAAGCTGTCCATCTGGCGGGCAGTCGTGGCTGTCAGGTTGGCAAAAACAAAATGCTAAGCCCCTATTTGGCATGCAGTGGGCGTGTTTGCTCCTCTCTCTTAGTTATTGTTGTTGCATTAAAAATGCGCGCTTGCGTTTGGAAAATGAAAAAACAACAATATAAAAAAAATACAAAAATGCTCCGCCTACCAAAGAGTGGGCGACAAAAGAAAGGTGAATTGCAAGAGAGGCCTCTGTCAGTCGACGTTGCAATGGCAGAATTTGAATGCAGCTGCGTTGGCTGCCGCTGCCGCTGCTGTTTCTGCCTCTGCCGGCGTATGCTTGTATTGCTCATCCGCCCCGTTAGCCGCCGTCGTTAACATACGCAAAATGCACTTTCGCGACAACAACAACAACAACAGCAACATCAACTGTCGCGTATATTGATGTTGTTTTTGTTGCCGCTGCCGTTCGCTGAATTTTGTTACAGCTGCTGCGGGCGTTGCACATTTCTAAGGGAAAGGGGCTTTGGGTTTTGTATTTGGACCCATTTACCTGGGGCATGGTGTAGAAGCAGGGGCTGATACGAGTAGACAGGCAACATGGTTGGGCTTTTACGCTGCAGCTGCTTTGTCAATCCGCGGACTTGTTCATATATATCAATTTGTTGTCTGTTGCCAATGCCTTTGTTGTTGTCAGTTGCAATGGCTGTCTATGAGGTTGCGACAGTTGCTTTTAACGATTGCCCTTCCCTGACTGCCGCCAATTTGGCGAAGTCATCTGCAATTTATTTACAAACCAACAAAAATAGGATTAAGTTAAGCAATCAAACTGTTCGATTAACAAGTTTCTTTTTAAACTGCCTAATAGTAATGATATGTAGTTAATGTAGTTAAGCAACGTCTGAGTCTCTCAAGGCAATTTTAATGAAGACATTAGTTGGCCAACAGAAGACAAAAAAAAAGAAGAGTAAAAATAATAAATAATTTACTTATTTCAATTAAGTACACGAAACTTTTGTTGTCGTGACGGCGAGCACAGTAATTACCTATACAAGCACAAGGGAACACAAACAGGACGACGTCATCTTTGCGCTAAAGAAGGCGACAATGATAAACACTAAAGAAATGCTATATCACAACGAAACTTAAATCCCCTGTCCTCTGTTGGATTACATATATTTGAGTCATATACATACATATACATATACATATACTTGAGTCTGGATTTTTGTAAAATGTCTAACTTCAAACAATAACAGAAAATACAAATATTAATATTTTACTTGGACCGTGCATTACTATTATGGAGTTACATATATTTAATTGTTGTTTTTGTACTTATTAGCAAGAAATGAAGAATGTAAGTATATATATAAACTTATTGGGTTTTTGTTAGTTCCAGACAATAGCATAAGATTCACATCTTTTTTAAAAGTATATGGATTTGAAAGAAAATTGACATGAAGGTGAATTTTAACCAAGGATTGAATTGAGTTATGTTTAAAAATAATTCATAAATAATAATAACAAAATTAAATTTTAAAATAATAAATAATATTTTAGTAATGAATAATGTGACATTTAATTGCAATATTTTTTAAAGACTTTCCACTGTAATAATATAATAGCAATACAATGTATATATGTATAAATATATATACTATATAAATTAATTAGCTTCAGCACGGCCATTCCCCTCCTTCCTTACATCTTCGTATTTATTATAGTATATCATTTATATTTTTCTTATTTTTATACAATAATATCTTATTGTTACTATTATTTATAACTTGTACTATAGTTATATTCAATATTTCAATGAAATGTATACATATTTGCATACTTAAACCTAGATAATAGGGTGAATCAATGAAGAAAGCGAAATATGGTTCTCAACCTTACTCCTTGAATACGTCTCTCTCTCAGGAGCCCTTGCGGCAGCTGGTCCGAATAATAGAAAGCTTGTCCAGGTATGCAGCAGCTTGGCTGTTAATGGCATCTCCGATCCTCGATATGTGAAGTGCTTTCTGAATATCTCAATTCCGTAATGTGTACCATGCCGCACCAGACATTCTTCACAACAGTTGGGACTGCACTTCTTGTATTTTTTTGAGGTTCAACTTTGCTGGTATGCCGTATACCTGAATACCATATCTCCAGATGAGTGTCAGAATAACTTTAAAGATGTTCGTCTTGTTGGTAAGCGATAGCTTATTCCTGGATACAATCATAATATGACAGTTATGTTTTATGTTATGTTATGTTTTTAAGTTAGTTTTATTATAACAAAATTAGCTATACAGAAAAGTAAAGTTAATTAAATTGATAAGACCTCGACAGACAATTCGCTGATCTGATTGCATTGAAGGCAGCTCTTATAGGCATGAAGTGATACTTATGGCTTGGTAAAAAATGTCAATTTCCACTCCTGCGACAAACTGAATGATCCAGCTGTGATATCTTTTGCAAGAGTATATTAGTTAAGTAAGGCGACAACGACATTACGATATAAACATGCAAATAGTTAAGTGCAAAACCGCCGTTAAGTAGAAAAACAAAAGGGCCAAAGGAGTGTCACACATACAAAACACATATACACTCACACATACGACTCACACACACACACACACACATACAGACACTGTTGTTGGGGCAGTGGTCGGCATGAAATATCTCAGGAGACAGCGCATAAACCACAACAACGGAGACGCCAACAACAACAGCAGAACAACAACAAGGGAACATAAGCAGAGAGACAACGGCGGCATATTGTAATTAAAGTAGAACAGCTTAAAGAACATTCACACAAGGACATGCCGAGGACAGCTAAGGTTGTAAGTTTACTTGAATGGCGCCTGGCAGACGATCCACAACGACAGCGACGACATCTTTTGCCTTTTTGCGCTTTTGGCTAAAAATGCCGCATGTCATGTGATAAGGATAATGAAATCCTTGGCTCAGAAAATATTTGCCTTTTCCACTATTTACACGCGTGTTTACCTGTGTTTACCTGTGTGTGTGTGTGAGAGTGTCGCCACGTGTAAGTAAGCAAAGGTGTGGCCAAGTTAACGTCGTCTTTGAGTCCTTTGGGGCAACTGACCCGCAACTGGCTGCTATTTTTGTTCGTTTTAGTATCAATTTGGTCGCAAGTGTTGTCAACACACACATATATCTACTTGTATTTATGTATGTCACTGTATGTGTCTGTGTGTCTACAAACTCTTAAGTCATCAGCGATTTGGATGGGCGCACCTTTTATTACTCGCGCACACATGCATATGTATTTGACCCGCTCAGGGTACACTTTTGAGGTCAAGGAAATGGCTTCATATTGCCGCTGCTTGTTATGCAATAGGGCAGGAATATGCCCCGAACTGGCGCCAAAACTAATTGCATACTTTTGTGCGCTTTCCAATTTAATCTTAAGGGCAATTTCGCCTTTTCTTGCTACACTCAACCCCCACACAATATGCAATTTGCAAAAGTTTTGCACCCGAAATTGCATGCAATTGCACACATTTACATGATCTCGACTCCCTCAATGAGTTGCCCCTGCCACCGATACCAAAAGAAAACAACCTGACTGTATAGGCCGGGCTGATAGGCACAGGCAAGACGGCGATTTCGTTTCGGGTAATTGCGTTTTGGGCGTCTGCATCGGCGTCTGCATGTGTGTCTGCCTCTGCTAGACAACAAGTTGGCAAAACCTTTAACCAACCCCAAAAATGTGCAGAAGTCGAAGCGAAGTGCATATTATGCAGGCCAAACTGCAGTTTGTCGGAGGATTGGTGTGCTTGCAGGCAACAAATTAAAAACTTTCATTGATGGCTAACAAACAATGCACCAGACTGGCTATCATCATCGACATCATCATCGTCATCGTCCTTGCCGTCGTCATCGTCGTTGAGTCTTTGTCGTAATTTTGTTGATTTATATACAAACGTGACTGTGAGTTGGGTGTAACAATCTACTGATAACAATTAGGGTTATTCACTTGCTTGTAAATAAGGGAAGTGCCTTAACAATGCAACTGCCAGTTGAGCACAGCTTAAAGGTGCAACATATTTGCATTGTCTAACAAGAACTTATGTCGAGAAACTTTACACAATATTATTTATCTAAAAGAATGGGAGAAGTTTAACTTTAACTTTAGCTTTTTGTTTAATTTTGCATTGTATTTTTTAATATTAAAGATTATTTAAATATTTCTTTGTCGTTTGACTCTTGACTTTGACTCTGTTTGTGAAGTCAGCTTTCGGACTAACCATAAATAAACACAATATTCTCCTCGAGTCAAGCTTTCTTTTTCTATTAAATTATTAATGTAATGATAAGTGTCCTGCTACCTGACTAGGCAACTTAAACTAATCAGAAATTGGACTTAAAAATAATTGTAATTATGAATATAAAATAACATACAACAGATTAAATGCTAGCATACTTAAAGCTAGTCTTTAGGCTGGTATTCGAGTCAGCTGAAAAGCTAAACTATCTAATTTAATCTTGCTCTTCCCAAAATCATTCCTCCCAAATGATATATCATACTTGTATGAGTTTTTTCTCTATATTTGTCTTAAATAAATTGTATAAGTTATACATGAAATTTTACTTCATATTTGATATTATACATGTAATTCATTTAATTATTCTGTTATTATTTACAAACAACTTACCTAAAATTTATAGAATAATTACAATGTAACCTAGTCTAATGGCTAAGCAATGTTGATTTATTAGTACAAATTTATTTATTTATATTTCTTTATATATATCTTGTGGCAAAGTCAATTGGATGTTGGCGCTTTGGCCTTCTTCTTATAGGCCTTCCTCTTTTTTTACGTCTTTCTAGAAGGCGTCATGAAAGCTGCATATACAGAAGAACATCGCTAATATTGGGTACTCTCTTTCTTTGTCTGAAAGGAGCAGCACTTATTAATCGAAGAGTTTTAACTTGCAAGATACTTTCCAGGCGGGTTGATTCCGTATACTTTCCAGGAGGGTATAATACAGGTCTTGTACATGTTTACTTTTTTGTCCAATGAATTATTTTTCGTCTCACCTTCGGCCGACATGTCAGCACTCATATAGGGCCAATGTAAAAAGGATGTCCTGCTTACTTTCCGCAAAAAAACAAGATGTCGCGTGATAACAAGGTTATGATTTACAAGTGCATATTAGCTCCTAGCCTTTTTAGACCCTTTACTTTTTAAAAAAAACTAAAAAAGGGTCTATTAAGTTTGTCAAAATGAGAAGCTTGAAGCTCATTCAGACAGTGTAGCTAGACGCCTAAGACGCCTGGATCGAACTATGACGTAATATATATACGCCCACATTGAGTTGATCTCTCACATTTATACCATTATCACCATTACAATTTCCCATCATCAAAGTTAGCATTAAAGCAGTATTTATGTTATGTTATATTCATAATTACAATTATTTTTCAGTCAAATTTCTGATTAGTTTAAGTTGCCTAGTAAGGTAGCAGTACACTTATGTTTAATAACAATTTCATTATTATTTTAATCAAAAATAAATAAATTATTACTAGAAGAGCGCAATCTCTGAGTTTCGGGATACATAAAATCGAATAAATATTAACAAATATAGAAACTTTTGTATAGAAAATTTTGTTTAAAACATTTTAAATTGTTAGCAGCTGTAAAAGGTAAGCACTACATAGGGATTTGTTCAAATACCGAAAGCAAGCTAAATCATTTCTTGTGTAAAGGTAGACAGTACCTTAAGGATTGTCCTTCCCTCAGGACAACTCAGAACAATTCAGGACAACTATCGAAGAACTGACCATTTTAAAGCGGCGCCTTCTTTTGTGCTTGTTGTTCTGATGACAACTGCCAGCTGTTGCATGGCGTGTTGCTCTTTAATACACATTCACACACAGAGAATGAGAGAAGAAGGGTAAGAGAGACAGTGTGTGTGTGTAAATGCTCATGTGTGTCTGTGCCATATATGTATAATGAGTTTGACCGGCATTATTTTGCAATTTTAAAAATTTCACGTGATTTTTACAAGCCGGCAAAAAAGGCACAACACAACACAAAAATTGCACAGCAGAAGAGCGGATGAGTAGCAGGATGAATGGGACGGAGGGTAGCAGGGGTATGTCGGGGTCGTATTGTGGAGAACCGAGCGGGAGAACTGAGCGTCGCGTTAACGCTCGGCAGCAGGATGAGAGCTCACACAGGACATGGCTCGCTCCCAACACAATTGTGTGTGTGTATGGGGTGTCGAAAAAAGCAAAAAAAAGGTGAGAAAGAAAAAGCAATGCAAGGTAATGAGTGCAAATAAAATGAAATATACGAGTGAAAGCTGAAGTGGCGCCTTTTCTGTTATTCCTTTTTCGGTCAGCTGAAGCAACACATGGTTGCTGAGTGGCTGCACTGAGGTGTTTAAGCTGATTGCCAACGACAACGGTTATAGTTTGCCAGGTGAAAGGTGAAAGCATAATAAGCTGGCCAGAGTTTATAAGTATTCGATGCAGTTACGCAGGTCACCTTTGATTCAATTGAAGTACCATAACTTCTATTTCATTAAACTTGTGGGCAATTCTAAAAGTATGCTTTTCTTACTTATCTCTTGACTTCAACATGACGCCTTGCCACAATAAGCTGCTCACCTCCAGCTGATGCTGCTGCTGCTGCTGCTATTTGCTTGTTGCAATATCCTTTTTTTCATATTATTCAACACTTTGTTCTTTTTTTTTTATTTTACGTTGCCTCTGCAATAACCCGGCAACAGTTTTACTGCTTATTGGCGGTCACAACAATACACTTACATACACAGTTACCAAAAAAACACCCATACAGAGAGAGAACTCATTCACACACTTACAGACGACGCCATACGAATCGTGGACTCTGCTCGCCTGCTGACCGGCGTTTTTTATATATTTTACTCTTTGTTTGTTTCATTATTTTTTACGTTTTTATATTTTGTCGATTTCTGCACTGAGTTTCGCATTCGCGCGCATTTTTTCCATCGTTCTGTACAAATAAAAAATAAATTAAAAAACCATCAAAAATAAATGGCAACGAAAAAATCAAACAAAACAAAAAATTGGAAATAAAAATAAAAAAAATTAAGTGCATGCTGCTGCGCGCGCTGTTAATGTGGAAAATCTGGTTATTTCCACACCTCCTCTTCGCCACATGGCCTTTATCATTTTGTGTGCCATTGATTTTTAATTATGTTGCATACTTTTGGGCGCTTCCATTTTTCCTCTCTTTTTTTTTGGCAATTATTTGCCGAATGAGGCAGCTGGAGGCCGGTCAGGCGCGGGACGAAAGGGTGGCAGAGCAAATTATATTAAATAAAAATTAAAGAAAAACAAGTGACAAAAACAAATATGAGAAACGAGGCCATTAAAATGTTCACGACCCCAACAAAAATAATTAAAAAGAAAAAATCCGAAAAAAGATGCGAGAGAGAAATAATTTTCATTATCAACGATTATGGTTTGACCTTGAGCGGCAATGGAACACAGTTGTTGCTGTTATTGTTGTTGTTTTATTATTATTATATATTGCATTGTAATGGTGTGAGTAAGCGAAAAAAAAAGAAGAAAAGAGAGGAGCACCGGCTCCGTGTCCGATGAATGAGTTGAAAGCGTTCAACGCGGGGGTCGCCACGCACAACGGGGCAAAGTGTGAGTATGTTTATGTGCATGCGAGCGTGTGTGCGTGTGTGAGTGTGTGCGAGCGAGTTAATAAAGCAAGCAGCACGCACCCCATTGGAATGAGGCCACATTTTACACGGATCTCCGGCTGCGGCCCCGACCACGAATCTGGGTCCGGCAACGGGTCACAACATTGTCCTGGAGAATGCGTATGTCTGCCTGCAGGTATATGTCAGTGTGTTTGTCTGTGTGTAAGTAGTTTGTTTGACATGCGTAGCGTATTTTATTTTATTTTGTTTTTTTTCGGTTAATTTTAATTGATTACTCAATATGCGAAAATAATACGCTCGTTTTACTCGCGCCCTTTCGCATTACGTATTTCTTTTTTGCATGCTTTCACTTTCCACAGATTCTTTTTTTCCTTTCTCTCTCTGCTTTTTTACGCAAATTCATTCATGATTTCGTTGTCAGTTACTTTTACCATTAAAGGTATTTAAGGCATATAAATATTTTGGTCAGTTCATTGGCTGAGTACAACATTGGCCATAACTCAGTAGTAAGCCGGCAAGATGGTAATCTTTAAGAAACAATAAACGCAGCCAGACGGGCAACTTTCTAAACAAAAGAGTTTCCCCCACCCTAAGTAATAGTTCTTCATGTATCCTTCGTCCTGCAACACTGTGTCACGTAGCGTAAATTAAGAAATGCCGGAGCAGGAAGAAGGAGCTCAGGTGGAGAAGTCCTTTTGTTGGTCACAAAGCTGTTAAGGGGTTGGCCATTTAAACTATGTAAAGTGTTTATGAATTTAGTGCCGAGCTGAGCCTGTAATTATTGTCATGTGTGTGTGCAACCGGTTATCCTTGCCACACCCGACAGTCGACGGTTCACAGGCGACAGACGATAGACGACAGACGACCGTCGACAGCCCGTGGGGCATGCTAACCTAATGAGCAGCCGAGGAAAACGCATATTATGCTTATCGTCGCACTTGCATCTCTCGTCCTTTTGTCCTTGCACCCTTGCGGGACATTGAAAGGGCTTCGATAAGCAAACGAGCTAAGAGCCAAAGAGGCAGGGATATAGTTCTATTTTGGGTTAGTTTTCGGGGTTTTTAAGTCAACTTTCCTGTGCTTAAATCAAAGACAATGGCCCCAGTATGTCAGCTTATGGATCTTGAGGCGAGTATATGTAACCGAAAATGCTGCAACTTTTCCACTGTCATCGTTAAGATAGGCATCTTTATGAAGGTCGCTTGGCCTGGCTCTGCCTATTGAATGCGGCCATAAAACGTGGCAAAACTTTAGATACGTGATATTTAACTTTTGCCCAAATATAACGAAAATACGAAATACAAAAAGCAATCCTTGTTCTGCTTCTTGTTCGATTTCGACCCACTTGTAAGCCTCGGGTTTTCATTTTGGGGTTCGCTTGACTTTTCTTGTCGTAAATTTGTGACAGAAGTAATTTGTGTACGGTCAAGCGCACACACACATACACACATACACACTAGTCGACCACCAAAAAGATTCAGATACAAATGAACTTTCATAACCACACATATCAGCCAGAGAATATCTGTGTCTATGTCCTGGCCGGGGCATGTGTCTAATTAGTTGTGCGTCTTCACCAGCTGAGCTGAAATGAGGTCAAATTGTATGTTCCTTGGCGTGTGCCATGGATTTGTCTTACCCAAGTTTATGTCCAGCCGTTTGCTAAGCGTTTTTGAGGTGCGTCGGGTTAATTGAAATGCCCGCCACACGGTTTGGGGGCATTCAAATTTAGATTAGACCGGCATTAGATAACTTTCTTTTGACCTAGCCCCGGGTACCAACTCTTCATGTCCAGTTGCTAGTTGCCATTTCCCAGGCCAACTCAGTGACCAATCATTGTCATGGCTAATTGAAGCTAATGCGTGAAATCTTCATCTACGTTTGAGGCGTTTCACAGACAAGAATTGCGGAGGAGGTGTGGAATGGGACAAAAGGGATAAGGAGTCAGCACGTCTGTCCGTCTGTTCGGTCTTTTGTTGACAGAAATTATGCAAATTTAAAGCAATTAAAAATTCTTGCTAATTGACTCAAGCGTCGCTGGAACATGCAGCTTCAGCCACGTTAACGGATTGGCAAACAAAAAAAAAAAAACAAGGAGAAATAAAAATGCAAAGGAGAGGCGGGTCTGTTTGTGTATCGGGATATGGGCGGGACTGGACAGGACAGGACAGAGCCGGACAGAGCTGAGGGCAGGGAACACATGTGACAGGCAGTCGAATAGGCAGGCACACAGAAGGACGACGACGTCGACTAATTAAATTAAACACTGACACTGAAGCGGACTGAAGCGGACTGTAAACTGCAGACCGGCAACGACGGCAACAGCAACTGGGTATTAACTTATTTTTCGTGCAATTAACTTTTTAGTGGCGCTATACATCGCACAAACAGCCAAATAAAAATCAAATCAAAGAATTCCCATTTCCATATCCATGTCCATGTCCACATGTGTGTCCAGCATCAACTCCAGCCAAAAGAACCCAACCCAAAACAGTCCAAATGATTCGCACAAAGAACGAAAAGTAGCTCGAACCCTCACTCAACCCCAATCCCTGTCCCAACCCCCTATTTACCAACCCACGAGTCATTCATTCTGCATTATGCAAAAGTCGACAAGTGCATGCGTGCAGAGTTCCTTTTTGGCGAGCTCTTTGGTCCCGAGGCTATTTGTATGGCCATAAAATTCGCATGCTTATAGAGACCATCATCAGAATCAGCATCAATCATTAGCACTGCTTCAGTCCAGTTCAGTCTACACAATTCAATCCACATTGACTGCTTCATCTATGACTGTACTTCAATGTCTGCTATTCATTCGTTTGCCTGGAATGCCGCTTTCCTATTTATGTATATTAGGAAGAGAAAATACTAATCTGACTTAGAAGAACCACATGCAATATTATAAGAGTTTAGAATTACTTTACTTATTAATTACTATTTTTAAAACAATTTTAAGCATACTCATTTAATTTATTGAAAGCACGATGAGGGATTCTTAATTGATATACTGTTTTTTCTTTTGTTAAAATAGTTAAATATTATAATTATTCAAGTCTTCTGGTTATTATCAATGTTCAATCTTTGGATTTGGGTTGTGTTCTCTTATCGGACATTTTGGATTAGTCACATTAATTTCTAGTAAATCAAATTTATCTAGAACATAAATGTATATCATAAGATTAATAATTAAATGAATTATAAACAATTATAAATATGAAAATTGTTAATATTTTGCTAAACTTGAAAACCTATTTGAAAAATTCACTTAAAATAAGAATGTGTCTACAAACTGTCTAAATAATATTAGAAGTACATTATTATTATTATATTATATTATTAACTTATTAACATTTTTGCGTTAAAAAATTTCTTATACTTATCAGTATGAAATTTACAAAGTAAAATACTATATGTGTTCTCAATTCATCAGTTTTATAGTTAAGAGATTGTGGGCATATAAAAAGGGTGATTTTTCAGGCAGAGAAAAAACATTTGAGGAATCACTTCTATATTGAATAGGTCTGTTTCTTAGTATTTCAATACAATTTCAATGTTCCAGCACTCGACTATCACTTGGGTTTCTTTGGACTTCCTGTATGACTATTCATGTACCCTGGGGCAGCATAAAACAGGATGTTCCAGCAACGCTACAAAAGAGTGAAAGGTATGTAATTACCAAAATCAAGAATAAATAATTGAAATGAAAAGAGTTTTCCTTAAAGAATGAATATTGAGTCGAAATTCGTATTCTTAATTTGATTTCTATAAAAAGTTATACAGTTATATATAAGAAACACCCCTTGCAGAGTCACCAAATTTAAAGTAATGCCCGCTGCTCAATAATTAAGATGAGGGAATCACAAATCGAATCGCCCAGGGGTATCTGACAGTTCGGACAGTCGGTCTCTGGCTGCCTCGCTTTCTGCCTGGTCAAGAGGCAAGTCAAAGTTTTGAAGTTCAGTTGGTCATTGAAGGCAGCACGTTTCCGCTTGTTTACATGTTTATGCCCAAAGACAAGGCACAAAGGATTACCGTGCACCGTCTCCCACTGCTGACTGACGACTGACGACTCAATATCGGACTTCGTCGTCGTCGTCATCCTCGCACATGTTGTAATCAAAGAAATTAGCGGCACGATGCGTGCAGCGGGCCGTGGCGAGTGTGAATGGATGGTTGGTTGAATTGAGCTGAGTTGAGCCGAGCTGAGCTCCAAGAAGGGTTGCGAGTGACCATCATTCACCATTTCCATTTCCACTTCCACATCCATTTCGTTCTTTTCAGTAGAATATTCAAATTCAACGCAGCGTGCGACCATTGCCAGCACCCTTATCGATGCGACGATGCTTAAAGCTTGTTTGTACATTGTCTTAAACAGTTTGACTTTTAATTTACAGCCAAGTTGATCAAGCTCAACGTGCTGCACTGACTGTACTTGGGCTAGTCACATTTTAATTACAATATAATAAAATCCTGTCCGAAAGATTCCCTTCTTCCCTAAGTAATTAAATCTTACTTTAAGATTATTTTGCTTGGTTAGGCTCATCACCACACTCCCTCGGCAACGACACATGTGCAATTAACCCGAGGCGTTGAAGTGTAAAATATTTATTAATAAATAGCACACACGCCTACTAATTGCCACAAAGGCAACCGGCTCCGTCGCATCGTTGCCTCAAAGAGAGTATTTTCCAGCCATGAGACGACGCACAGGACCTTAACGAGGTCCAGGCCTAAGTTCAAAGTGCCCAGCTATAACACACGTGGTTTTTTGCCTCCATTTTTTTAATGTCTGCTACCTCAAAATGTTAATGGAAAATCAATAATTACGCATCTTGAAAATATTAATAGGTCCGCCCCATATGCGATGCAAAAGACACAAAGACGGGAAAGGGAAACAGCTCATTAAGAATGTAATTGCAATGTAACCGCAAGTGAAACTCAAAGTATACGAAGTATTATAATAGTACTTCTCAGTTTATTTTAATACAAGACACATAACTACCCATATTCTGTCTGTAAGAATACTGTCGACTTATCAATATGTTTATTTACTTCATTGAACTTACTAATTAGACCACGTACCAAAGGCATACTAAGTAAGAATAATAAGACAGGTCTCACTGTCAATAGTACTTTCACTATCAAGGATTTCATTTGATAAGTACTTATTGAAAAAATTTTATCTAAGCCTATAAGTATACTATGTATCTATTCGAGTATGTGTAGTTCCGCATTTGCTCAGCTTTAATTTCAATCTAAATCAAGCTCTATCTTGTATGTGCATCTACTTGTTTACATTTTTACACTTTTATTCTTTTATAGTATGATTCGTGACACGCTCTAAAAAATAAGTACATTTTGTATTCAATTGATACATTTATTTATATATTTTTAACAAGAGCTGTTTAATTCAATTTAAGGTACAATATTTATATAGTACATTAACTCTCTCGTTTATTCGTTTATTATTTAATCTTAAGAGTCGTAACAAAGAAATATTAAATATAAAAATCATACAAATATAGCTAAAATAATTTTTTTATAATTTATATTTTCCATAGAACTTAAGAATAGTCTAAAGCAACGTAAACTTAGACCAAGCTTAAAATACGGTAAATAAATAATTACAATTAACATTTTGAAAATAAAACCAGTCGAAAAGGCTACAGTCGAAGTCGACTATAGGAGACCCTTTACTTATTCTTCTAAACGGAAATAAGAGTGACACTAATAGATAGTACCCCATAGCGCGTTGTTACGTCAACATGCTCTTCTTCTTCCTTTGGCCCGACACTGAGTAATATTAAGTTTTGAATAACTTCCGAGTTTATCAGGATACATTAGTACCCCGATGCTTATCCTGTGTGCCAAAATTCAAGGCGCCAGTTTTAAAATTGACCATTATATGGGATTTTTAGTTTTTTTTGAATAACTTCCGAGATTATTATCTGATCGCTAAGACTCTGGTTCTCGTCCTGTGTGCCAAAATTCAGGACTCTAGCTTTTATATTTTTCGTTTTATGGGATTTCAAAAAATTTGTATTCGATTTTTGGGGGCGGAAGGGGGCGTGGCGAAATTTTAAAACAAACTTGACCTTTTCGGGGGTCACAGGAGTATTGTCACCAAATTTGGTGCCTCTAGCTCTTATAGTCTCTGAGATCTAGGCGTTCATACAGCAGGACAGACGGACAGACGGACATGGCTATATCGTCTCGGCTGGTGATGCTGATCAAGAATATATATACTTTATGGGGTCTGCCGGACTTCCTTCGACCTGTTACGCACATTTTGACAAACTTAATAAAGGGTCTATTACTTTTTTAAAGTAAAGGGTCTAAAAAATGAATAGCAACAGAATGTATTATTGTTCCAATTTACATTTAAATTATATTTTCAATCTCAGAACTTCTAAATTAAATTGAAATGAATGAGAATATAAATGTCATTGATTTGAAGGTATAATAATTAAAAAAATGCATTTGCTTTGATTTGCAATGCTTCTTTGATTTGAAGTAAAGTTATATTAACGATGGACTCGTTCATTCATTTTATTAATTAAATTAACTATACTGGTCAACGTATTTTACACTCACAGTCATTCGAGCATTGCATCCTTTGTGTCACGTAGAATTTTTGTCTCTGTTTCAAATGAAATTTTGCAAATATATTTTATTTTGCGAATTGTTTTTTTTCATTGCTTTCTGTGCGTTGGCCGTTTGTTGGAATTGAATGGAAAAAACTGAAAAAACTGAAAAATGTATTTCTATGATATGTATATAAATATTTTTTATATATTTGCAACAAAAGTAATTGCACTGACACATGATTCATAATGGGCCTTTGGCGCATTTTGCTTTGGTAGCAGTTGCCTGAATGCATCGCTGCATTTGGCAGCTAGGGAGGAACACGAGAAGAGGGAAAGGGGTGGATGGGGCGTTCCCACTAATTGACAATAGACCGCACGCACTTACCACACACAGGTTTTGGCCACACACAAGGAAGACGCGTCTGTCGGCCCAAATGCAGCTAAACTTCGAGTGGTTGACGAGTTTGGGACTCGCGACTCGCTGGCAAAGGCAAATAATTTTAATTAAATGAAAAAGAAGCGAAACGAGGAAGTCCGTTGCATGTGGCATGTAGAATGGGGCATGACCAGCAGGCTGGAGCAGTTGCACTTAAGCGCCACTCCAGCGCTTCAATCCGACATCCCAGTGAATTGGCACTTGTTCGTCAACGAACCAAGGGCCGCGCCAAAATGCAATGCCTGACCTCTCCACCTCCTTTGAATATTTGTATGTAAATGCAGCCAAGTGGGAATGTGTGTGAGTGACCATGGGTGGGCGAGTGTCCTTTGTAAGAATTCATTTGCAACGCGAAACTTTTTTTTCAGAATTTCTAACGCCGCAAACTGAAAGTCGCCAAAGAGCCCCAGCTGAAGGGACAGGCAACAGGGGGCAGACAAGCAAAGAGGTTAGGGGTTACGCTTGAAGAGGGGAGAGGGTAACCAAACATGGCAAAGAGGTAAACTGCACTTAAACTGCAACGAGAAAAAATGCCAGTCGCGAGCTGAAACTGACCAAAAATGCACTCAGCGCCCAAGGCGGGGATCGTGTTTGGCAGGGGAGTGAAATGACGGGGAGTAGGCAGCGGCGCGTCGTTTATATGCAAAAAGATAAAGAGCAAGTGTACACACACACACACACACACACACACACACATCTGCTGGCTAACTGTTTGTTTTATGCGCTCATGTGCGCCGCGAGAGTTTGCGAGTTTTGGCCAAAATGCTGCTGAGTGCAATTTTGTGAAGTTTGCCTGTTGTTTTTGCCCCTTGTTGTTGTTGCTGCTGCTACTGCAGTTGCCGCTGTTGAGCGATTTTGATTGAAAATGCTCTCACACCCCGAACAACAGCCGGACGGAGAATGCATTCCGTATCCGCCAGCAATGCGCTTTTTCCGAGCCCTCTGAGGCAATCGTCGCAGCTCGCAGCTCGCAACTCGGATTCCCCTCCTACTCCGCCTCTGCCTAGACCTCAAGTTCTGACTCTGAATTTTGTTCTTAGATTGCAGCTGCATCTGGCGTAAAAAAGCCAAAATCAATTTGCAATTTATGCGTTTCGTTCTTGCATTTTCAGCGACTGGCAATTGCGATGATCCTTTTTGGGAATGTTTTTTCGTGGAAATGCTGCAATTTCAGCATAAGTCAATGCCAAGCTGAATCTGACTCTTTATTAGAGAAATATTAGTCTTCTACCAAATTCTCAAGAAGTGGAAGAAGGAAATTAATTTGATTTGTTATCTTTGTGAGTACTTTTGTGTAGGCGAATATAGCTAGAATTTAGAAAAAAATCGTAATATTTCAGTCAATAGCTCGCATAATGCCAACAATATTGTTGTTCCAAAAGAAGTACTTATATTCATGTATAGTTTAGAAAATCCAAGAAAAGATAAATCATGTAATTTATATTTAAATATAAGAAATTCTTGTCAAGGTTTTTAAATGTATTTACTTATTTGTATAAAGATCGTTACTATACCATACCGTAGACTATTTTACAAATAAACAAGCCGGATAGTCGAGGCAAAAGCGACAATAGGGTACCCAAAGCCAATCTTCATTGTCATTTTTGGCACGCCAAAGGTTTCATACCCTTGCAGAACCCTGTTCCACTTTTCAACCGATCTTTCCTATGACAGCTATATGATTAAGTGATCCAATTTATATCAAATGTGGTCAGGATGTATAAGACATGACCAGATGCATAATCTGTGAGTTAGGTTGAAGTACTATCGAATGGTAGTTCCTATGGTAGCAATATGATATAGTGATTCGATCCGGCCATTTCCGACATATGTACTGCCTGCAGTAAAATGCCTGACCTGTGCCAAGTTTCATCCGGATAGCTCTGAAACTGAGAGACTAGTTTGTGTAGAAACAGACAGAGAGACGGACATGGCTATATCAACTCGGCTGTTGATGCTGATCAAGAATATATATAATTTTTAGGTTCGGACATGTCTGTTTTCATGCGTTACACATTTCGGAACAAAATTATAAAAATGTACCCTCTGCAAGGGTATAACTACCCTGCAGTTCTAGAGGTGGCGACTGGCCATGCTGGAAATACCTACCCCGCTACTTCCCACATGGGTACTTACTTGAGTGACCCTATGGTAAACGAACGCCGATCATGGGTACCAATGTAAGTACCCATTTTAGTAACCCTAATATGGGGACCCGTTTCACTAGTTGCGTGGTAAACGATGAGGTGGCGATTGATCCTACTTCCGGACATTTTATACAAAATACGAACAAACGCATTACTTTGGGTTAGTAAAGTAAGTAGAGGTGGTAGTAAGTACTTAATTCACCAGCTACGAACTAGTGCCTAGAACTGTGGGGTATGTATAAAATTCCATAGGAAATTTGTTTTTTGGTTGTCAATGTATATGTATAAACCCTTTGTATGTATATACCCTTTGGCAGTACAAAGTCCCGCTCAAATTCGCTTCCGATGTAATTCTCTTCTAATTCGTTTTTCTTTTTTTCAGCTTATGGGCGAAGAGGGCTTGGCATTGTGATTACATTTTCTGAACACGTCGCCTCCAAGATACTCATAATGTGTGCCAAGTCTTAAGTCTCTAGCTACAAAACTTCTTTTGTTATGAGCTATACCTTGATTTGTGGGCGATGGGGGTGTGTCAAATATTACTAGTGCAAATATTACCATGATGGGAGACCAAGTTCAAGCATCTAGCTCTTACCATCTCTGAGATCATTTCATCCATCCGTACGGACAGACGGACCGATGTAGAAACGGACAGACGGACATGCCTATATCGACTCGGCTATTGATGCTGATCAAGAATATGTATACTTTATGGAGTCAGCCACGCTTCCTTCTGCCTGTTATATACTTTTAACAAACTTAATATTCCCCCACAGGGTATAAAAATATGAGGAGTGGTAAATTGACTTGCTCTGTCGGCCGCTGTGGCGCTATACATTGTGCTGCAGAGCGAGAGCGCATATGATAACATTTTCCAGCACTATTACTTAGGAGTTATCGAGCACTGAAACGTCAAACTGATGGTTATAATATAATACGTAGTGTTAACAATTGCCTGTACGCATGTTTGACAATATTACATTTCTAGTACTTAAACAGTAAACAATTTCCAAATCAACAGTCGCAGTTCAGTGTTGCCAGACTATCGCAAGCTACCTAGTCACGATGCAAGCAAAAACGATTTCAAACGATATATTTAAATCTCATTATAATTAAAATACTTTTCTTTGAAGACCTGCACAGGGTTTCCTAGAGTAGCGCGCGCTCTGCTTGTTGAATAATATTGAATAATATTATCTTTAACTCTTGGGCACTATTTCATTTATGCATAACGAAAACAAGCGGAACAGTCGGGATCCCGACCGTAATATACCCTGTGGGTCTACAGGAAACCGCTCAAATTCACTCCAGATGAAATTCTCTAAAATTTTCTGGACACATCGATATAAGCTTTTACTTAATTTGTGGGCAAACAGGGCGTGGCATCCAAAAAAAAGATAAACTTGCAGTGCTGGGACACCAAGTTCAAGCTTCTAGCTCTTACCATCTCTGAGATCCTTTCGTTCATACGGACGGACCGACAGACCGACAGACAGACAGACCGACGGGCAGAGGGACAGAGGGACATGACTATATCGACTCGGCTATTGATGCTGATCAAGAATATAAATACTTTATGGGATCGGCCATGCTTCCTTCTGTCCGTTACATACTTTAAACAAACTTAATATACCCCCACAGGGTATAATAATACTTCGCCTTTCAATATTGCTGTTTCAACTCTTTAATATATCAATCCAACTAACATTTAATTGTTACGTTTAACAATTCCTCATTTCCCACCTGTTTGTATGATATACACCTATGTACATATTTCATGGCAAGTTTTCAATGCGAAAAATGATTATCAATGTCGGCTTTTTGTGAACTTTTTTTTGTCATTTTTTTCCATTGCCTTGTTACTATTGACATTGTCATTGGGTATGTGCTTATGCTCGTATTTGTATTTGACTTTTGAAAATTTTTTCGATTAGCTCACGTTAACCTCCCCCTCTGCTACCTCCACCTTTGCCCCATGCTGAATGTTTGTTTTTGTTATAACTCGTAACATTGTTGATGTCCGGATCGCTTAATGTCAAACCAGTTGCTAGTGTTGTTGTTGTTGTTGCTGCTGCTGCTGCTGTTTTTTTGTGAAGCTTGCCAAAATGTTGTTGTTTTTGCGATTAATCCTCGGCAATGGCAGCCACTTTGGCGCACATAATTGAGGTTACGTTCGGCTGCACAAATTGCCAGCATTAATTGATTATGGGCGAAGAGAGGAGTGAGGGGCAGGATTGGGATGATGGCATCCGCATTATGGGTTCATTCGAATAAAAAATGTAATAATCGGATTTTCATGGCTGCATTTTGGAACGTATGTGGCACATTTATTGTTTGACGCACAACCCCCAAAGGAATTCCTCTAGATGGTTAATGGGGAAAGGATGGGAGGTGTTGGAGGTGGAGGCGGGTACTGGTGAAAGTTTTATGCTGTCCATTGACTGTACTGACCTGCACAACATGCTCTGGCAATATCAAAACGCGACACTTGCGGCACGCACAGACCACAAAAGTGCGACACCTCTCACCCCCGTGTCTGTGAACAACAACGGCAACAACAACGCTTGGAGCTCATCCAACCGGCAGCAGGAAATCCACCACCAAAAAAAAAAAAAATGCGAAGCATCTACTGTAACATGTGTTTCACTTTTTATGCTACTTTTCTACTACAGATAGCTCGTCTCATCTTTTTTTAACACCTCAGATTTATGGATCGTCAGTTAATTGTCTCTCAATTGTAAATTGTCCATCTTGTCGAGTTTGTCGAGTTTGTCGGCCCTCAAGGCGACACTTGGCCGCGACATAAACATGAAAACCAATTTCGGAACACGCATTTTTTATGGCAAAGATGATGACCAATTGCTCAATTTAACTTTTTTCATATTTGTTTCGCTTTGTTTTCTTACAAGTTAATGACAAATGTTTGGCTTTTTATTAGGTCGCCGTGCCGCAAATAATATCCACATTTAATTGTATCCTAAGATTTGTGACAATTGCTTGACGCGCTGGCGATAAAAATACAGATAAGATAGTATAAACAGAATTTCTGTTTGGCTGAATTTCACAGAAATATATGAATTAAACTTTTGAAAGTAGTGAGGAAATAGATTATTTAGGGGGTAAGCGAACAACAAAGTAGGCAGAGGAATTTGGAATAAATGAAAATCACTTGCTTTGAATATAGTAAAATAATATAAATAGAAATCAGAAGAATATTGATTCCGTTCCATTAAGAAGATTTTCAATTATTGATAGATGATAATTTCAAAATATTTTTATATATTTTATATATCATATATATATATATATTATTTATTTGTTTTTAATTTATTAAAATAATAGTACAGCTAATTTTGATATCTAAAACTGATATCCCGTGCCGAGTAATGAATCTATATTAAAATCGTTGGTACTACAAATAACAATCACAAACATATTGTCAAATATAAAACAGTCCTTTGTCAAATTTTCCCAATTTATATAAACACAAATGTGTCGACTGAATAAACTTCCCTTTGTCTATAACTAACAACCCTTGAAAGTAGATAACCGTTGCTTCATTTTCTAAGCAGCACATTTTCGACAGCTGTGCTAGCGCCATCTATCGGTTGTTAGACGACTAGAGCAATTGTCGGTAAAGTAGTTTTCATGAAGCGGATAATTTAAGAGAAACTACGTAGAAATATAAAAAGTGTAGCTCTTGAGCAATCATTCGAGGGGAGGTTTGACAAAGTAAACCACCCCATGATAGGGTGGCAGGGTGGTAGAATGGCAGGACTGCCAATCTATTGCAATTCCTACGCACAAGGCTGGCGGCGGGAGGCGTGGGCAGCTCAGGACGACGTCGACGAGGACGACTAAACGCCATGGCCGACGATGGCAAAATGGAAGCCTGGCAACGGAATGGCCGACGAGGCAGTGTCGGATTTTCATTGTTTAGCCGCAGCATATATACACACACACACACACACACACACACAAAACGCGCACACACACAAATTCAGATACATAGATACAGATACAGATATATATAACTACTATATCTACACACAGATGTAGATAACTGTCGCTATATTGCGCATGTGCGTTGTGGCAGGTGGCATGTGGCATGCGGCATGCGGCATGCGGCAGGCAGCGGGCAGCTAGGTAGCTGCCGACGGAAGAGCAGCAGCTTCATGTTGTTGGCCCTTAGTAGTTACAGTTATAAGCATAAATTGGAAAATTTTCCAATGCAACAAACACTTTGGCTAACATTCGATTTATACAAGTAATGAAGTGGGTGGAGTACGAAGTGGAGGGATCGAGGGATACAGGTGGTAGGGATGTATATATTCTGTGGTTCCATTTGGGTTGTGGCCATGTATTGATAGACAGGACAGTAGACAAAGCCCGTCACCCACACAGGTTTACAGTAATTAATCATTTTTATGGATTATTAATGGATTTGCATGTGTTATTTTTTTTTTGTTGTGCTTTTGTTTATTTCGTTGTTTTTTGTTCAGCTGACGTCGCCTCATTTAGTTATTTAAATTATAAATTGCTGGCGATTTGTTTTAGAGAACGGATTAGTGGCATTTATTGAATTTCGCTTTCAAGCGTATCATGCAATGGCAGTTTTGATTTATCACCCTTGCCGCTAGCCAGACAATCCCGTTTATCGTTCATGTTCCTGCCACAAGCCAAACACACGTTAAACGTTCTCAAACGGGACCTTGTGAAGGGGCAAAAACAAGGGTCATGAGGCAAGAGGCGAGGACAAGCAACCAGACTGACAACAATGCCACTGATAGGCCATAAACGGGACAATGGAGTTGCAACCAAAACAGAGACAGTGAAAAGCCAAAAGTATGCTACAAAAAAATGAAGAAGAAGTAAAGGATGTGGCGCATGGCTTAAATACCCTAAGAAGTAAAATTTTATTTACTACCACACTTTACTACTAAAATCATAAATGAAGAAATATAAATTAAATCATTTTCATTTATAAAAGCTTACAGTTCACTTGGAAAAATGTCTACAGAACTTATAAATATTTCTGTCTGCTGACACTTGAATTTTGTCAATACAAATATTATGGATTTAAGCAATTGAGTTAAGTAGGAATAAATTACAATTTTGTAATTTGTATCCAGCATGTTAGAGTATTTTTTTAATATTTTAGTATTCGATGGATCATATATTAAAATAAAATATTGAATACGGAATAGATAGATGAATAGACTCAGATAGTTGATACGAAAATAGAACAACAAGTATTTTCTTATTACTAATATTATAGATTTAAGCATTTCAGTCAAGTAGGAATTTAAGAAAATAAATATAATAATAAATATGCAAAAGTCTCAACTAAATATTTTAGTATTCGATGGATCATATATTTAAATAAAATATAGAATACTGAATAAAGTATATGTTGAACATAACATTTAAGTAGATATATGGTACAGAATATGTTTAGAACATAGGCTAAATAACATAGGAAACAGATATTCAAACATAGAGATGTAACAACCGCGATCGCCACCTAAGCAACATATAAATAAATATATTATTCATATTTCAAATAATATCTTATTTATTTGATACCTACAATACTTAGACTGACATTTAAGTTGCGTAGACAGAATATAAATAAAACATAGAATGCGGTACATTTCAGACATATATTCTTCTGATTGTTTTACTCATAATACACAACAGATTTTCTAGTCCTCATAGGGTATAGAAAACCCGTCGCAATCTCAACCTTCTTTCATCTTTTTCTGTGTCTTTCAAATAGTTCCTTTTTTTGATCGTTTCGTTTCCCTGTCTAGCCGGAAAGTGTGTTTGTCCCTATCTGCCTAGCTGTTTGTTTGACTTAGCTGCTTTCCCTTCTTGTGCGTTCATTCGACTGTCTGAGACAATATTTGTGCGATGCATACATTAAGTCAAGCCAAGGGAACAGAAACTCGAAGAGCAGTTAAAGGGTGGCACGAAGATAAAATAAAGGATATTTAATCCCTTTTTCTTTGCCGCTCGCTTTAATTGAAAAACGTTCTCAAGAAGAAACCCCAAATGAAATTAACACCGTGCTTTAAAATTGAATCAATAGAGATAACCGTAAGTATGTATTTTAGACTTCAACTGCTATGCTTGACTTATTCAATAACTCACGCCAAGGCTTGTGCAAATACTTGTAACTAGCATGAAAATGCAAATTGAATTCCCCATCCTAGACTCAAACCCAATCTAACATGGCGTCTTCAGCTAGCAGCCATGGTCAAAAAGTCGCAGCTGCCAATGGATGGGGCTGGGGTTTGGATTGGGCTGGGGTTGGGTTAAACGAAATCCGAACCCAAAACGACACCCGCATGCAAACTTGGGATAGTTGTGACTTTTGTCTGCGCACGGATGCTGGCTTTGGTTTGCTGAGAACGGAGTGAGGGAGATGGAGCGACACGACAACCCTTGTCCAGCAATGTCCTGCATCCCTTAGCCTTTGCATCTGGGTGCAATAAAACTTATTTCCTTTGCTCGAACACCCAAACCCCCAAAAAATCTAGAGCTCTTTAAGGGCATCTCACTATGTGTGTTTGTGTTAATTGAATGTTTAGGAAATTGAATAGTTTCAGTTGTAAGTTGGCAAATAATTTGCTCCCCAAAAATGAATTGAGTCTGGCATGAAAAACAGAAGAAGAAACTTTTCAATTTTCTCGCTTATGTTGGTTTTCACGCTTTTATTTGCGTCACTCAAATTTTTCTGGGCCCGCCTTTGTTCGTCAAAGTAATTAGTACAACTCTGAAGGACTGTCTCATTTCTGCATTTCCGGTAGTCCTGGCTTTTGTTTCCATCATCATGTTGTGAAGAGACCCGGGAGTTTTTGTTTTTTTTTTTTGTTTTCATTATGTGTACATGGAGCTTATTTGATTTCTGCATGTAAATTAGTCGGCTGAGGCCATTTGTTGAATAAATTCAAGTTCACTCTTGGTGAATGGACTACGAACGCCCCGAAGAAGCCAAAAAAAAAAAAAAAAAAAACTGAAAGCTATTTACACAAAAACATTGCACACTCCATACAGACACAAGTACCCGGAGCATTCGAGCAGGGATCCAAGTGCTGATGCTAAGCGTGTAAACCGAGCACAGGTCCTTAAACAGGCGAAGCATGATGCAAAGTTGACAACGTTTTGGGAGAAGGCAGAATGAAAATGTTGACGACGATGTCGACGATGACGGACGTCGTACAACGTTGGCGCCATGGCGCAGATTATAATTTCAGAACCGTCGAGCAGAGGGAGCACGGTTACACACAGGGGGGAGGGGGGTGAGGGCTGGGAGAAGGACCTTCATTATGAAAGTTGCTGTTTTCATTATTTTCTTGCTTTGACAGGGACGAGCAGGGGAAGGCCACATCCTGGCAGCAGCAGCCCAAACAACTAATCTACATTTAAAGCAGGACGACAGCAGCAAGTGAGCGAGGGGGGGTAGCTGCCGTTGCACGTTTTATTTTTGCACCCTGAAGGCATTTGCCGAAAGGATTCATCTTACGACATTAGTGACCTCAGCAACTGCGCACAAAACATGCGGCAGAAACTGGAACTGGAACTGGAGCTGATGCTGTATCCAGGACGTTGGGTAATCATGTGTGTGTGTGTGTGTGTGTGAGATGAATGAGGTCTGGGAACTGGGGGGATGTTGCTTTGTTCTGTTTCTCTAGTGCAAATATAAGTTTGCCATAATGGCTGCCAACAGCAGTATCAAAAGGAGACGACAAAGGGGGAGCATTTTTGCTTGTACCTTGGGGTACAATCTGCCACAAATACAACAAGCAACCAACCCCAGACCAAAACCCAACCAACGACTTCTCCCCTGCTTCTTCTGCCGTCAGTCCACACGTTTTGAGGGTGTCAAAGTTGCGGGTGAAGAGTATGTTGAGGGCAACGTAAACTCGCAGGTCACAGCTCGCACATCTCCGGAATCTCTCTGAACTCGCATCTTCTGCTGGACAACGCCGTCACGTAGCCAGCGCCGAGAGCTTCTCATTTATTTTACTTAATTGTCAAGTTTAAATTTTGAAAGGGTTGTCAGCGGACCCTCCAGCCTCCCCACTCACCGATCCACCGACCAAATTTTGTTACGCTCTTGCATCGCTGCGTCGTTGGGTTGTCAGAAGCAGATTAAGAAATGGCATGGTGTTAAGGATAATGAAAAAATATGCAAAGTGAGTGGGGGAACTGAACAGAATATTTGCCTCAAAATAATAAGTCTGTAGTGTTTCAATGCTGTTAAAATTAAACAGTCTTACTGAAAAGTAATAATATTTGTATATGTTAAGCTACAATTCTTAAATGATATGTTTAGTAATGACATTGATTGATTTACATTCTTATATTCTTTACTTTGCATTTGAGAGCCTAAGAAATCAACTTATTTTCAATGTAGGAGCTCATTGATTGGAGATGAAAGTTTGAAGAATAAAAATACCTCCATGTGATGGAGTTTCTCCAGAGTTTTAAGGGTATTAAACTTTTGATTTGATTCAATAATATACAATATTTGAAATGGAAGCGATTGAGGCTTAATAATCAAATATACTCATGTGTAGAAAATATACGATAAATATAGATAACAAAGAAAAGAATTACCAAAAAATAATGATATAGTTGTATATTCAATTTTCTAATAAAATCAAATAAATAAAATGAAAGTTTTCCACAGTATTTCCATTTGTGTAAATATGTTATTACTACTAATTCGCAAACAACCTTGTAGCATGATTTATTATTTTTACCTAGAAATCGTATTTTAAAAAAGAAAATCGATTGACTTTCTAGCTGATCGGATGATGTAGAAAAACTGTACAACTGTTTTACCTTATTTTCTCCATTGATGTTTCATTATTACCGTCAGTCAACCAATATAAAAATGATTTATAGGGATAGGATTTTAGCTACGCTCATCCAAAGAATATTTCAATTATACTAGTATATACGAATACTGCTTAGTTTATTTGTAAGCTCTAAAGCAAATTCCATTAGTACTTTTAGCCCGCAGCAAGTTGTCTGAATCTGCATTTGCATCTGCACCTGTACCTGGAATTGCTATAGTAGAAAGTTTCAAAACCTAAAATCAGTGTACGCATTTTGACTAGTTTTCCATTTTGTTAGCCACGCTCAAAATGTTGGCCCAAAAAGTGCTGGCGGACACAACCGACACCGCGAACGAACATATGAGGCACACACACATAATAACAAACAGACAGAGGGACAGACAAAGTTTGAAAACATCTGCCCGACGAGCAATATAAATGTGGTTTTCATATTTTTGTGGTTCACTTCAGTGTAGAGGTTCTCCAGTTGCCACTGCCACTAGCTGTAGTTTTTAGTGCCAAAGTACAGTCGAACAGAGCCATATACACAAACACACACACACACAGACACACACACACACACCCATACAGTCGCACACTGGACCATAATGAACGCCATTCATAAAACTTTAGCTAAATACGAACATTCATTATAAAATAATTTCACCCAAAAAAGGACGAAAGGTGAAACGCAACGGGTGGCAACTCTGGCGCTGCAGTTCGTCCTGGCTTTGGTTGTGGTTCTGACTCTGGAACGGAGCGATGCAAAAATTTACATGTAGAGTGAAAAAGTTATGCACTGAACTAAAAGATAATAACCAATCTATGGAGCAGGCGCCGTTGTTGGTGCCGCTGTGGCTTTCGGCTTTTCCGACAGGACACTAACTGAATATTCGCCTGGCTGACAGTAACCCTTCCCATGTATGGTTTGTGGCAATGGTTGCTTCATTAAATTTCTGTTTTAATTTGGCCTTATGAGCAGTTGAAACAGCCCAACCAACTGTCAAGTACTTTAGAGTACGTTAAGGCCTAAAATGGCGACTTGAATGGTGTTGGACAGTTTGCCATTCTATAAGCTGTCCAACACATTTGCGTATTTCAAGAAAATGTCACTATAAATCTTCAACTCAGTGCACACACCCACAGAACAGACCGAACCTGGGACGAACCATACCTAAGCCCAACTACGTGACTTAACATAATGAACAGCAGTCCAGGGGCCAACTGGCGCTTCACTAATCCATTACTAAATTAAACATTATACTAAATATATAAATAAATAGCTAGACAGCGTGACGGCAAACAGAGAGCTAGAGGTAGATAGCTAGATATAGAGCTCTTGGGTGCTTAGGTTGCACAAATGGCATCAGTTGAGTATCAAACCTCAACCTTAACCCCATCAGACATTTAAGAACCCTTTCTAATTTGGTCGACTGGTGCGTGAGCAGCAGAAACTTTTGTCTGTCAAACAATAAATCATCAAGGATCTGGGGAGAAAGAGCGCCAAAGATAGAGAGAGATTTAATTATGGGTAGGCTCAAGCTCTGAAGCTGAAGTGTGTGTGTGTGTGTGTGTGTGTGTGTTTTGGGGAAACTAAAGCAGACACAGCTGAGTACCCAAAGCAATTAAACCCTTTTCCCTTTTGCCAACCAACTCCTTGATGGTCAGCCATTTCTATTTGGGCCCGGCCGAAAATTCCAAGTAAGCTTAAAAAATTAATGACATCAAGAAGCTGACGGCAGCACTCAAAGGGTTCCCAGTTCAAGTTCCAATTCAAGTCCTTGGGGCGCGTCGACTGGATCAAATTGCAGTGTAAACTAGAAAAGTATTTAACTTTCCATGGGCAGAGTGCTTCTTATTAATGGTCTTTGTTTAATGGCAATTTAAATTAACCCCTTCGATGATATCTCTGACATTTGAGACACTCGATTCTTAAAGCTTTAAAGCAATAACATGCCCAAGGTAGACCCCTACTCCATTCCAATATGTGTGTTCGCTTTGAGCGCACATATTATAATTGCACTAATTGCAAAGCAAATTTTCTAGTAAATTACCTTTTTGCCAAAACTATGGCAACACATGCAGAATAACCATGAGATGCAGCAGCTCCAAGCTCAAATTATATTTTTAGAATTTTAATAACATGGAAAATAAACGACGCAGCGAGTTCGGTGCATAAAAGATGTCGGGCTCCCATGCAAGGGACAGACGCTAGAGGGCGCTTCATGGGTTTGGAAAAACTGGCAGAAAGCTGACAGCTCTTTTACGAGTAATTTCTAAAATGTATATTCATGATTATTATTTTATCTAGCGAAAACTAAAAGTTGCTTTTGCGGCAAAGCCACACGACGGAGTTTGGAGTTTCCTCGGCACTTTAACTCTCCATGCTGCATTAGTAGTTTATCCCTCGAGTTGTTGCAGCATGTTAGGAAAATACTTTGAAAATTCTATGAAAACAGTACGATTTATTTAAATGTTGAACAACAATGAATGAATGAATGAAATATTTGCATAATGAAAATAAAGTGAAATGTATGTATATATTGAGGATAACCTCTGCCCTCGAAAGAGGTCCTATTTTGGAATTACTTACGCGTGTTGGTCTCACTTAAGGGTTGTGTAACTATGGCCTATCCCAAGCGGAGATAACAAAGCCCAAGCATGAATGGCCGGGATCAATTAACCCTTGACTTTTAACACGCGTCATCATCCCAAAACGGGACAGCCACAAAGTGCCACAAACCACCCCAATTAACTTTGAGAGGCAAAGAAAGTATCTGAGTATATGCTTTTGGAGATATAGATCGATTAGATAGTAGGTCCTTGGTCTTAAATACCTACTAAATAGTATCTACTTAGTCTGATTACTTGTTCAAATTCTAAACCTGAGTGTTCATTATGTTTGGTTTATAAATTGAAAACTTGTTTGGCAGCTTTTCGGTTCCCATGCAACAGCAGCTGACGAACGATCCTCATCTAATATCTAAGCACCCCATCCCCTGTAGTGATTATTATTTGAAAATGTTTTGGTGTGAACCTTTGCAAAAGCGAGAGAAAAACGAGTGGAAAAAGGGTGAAAAGGGTGAAAAAGGTGAGGTGCTGTGTTATGGTCAGAAACAAGTTTGAAGACATCAAAAGGCTACCCAAGATCTTCTTTTATTAATTGTCGCAACAAACAAAAGAAAATCTAAAGTTAGAAAACTGGTTGATACTCGTCAAAAAAAAAAATGACATACGAAGGCTCTAAGCTTTTGGCTGTATTCACTGATCAGTTTCATTTTGACCGCTAACGTGTCGTGATCGTGTTTAGAAACGGATCTTCGCGACTTTGCCCATAGAATTCAACTATTGAACTGAGGAAACACGAAATAAATGGAGATGGAACTGGAGCTGGAACTTGGAATGGAGCTATATGTGGAGCTGCAGTTGGAGGTAACGATTACAATCTTGAATGCATGGCATTTGAAATGCTTTGGGGCAACTTTACAGCTGAGCAGGTTTAAAGGGCACACTTTTGGTCTACCACAGCGCCACAAACACAAAAAAAATTCAGCGCCGGCAAAAAAAAGGTTACAAGGTTATTTCAAATGGCCTTCGCCTTGGTCTAAAGTGGGAAAAAAGGCAGCGTATGAGCAAAGCAAAACAGAAAATGTGGCATAGGAAACAGATAGAGAATAAAAGGAAAATAGAAAAAAGCGAAAATGAAAATACAAAAACTGTTGCCACTTTTCTTTTACTTGCGCACACATTTCACATATTTTCCCACTTTTCCTTTTCGTTTGCCTTCTATTCTTCTTTACTCTTCCATTTTTTTTACCCTGACACGCGGCAAATTTCACAAAAAATAAATTTTCTAACAACCCAAACAAACAAACGGCAAAAAAATATAACAAATCCCAGCCAGACCCCCACAAAGTCACGCGAAAAAATCAGTAACCTGTGTTAGTGTTTGTGTGTGTGACAGTATGTGTGTGTGTGTGTGTGTTGGTTGGAGAGTTTTTTCTATGTTATAAAAAGAAAAAAAAAAATTATAAAAATGCATGAGCTGCTTGCTTTATTTATTGGCAACTCTATGTAAAACAAGAGTCCTTCTTTTTGACCTTTGACTTCCGCCCACAATTAAGTAATTTTATTAGAAACTAATGGCAACTACTAGTAGCAGCACTTTCAATTTGTTGTTACTGACCGACATTCTATGTTACCACTTGTTCGCACACATTCTACCTAATTAGTATCTTAAAATTGCTTGATTGAATTTCCCGTATACTAAAAGCAAGTAAAGTCGGACAGAATGAAAACGAAAAAAAAACGTAGCAAAAAAGGTAATTTTAATTGTTATTATTAAATAAAACATGACGTGGTAGGATTCAATAATATCAAATTAAATTTATAGGTTGAAACCTATCATGCTTCTGTGATTTGTGCTTCAAAATGTTAGGAATATCGAGTTAAAAAGGTAAATGTTGAGTGTTAAAGTTCTTTAATTCTTAATTTAGTGTGACTATTAAGATAATTCAAGACACAATAATATTACATTAAGTAGTTGAAAACAAAACATGAAAACATATAGTATTAATACTTCATTTTTAATTATATATATTCGTTAATATGCAACTCTTAAAGCATTTTAGAATCTTCCATATTATAATTAACAATGCCCAATAAAAATGGAATACTAGTGATCAGTAAATTTTGATGTAATCGAAATAAAAATAATATAGTTTCCAAATTATACAAATAGTATAAGCTAGGAATTATTTCAAGAACATGATAATTGTTAATATTAGTATATTAGGAATTAAATATAACAATTAATTCCATAAATATTCACAGACAATAAATATTAAGAAATACCCAATAAAACTAAAAATATAAATGACATAATCGCTAACTAAATCGCTGTGTTTTTGACATACTACTATACTAATTATTTGGGGCATTTCAAATTGATATAACTAATTCCAACAAGTATAAAACAAAAGGATTTACTAGCTAAACTTGTAGACGTTTTTTTTAGAAATGTAAGTAGATAACGGAGTGGGTGTGGGGGTGTTAGTAGGCGGTTGGGTAGGCCGCATCCGAGTTTGGGACTGATGAAAAAGAAGCAGTGATGCAGCAGGCACCCGATTGGCTTTTGCCACGCACACAAAATGTGCACATAGAGTGCAACTTTTAGCACCAACCGAATGCAGTTGCATGCAGACGCATGCGAAACACACGCACACACGCACACAAACACACACTAAAAGCGCAGAGCACTAAAAAAGAGTAGCAAGTGAATATTTGTTGTACATAGGCGAAAAGTAAAGCAACAACAGAAAAAGCAGAAAGAAAAAAACAAAAACGAAAAATCCAAAAACGCTTGTAGAAAAATGCAGTTTTTCTGGGTGTGGCAGCGTCAACGTCGACGTCGACGTCGAAAGCGGCAGCGACGCAATGCATTTGCATTAGAGTCCCAGCCTGAGCTCGATCCCAAACCTTGCAACTTGCAAGTCAAAATGGCTGCCTAAAATGTGTAGAAAGCAACTCGAAAGTGTTCAATGTAGTTGTGCGTGTAGAGAGCGAGAGCACGAATGCAAATGCAGTTTCAAATACAAGCACACACACACACATGAGTATATGCCTCGACTTGTATATGTGTGCATGCTCCATACAAATGCCTTTAGGGCAGAGCGGAGGGAGGGCAGAAGCTCATTTTTAGTTGGTGCAACCAACACAACAAAAAATAACAACAAAACGCAAATGCATTTTTCACTCCCTTCTTTTCTGCCTGTATATAGGAACCAGCCTCGTGCTTTGTGCCTGTGTATATGTGTGTCTGTGTGTTTTGTATCCCTATTTGATATCCTAAAAAAGTACACAAAATTTTGGTGCGCAAGCAGCGCAGCAAACGCTGGCAGCGAGCTCCGAGCAGCAAGCAGCGACTTTGACAGCACAAACACGCCCATGTTTTATGTACAAGGCGAGGCGCTTTTTACATGCGCAGCTTCATTCTCTGTATATGTGTGAGTGTACGTGGAGTGCAAAAAAGCAACCAAAAAAGCGAGATGCAAAACACTAAAACTAAATGCGCGAGAAAGAGAAACAGACATTAGAAAACGAAAAGCGTCGCCTCTTTCGCATGGCCCAGTTTTGTGTGTATTGGTGAGCGAGAGCAGCTGCCATGATTGTTCACAGCGCAAGAGAGGAGAGGATAGAGCGTGCGACAAAGAGCGAGCAAGCGAGAGCGCTGCGAATGAAGGCAACGACAACGGCGTCGACTGCCGTTTGTAGTTGTGGGTGGGAGAGCGGACATAGAAATGGTGTGTAGAAGTTGTTGGGTGGCTGACTCGGTTAGGAAGAAAGGGAATGCTGCTGGTTTGTCGAGAACTAAGAGCGCAATTCTTTGAGAGCAGAGAGTAAGTTACTTGAACCGAACTGTTAAACTGCTTAAGACTCAAGAAATCAAATGGATCGTAAGTGAACTTTCTTAAGAACTTTCTTATACAGATTCCTTAAAAAAATGCATTTGCCTAATTCACAGTTTTCTCTCGACGGCAATGCATCATCGTTATTTTCTATTTTTTTTACGTATCATTTTTCTATATACTATACACGACAACGATGTCGGGGATAATTACGAGGACGAGAACGACAACGAGCGAACGAGTTTCGGACTCGAACTTCACATTAGCAAAGTAAAATCATAAAATCGTTGTTGCTCTTCCTTTTTGCTCGTATTTAAAATAACACACAAATACGCACGTAGATAGAAACGTATGCATATACTTAATATGTCCTCGTCTCACATCTATATGTGTATTTGTGACTTGCTGTCGGGCATCTTAAGCAGCTGTCATTGTATGCGTGTTGTTTGATGCACAAGGATAAGAATACGCTGCTGAGGAAAATGTAGTTTTGAATGCAACAAACGTTATCCAACGTGCAACCGTTAGATAATATTCTATTACAATATTCTATTATGTCCAAAACTAAAATAATCGTATGCTAATTTATTCATAAAGTAAGTACAGATGTACATTCGTAATACCTCCAGATATCCACGCCAAGAAGTATGTAATATGATTCGAACATTCTGAAAAAATTATCATTCGTTGAATTTATGGGTCGGTCGAGCGCGCGCGGCTTTAGGATACCCTGTGTCAGTCTTTATAAAAGTTATTATATATTTGAAACCGTAACATATCTACAAATTTAAACACAAGAAACCCATATAAATATACACAAATAAACACACTGCAAGCTTTATACATTTTAGCGACAGTTTTTCTTCCTCTTCCTAAGTTAAATCGTTTCTTGGATATCTTCTTAAACTTAAACTTATTATCCGATTCCAATGAAATTTTCAGGAAAATCGGAAGTATGGAAATTTCTGAAGATATGTAGTTTTATTGAAGTTCATGACATCAACATCTTAAAATAAGCTTGATCTGCGAATGCTATCTAGAAACCAACATTCTATGTTTGAATTCTCTAGGCTATTATAGTTTCTGAGATCAAACCGTTCATACAGGCGGACGGAGTGTTGCATAATTCCATTATACCATTATTATTATTGGAAATTTATAGGGCAGCCAATGTTAATTTTTCAAAATATTTCTATATAGAGGAAAAACTACGAATTCAAAAACTTTACGCAGATGTCTAGGCAGATTTCAAGGGGATAGTTGATCTTCACTGAGTTCTATATCTATAGGATAAGTGTATAACAATCCCATTCCAGCAAACCTACAATTGATCTATTTAATATCTCTTTCATAATGATACATAAGTAGTAACTGGACTAGCATTTACCAAGTTTTCTGAATATATCCCACAAATACAAGGTGAGGCAAAAGTAATCATCCTATTGGAAAACGCTATAACTTTTGCATGGGTCCAAACAATTAAGTCTTGACATTTGTGAAGTAAACAAACGCAAATCGACAAACCATGAATCGGTTTACTCCGCAAGAACGCAACATTTGCAGAAATGATCCAATAGGGTGATTCCTTTGCCCCACTCTGTACAAATTAACTTTCTGATATATTAAAATATATATCATATAAAACGTTGGTGGAAACTTGTATAAACTATGGGAAATTTATATTTTATCACACGCTGAATTTTCACGCTAAATTAGACTGTAAGCGAAATTGAGACAAAGAAACTCAAAAGCAAATTAAATTTCGTATAAATTAAGGGAAATTTCAAAAGGTCAGATTAATAGATGCACATCAACGCACACACACCACGTTGACTAGAGTCAACATTGTTTTTGGTCAATGGCAGCCACGTCGAACTTCGACATCATCCAGATGGTTATTTGGCTCGGTGGAGCAGTCTCATAATAAACGTAACTATAATGCAAAATAAACACATAACCGAAACAATCTAAATATGGCGAATATTTATGTATTGATTTTCATTAAAATTACGCTGCTTGTTTCGGTTTTAAACGGTCTGTTCTCTGTTCCAGCTCGGCAGCTGTTCTCGTTTCTCATTTCTCTATTCTTCTCTCTCCATTCTCGACGGGTTGTGGCGGGTTTCCAATTTTGGCCACCGTTGGACGTCCGGCAAATTGAAAATTTTGCAAAACAAAACAATGCAGGCAGTTGCAGTTGCAGTTGGGATCAGAGCCGAGGGAGGGAGGAGGAGCAGGCTAACAGCGGTTGCCGCCGAGTGCATCATTTTTCATCTAAAAATTGGGTGGGATGTGGGGGGGGAAAGGGCAAACAAACAAAAACCATTTGGCCTGGCTATTGCCAAAGGGGCAGAGTTTAGCTTTCGGTTATGCATCATAACTATATGTCTGTGCGTGGTGAAGAGGGAGGAGAGAGAGGGTCAGTTGGAGTTGCATAAATCTATAGATTGCAGTTGCAGCAGTCTGGACTGAATGCAGTGCTCCTTGCTTCTGCTGCTGCTCCTGATGCACCTTTCATATGCAATTTATGCATGTCATCTGCGCTGGGCTGAAATCCATTGTGAACGCCCGACTCACACACACACACACACACACTTCCCAACAAGCCAGTACCTAAACACAACCAACACCCACTCACATCCACACACAAATGCCAAATGCCAGCCGCCCGCTTTCCGCTTTTTTCAGCCGATTTATAGGCCTCGATTCAAGCCAGTTGCATTTGCTGCAGAACTGGTAGCTTAACTTTCTCGTGGAGTTTGAGAGATTTCCCAAAATCAAAATGATTTTACTAGTAATATTGATATTAATATTAATATTAATATTGTAAATTTCCCATTGCAATTACAAATAAAACATGTTGTTACACATAATTAAATAGAGTATGAAATATTCGTTAAGATTACTATTCATTTATTCTGGATTTTATTCTGTATTCAGTGCGTATGTGTGCGTTGTGTTTTTCGGGCTTTTCTATTTGCACTGTCCATCAGCAGCGATGGCGTTGGCGTCGACGTCGACGCTGCCGTCGGCATCGTCAGCGAGAGGCAAGTAGGAGGTAAATGGGAAGTCGACGCCTGCAATGTTTGCCCTTTCTGTTTTTGTTGTGCATTGGGCCTCGTGCATCGCACATTGAGTTCCTGGTTCACGACAGAATCATGTTTTTGCCAAAATGCATTTTCATACGCCACGTAAGCCGCCCCATCCATGTACATTGTGCATGCAAGCTGGACTCTGGACACCCAGTATACATGGGTTCCTCAGACCAGTACAGGATCAGGCCCCCAAGCCTATGTGTAAATGCATCCAGTACATGGCTCCCAACTCGTATATGCAGTGCAATGCACTTTTATCTAATCAAAGCAGGGAGAGTTAGGCGAGCCATCTCTCTGATGAAAAGCGATGGCTTTAAATTTAATTGATGCATTTTCCGGTTCCGATGACCGAAACCGCCGCCCTGTGGCCTCTCTCATTTGACAGTTTATATGTACGAATATCTATTTGACTATACCATCGTCTTTCTGTCTAAAATTTGATTAAATATCTAATCTACATTCATACATTTTGAAACTTCTATTCAACATGAGATTTTGGCAGTTAATTAGGATCTATCTGTTTTGAACAAAATTTGCTTTAGAATCCAAAATAATATGTGTATGTAGTAACTATTTCTATTGAAATACATTTACTTAGTTCTCAACTGACTACATATAGATCTCATTGAAACATCTCTGATAGAAGTAAAAGGGAAAACAACGAATTAGCTATATGATATAATAGGATAATTGTGCTTTAAACCATTAGAACACATAGAAATTTAATAAGAGATCTAATAAGTTATTTAAACTCTACCAATTACTCAATAGATTATTATTGAACAGTTCATATTTAATTCAATATTTAATATTAGATTTGCTGTTATTACTTTTACCTTAAAAAAAGTAATACTTAAAGATGGTTTTGCCAGAAACTTATCAGCTTGTACTATGCCCTCTAACTCTATTCAGATCTCGTTGTTAAAAAAGAATTTTAGTTGGATGGCTGCTTTTCAGGTTAATTTGGATAACAAACTAAAAATCACATATAGACACAGTTCAGTTGCATCAGTGGAAAACACGATGGGTGAAAAAATGTAGCAGTAAGAACGACAACAACAACGAGGATGCTCCTGCAAATCCTGGGCAAAAAGGATGCACTGCCAGCAGCAACATCAGCACCAGAAGGAGGAGGAAGAGGAGCAGGAGGTGCAGGCGCAGCATCAGATGCAGACACACATATTTTTTCACAAAACTCACAAACCCAATGCACTTTTCCGCGAGAAACTAATAAGAGTAGGAGGCGAGAAGAGGGAGCTGGACATAGTTGCTGGTGCTAGGCATGGTCTGGCATCCCATCGGCTTTGGCTTTAGCATCAGCTTTGACTCCGTTAACGAATCAGATTCGGATCTGTGAACTCATGTCCATTATGGTTGCTCCAGGGGAATGAATGAAGTTTGTTTAAAGTCGAAATAATTAAATGAAAGTTAGATAGAAGGAAAATAATACACTTCCAGTCATAATAACGACGTTTCATGTCTGAGCTACAATATTCATGCATTGAATTCCCATCTACAGACTGCAAGAATAGTTTGAAATATTGCAAGCAATTCCAAGAAATGACTTCACAATTCAAGTAATATTAAAATAGTCAAAAATATGTAGAATATAAAAAACAATCCCCAGAAATGGTTTACTCAGGTAACTCATACGATTTAATAGTTCTTTCTAGTTTTTAACGAGCTTTAAGGTGTACAGATTTCGTGATGTCCTATTTGTAAGATACAGTTGCCCTCTTTGTTGTATTTAAACGACAGTACGCCTGAACATTACAAATACTTCACATCCGTTTTACGTGTATATGTACTCGTATAGCTGCATTCTCTGTGCTAAAGCCTGGCTGCTGTTTTCCACCTCTTTCTCCTGGATCCCCTCCTCCCCTCTCGTGTCGCTGCAATTCTTCTTCCAAAACAACAAACTAAGAGCAAACTGCGCTCGCAGCCATAGCACCAAACTGAAAAATAAGCAAAAATCAAAATGCATGGCAACCATTTTGAATAACAAGTGCGCAGATCCAGCATCACCGACCCACCCGGCACCAGCAACATCCATCTACCCACCCATTTTCAAAAAGAAAGCAGTAGAGAATTCTGTAGAAAAATGCATTGGTGAGTGCAGCACAAGAAAAAATGCAACCAGCGGCTTCCTGCAATCGACTCTGACTCTTGCTCTGCCTCAGCATTGGCGTCGGCATCGGCATCGGGCTGTGCTTAAAAACAAAACAGCGACAGTTGCAACCCAACCCAGTTGTAGCCAACCCTCAACTAACTGCAGTTGCATTGTGCGCACAGGATAAACGCCTCCTCTTGCGCCCAGCACAAAAGAATCAAATCAAATGCCGAGAAATAAAATTTCATGCAGAAGCAAAAGCTAAAAAACACAAGACGAGTTCGGTTCAATTTTTTCAACACTTGGCGGATTCACAACACGCGGTTGAAGAGGAGGGCGAGAACAACAAGGACAATGGCAAAGCTGTAGATGTGCATGTGTGTGCGTGCGTGTATGTGTGCATTTGGGTTGGTGTAGGAGGAAACGTGGCAGGGAGAAGCCTATTTCAAAAAATTGAAAATGCAAAATTTCATTTGTGCAGCGTGAGAGCCGCTTGACGCCCAAACCCGAACTCATACCCCACAGCCCCAAACACATATCCCGATCCAAACCCGTACCCGGCCATGTCTGCGTCCCGGGATTGTTGCTGTTGTTATTTTTGGTTGCGAGGCCGAGGCGCACCGACAAAGCAATTCTTCAGAAATGAAATGTCCTGCTCCGGCGCTGCCTGCATTGCATTTGCCCTGATGTTGATGCCAATGCTGATGCAGTGAATTGGGGCCTTTTAAGGGTGGAACTGGCGCCAACTGTCAGCATCATAAGACTGCACAGCATAGCAGCACATCTGAGGAGAGTCTCCATCCACCCGGCAGTTGATGGTGCCCTGGTCAGGACAAAAAGTAAACATCAAGTTTGCTGCACATAGAGAATAGAATTTGGAGTTGGATACTACGGATTGGCAGACAAAGCAAATGCAATCTGAAATGAGTTTTGTTTTTATGGTAATTGTACTTTATTTTCAGCTGAAAGAGACAGAATGACAGAAAGTATCCAACGTTGTCAAGTTAATGACAGGTCCTTCGACCTAAGGTTTCTCTGCTGTGAATTTCCCTTGAATTCTAAAGAAAATAATATAAAAATGACAGCTTGCAATGCATGTATCCACGTTGCATGTCGTCAAAGGGTTGAGTGAGGGTAACCCTGTATACCCTTCCCTCCAGTCCAGTCCAATCCAGTGCCAGCCCGCGCCCGAGCCCGAGCCCAACCCCCTTTGCTACACTCAGTCAAATGAAAAACAGTGCAGCCATCGAAGGCAGCTGACAAAAAGTGAAATCAAAAACTGCAACTGCGTTGTGCTAAGGGGAGGGTAAAATGGTTCTAAAGGGGGGTTATGTGCTGATGCCGCTGATGCGGTGCCATCTACTTCAGTTCAAGTGAAAAGCGGCAAGAAAAAATGCAAGCCAAAGGCTGCAGTAAAAATGGCACAAAACAAACCAAAAACGCAATTGCAAAACAAAAGCGCAAAACACAAAACTGCAAAAGGAGGCAAAAGAAGCAACTGGCAATGGGATGCTGTTCAAAAGGGGGTCCTCCCCGACGACGACGACGACGAATCAGTGGCCATGTTGCAGTGTACAGTGTGCCAGCTCCATCGTCAGGCGGATGCACATTGTTAGGACACAGGCCGTGGAATTGGATTGGACGTCGTACTCGTGGCAATGTCGCTGCTGCAACGTCGCCAGCTGTTGGGGAAAGGGATGCCAAATCAACAGAGCCGTCGTCGAGACGCCTTATGGGCCTCAGTGGCAGTCAAGGATGAGGGGATGCAACACACACTTTCAAATAAAAAATAAAAAAGTAGAAGGAAAACTACGACAAGGCGAGTGGGCGGGCGACAAGGGGTGACAAGGGAACTTGAAGATGTGCGCGGCTGGAATTCTGCATTTTGTATTTATTGCAACTGAATGCTGAATAGGGTTGTGCATGGGGATCGGGGATCGGGGAACGAGGACTGGGATGTGGGATGTAGCAACACCACCATTGGGCTGAGTGTGGGCCAAACCCCAATGCTGCATTTTGCTGGCTAGTTCGGACTGTGAACAATAAGGCGACTTGGGCACGTACAACACAGTTCAGATAAAAAACACGCGAAATGTTAAGCTTGGCAATTTTTTGCAGAGTCTGGCGAGGCGGGGCAGTACAGTGTGTTGCAGTATGGGGCGTGGCAAGGCTTAATACTGTGGCATTTGTCTTGGTACTGAAACAACAGACGTCACTGCGTCGTCGTCGTCCCAGTCGCAGACGCTGAAAAAATGCATAAAACGTTGCAACAAAAGTGACGCAGTGGCATGAACTTGTGGCAAGAGGTAGTAGTTAAGGCAGCGCAGCTGCAGCAACGTTGATTTGATGAACATTGCGCAGAATGTGGCAGGACAGCGTCTGCTGGCCGCTAACGTGCCGATGTCTAGCCTGTAATATGCAAAAACGCGACGCACAGACTTTTGCCTTGAGGGATTTTGAGTTAACCTCCTCTCGCATACATCCTCTATGCCGCCCCCTCACGTGAGGTCTTGGGGGGTTCCAAAGACCTATGCAATGCAATTTTTCTTCATTGTAATTTGACTATGGAGCTGTGTTGACTCCACGACCATTGCACTGATTCCTCCAGCCAGACTTAGGAGACCCCCACGTATTCAAATTATGAGCATTGTGGGAAAGAGAAAACGGTTAGGCTTGAAGGGAGGGAAGGGCTTTTTTGGGGGATTGCCACGAAATCGTCATGCGTTGCACGCTTTCTGTGACCAGTGTCCATTGTAAATTTGCAATTTTTGTTGAGTGCTGGGCCGTTGCTTTGTTTCAGATTGGTTTCCAGGAGGTGGACACTTTTTAGTTAGAAATTGCAGTAGGACGAACAAAAAAAAACTACGCGGAATGAAGCAATTTTTGGGGTAAAATGCATTTTGATGTAGTCGACAGTCGGCACGTTGAGACGTCTGGTCGGAGACTTACAGAGATTGTTGCATACTTTTTGGCGCATACACAAAAAATGTTGCATACTTTTTCACTGCGTTTTTGGAGCAGACTAGACATAAGTATTGGCAATTCACTTTGGTTTACCAATTTCTTTTTTTTTGGGTTGTTCTCTGGCCAGTTCTTTTGTTATGCTGCCGACTGAGCTGACTAATTTGGGATGGTTTTACTATCCAAAGTGGTGGCATATTGTGATAACTGTGGAGGGAGGCACTTCAAATTTCCATTACGTTCACTCAATCAAAACTGCAACATAACAAACGTTTTACGAGTGCATATACAAAATTTATAGAAATATGAGATTAGTATGCAAAACTTTACCTTGCTCGCTCGTTATCTCTTTCTCGTCACACTTTGCCAACTATTGTTTTCTGTCTCTCTTGAGTGGGGGATTTACTTAAGCTCCTTTATCATGTGCAACTGCAAGTTATTCAATTATTTTAATGGAATATGTGCTTTGGTTTAGTAAATATTATAGAGCTCTCTCCTTCTCTACTCTATATTCTATATTCTCCTCGGCCATCTCTTTCATAATACGAAAAAATAAAGCATTTAATACAAATGCAAATTCAATTAAGTGGATGGTTGCAAATCTGAAATGCAATTTGTGTGGAAAAGATGATCCCTGCGAAATGTATTTCTTTGGATTTCTTGCACCCAAGCTTGAGTACATTATATTAAGATTCAAATTTAATTATCTGAATATTAGATAATTTTCTTCAAACTGAAGGCTTAGATTGATTTGATTTCCTAAAGACTTTGGTTTAGTTAAAACCAGTATCATTTAGGGAATGCTTGATCCAATTTTCAACTAAGAAAACCAAACTTTTGCAAACTATTTGTAGTTACAGTGTGCTTGCAAATAATTAATAAACTTACTTTTGCGACTTTAAAATACTAATTTATCTTTAATAGTAATATTATTAAAGAAGCAAACTTTTTCCAATATAATTTAACTGGAATGCACTAGCTGTAAATGTTGGGGAGAAGTTTAAATTTGGGGCAACTTAAATGTGCGATTAATCGAACTAAGAGGAAGGTAAACAAGCGAATGCAAAATGCATGGACTGCACGGACACCGGATAGGAGTAGGCCAGAAGATACACAGGAAGTGCGATGGCCGCCCGGCTGGCTGGTCATTAGGCACTGGAGGCGAAGGGGGTCGCAAAGGGATCGTTGAGCTGTGCGCTTGGGTTTGGTTTCTCTTTGGCAAAATGCAAAATTGTCAAATATTTGCATAGGCAATTTAGCATGCGGCAGGAGCGCAAATAATTACAAAAACGTACAGAAAACAAATAACTAATAGAAATGAATGAATGGAAATCCTGGCCATCCACGCGACTCACGGCCATCCTATAGGCCACATTGCAATGAAAATAAATACAATATAAAAAGCAAAATCGCCGCAATGGCGTACAATTGCAATGGCGTAAAGTAAATAAGTGTGGGTCAAAATAAATATAAGTGTAAAACTGCAGGCAACAGAAAGGAAAAAAAAAACAATTGCATTTAGTCGTCATTCAAAGTAAATTGAATGCGTAATGCTAATATTAATATACTATATTCGTAATAATCAATATGAGAAACATTTTCAATAAACAGAAATGGGTTGAACAGAGATAGATTTATAATGAGTTAAATATAAAACGAAAGTTAATCAAACTGAAAGAGACTGAGCATAAAAATTCACATATGTATAGAATACAGAGAATCTGAGTTACTTTGTGTCAAATTGAAAATTAAGTTACTCTTCTCCTGTCCAAATTTCTAGCAAATTGCTTTCAACAGGCAGCGATTGGTAATATTTAACAAACTGTATTTACTAATACATATTTTCTATATATTCTTATCTAAATATATATTATAAAACATGCAGTGGGGTTTATCAAATCATTATAAATAATATTGTTTTATATAACTATAGCCACATTTTAATATGACACTTGGAATATAACGTTCAATTCGTCAAGACATTTGCTTCAGAACTGATAAATAACGCTAAAGTTTCAATTGAAAAATTTTAATATTCAGTATATATTCTTCATTTTCATTTTATAAACTAAATGAAAACTGTAGTTAAAAATCAAATATTGGATTTGAAATATGAGAGCAAGTCCAACGATAGTTTCCGAAGGAATACCTCTACTCTCTGGCTGTCAGCAATTTGAGACTAAAGCATAGTTTTCTGACTGTTCAAACCGATAGTTTCCGAAGGAATACCTCTATACTCTCTGGCTGTCAGCAATTTGAGACTAAAGCATAGTTTTCTGACTGTTCAAACAAGACACAATTTGCGGTATCGAATTTGCAGTTGCAAAAATGTTCATGGTTTTTTCTTTTTGTTTTTTTTTTTTTCCATAAATCAGAGCCAAGTATTTTGCATGTCATTTAGTCAGAAATGGCATTGCTCTACCCATTGCATCCAGCTCATCTTGAGGCTGCTCCCGAACGAGCGGCCAGAATGACTTCCAAATACATTTGCATCAAAATGATTCGCCCATCGAATGGGAGGCAATTGCAAGCAGGGAAGGTCCCTCGCTTCGCTCTGCTAGTCATGCATGTCTCCCACATAGAGATATACACACGCACACACACACACACTCACACACAGAAAGGGGCTCATCCACACATCACACAGTTTCAGGAGATTGTCCTGGTAACGTCGTATATCGTCGCACATCCGTTGTTCACTGTGTTTTTTTGAACGAACCCACCATGATGGCTCCGGGTCCAGACGGAGCAGAGATGCAGCTGCAACTCTGGCTCTGGTTTTAGTTCTGATTCTGGCAACTGGCTCCAGGTCCTGCTCCGCTTCGACTCAGCCCTCTTTCGCTCGTCGACCGTCTATTCATTTGAAATGCAATTTCAAAATTTTTTCCACAACTTCATCTGCAACTCATACCATCACCGAAACCCTGACCCGCCCCGTTGCATACGAAAAAGTGCATTTTAGGCAACGACTCCCTCTGCAACGACAGCTGCATTGGGCTTGTATCCATGGCCGTATCCAGACCCGAAACTGAACTGCCAGGCCCCACATTTGATGTACAATATTTTTAGTGGCGGAGCCCGGCCTCGGATCTCCGAGTTTTTGCCGTTGCCGTTGCCGTTGCCGTTTCAAATGGATTGCAAAAAATTGCAATCTAGGCAAAAATGCAACAAAGCCAAAGTGCTGGGCGTACTCGAATACATATTCACAGCGCCTCTTTGTCTGATCCAAATCGATGTGCACTGCGCCTGGACTTGGTGCATGTGTCTATCTATATACACCCAGTATGTGTACTCACATCGAGCATGCTCAGATATAGGTTTATCTTTGGTGCTTAGACCTAGACAGGCAATAACTCAGATCGGCTTTGTATGTATAAATCATGAAATGAGTTCAAGTAAATTGACTAGCTATTTATAATATAATTGTAAGGAATTAAACAAGACTGAATTAAAATTAAATGTGTTTAAAATAAAAATAAGTAAATCAATTGTTAATTGTAACACAGAGTGAAATAAATTATTTAATGAAGAAATAAATGATCTCAAAGTACAATAAATAGTAAAATTATAAACTTAATACTAACAGAATAATTCATTAAAATTTATGTGTAGGTAATTGAATTGGAAAACAAACGAATAACATAGAAAGGCAGCACGTTTAAAAATCTACTTGACACATGTTAATTACAGGGTATATCAGAGTCTTACCATTCTACTTGTTGACTGATTCCATGTGCATTCATTTAGCGCTTGTTCTAGCAAAAATGCAAATTTTTTTAGCCTTATCCAACGAAAAAGGGAAAATTGCAAAATTTTGTGCATTGCAATTTCAAAGCCTGAAAATATTGTTTCGTTTTGAAAACTGCATTCTAGCCCTGACTGAAACATGCCTGTCCGCTCGATGGATTGGCAGCTGCGACATTACAACAGAATGGAGCCCATCAAGTATACGGGGAAAAGGGAAGCTGTTTTTAGCAGCAACTATTTGGGCTTAAAGCTTTAATCTTTGTTAATGCATCAAGTTTTGCCAAGGGACGGGGCAAACCCCAAGCAATCAGACGCAACTTCCTTAAGGGCGTCTCGCTTCTGTCCCACGACTGTAAACGACTCCACAAAAAAAAAAGGATAAGTGACTATTCCTACAATTAATTGACCGGAACAATTTCATAAAACTAAAAAATTCGAAAATTTACATTTGCGACATATAATAAATTACCCGATCCCAACTTTGTCACGTACCCGGCGAATCAGCCCAAAAACAAATTTACGCAAAATGTCAAAAAGGGTCGCCAAAATTTTTTGGCAGCATTCAAACAGAGCTGGAGATCAGGGAGAACAACCTAAGGCTACTGTAAATTGTTTCAAGTAGAATTAATGATGTTTAAGAAAAGTTAAACAGTCGGGGGCTTCGTGACAGTAAAGAGGGGGAAGGAAGCGGAGTTTGCACAACCCTTAAAATAATTCGAATCTTTCTAATTAAGAAATATTCTTTTCTAAGCCCAGTCGACCACCATTTGCCCTGGCATCCACAGATGAAGCTGTGTTGAACCCTTGGTACTCACATCGCAGGCCAAACCCAAACCATAGACTCACATAAAATCTGAGCACATCTTGTGGTCTTTCGTCCGGCTGGACTCTGGCATTGTATGCATTGAAATAAAATAATAGTAAAAAGTTAAAATTCTATTCAAATTGTTTGCCAGCTGAAAACAATGTAATTTCATTTTATTTGAATATAAAATAGCTGACCAGCAGTCACACAGAAGTCGCCTCAACACTCTCCTCCCTCCTGGTCAGGGCACTGGTCAAAAACCCTACTAACCACTACAATGCCCATGCCAGGCATATTCTCCATCTTATGTCAGAAAGTGCACAAAGTCGTCTTTTGTCTGCACTGGGAAGGAACACACATACATACACTTATATACACATATACTATATATATATATATATAGCCAGAATAAAAGGGGGAGGAAAATCTCACACTCTAACAGAGGAAACCCCAATCCCAACTTTGAAGCACCCACCACCTAAACACAGAACAAGCTTTCGTATGATTACGTTGGAAACTTTACCACAGTTCCTCAACTGAACTCAAACTCAGTTTAGATAGTTCGCAAATGTTGCAGGTTGTCCCCTCTTCACTCCCCTACCCATTATTCCCCTAAACCTCTCTTTCCCATGTAACGAATGCGGTTTCTGTGGGTGTTTTGCAGTGAACTGGGCTATCAGATGGTTGGTCAGATGGCCAGCTTGTGCTTAGCCTGGTTATATGCTTGGTTTTTATTGAAACTTTTGTTTGCCACGAACGTGGCAAGGAATATTTGAAATTTTCCTTTATGGGTGGCCAAACCGAAAGTAGGAGCGATGTCTCTACCAAAAGGTCGACTAACCAAATCACATGATGCAGGTCAGGTTAGACCATATAGTAGGGATCAACACGATCCCTTCCAATAACCATTGTAATGTTGTTAAGCTTGATATGAGATCCAAGTAATTCCAATTTCTCTGAAAGCAATCGATACTCTAAGGCCATTGCATTTCTTATAACCCTGTCTAATCCAACAGTTTCTAAACAACCCTTGTCGCATTCTGAAGCACGTCCAGAGGCAGAGGGTTAATCCTTGCTTCCCCAGCACACTGCGCCAAATTGCCACAGCCCAAATTGCACTCCAAACATTTTACGTTAAATGGACGAGAAGGCATCCACGTCGTCTATGTTATTATGCCAAAACCAGAGACACACACACACACGCATTGGCTCAAATTTCCATATATGCACAAAGTAGTGCACGTCCTTTGCATTACTCAATGGGGTTGGGGCAGTGAGTGGAAGGGTTGTGGCGAGGCGGTAACAAGTATAAAGTCATTTGAATCTGAATTCAAAATTTTCTAATAACATTTCAGCCGAAACAATCTAATAACATACATACATACATACATACGTAGACGACATACGCAGTCTGACAAAGACCGCAGAAATGTACTAAAAAGAGGAAAACGAAAGGCGCCACGCCACCCACGTGACGTGACGATGTTTCTTTGCTTATAGGTCTCCTCTCATACCCGTGGAATATTTGCAACCACTTCCACTAAATGAAAAAGCAAAAGTGTTGTTGGTCCTGCTTGGCATTGGGGCTTCTTTTGCCTCTTTATATGTCCTTCAACATTGTCATCGTGAGTCGACGCAGTCCAAGCTCTCCCAGTCTCGTTCTCGTGTCTTGGCAATAAAATAATGACTCAACTGAACTGAAAACTAGGAATGTGAATTGTAAACGGCGCACAGGACACTCACTCACTCACTCACACTCACTCACACACACACCTACACACACACACTATACATGTTACTCTTGGGTGGGACAGCCTCTTGCACGTAACCAGCTTCCTGCCACAACCCTTCTGTCTTCTCGCTCCCCCCCTGTCTTCGCTTTTAAATTGTGCAATTTTATATTTGCAAGTTTCTATGTGGCCAGACTTGCCCTCTCTCCCCCACAATGTCCTTCCCTTTCCTGAGCTTTTGTAATCGCTTCATGCCGGCGACTGGCCTTGTACTCTGCCCCCTCACCGCCTCCTCAACCACTAGATTGCTCCACTGCGTAAGTTTCTTCAGTGCTTTATTTTTAACTGTCCCAACTGCTTTCCCATAGATACGAGTAGCTATATTCTAGTAGCAGAGACTACAAATTTCTATACATTCTTAACTCTAGAATCTCTTTCGCTAAACTTTCGCCAAATAATGATGAAGAAATTTCCATTTTAAAATAAATGCATCGAAATATGTCTACACAGCTTAAAAATATTTATTAAGTCCCCTTTTGATACAATAGCAACAATTTTAAATTCAACATAAATATTAATGCTGTCATTTAAATAGACAATATTTACATAATTTAACTTAACTCCAATTAATCACAATTTGAGTCAAACCAATATTATTTAATCGTTAGAAATCTGTGCTATTTAGCATATATAATTTAACATTTTGGCTTGGACTCAAATATATTTTAACCTTACTTATTTTTTTTGCTTCACATATTCGCCAACTTTCAGCTTAAAAATACAAGTTTTCGGTCAATTATAAAATAATTTCTATAACAAAATTTTAGAAATAATTTATTGTTAGTCGAGTAAAGATTAAATATGTAAATATTTTATTGAAATAGACTATTTATAAAAATATTGTATATTTTACTAAAATAGATAATTAATTAATTATTGTAGATAAACTGGATTAGAAATTTTCTAAATTTTAGTTATATAGTATTAATCACATTTATGATGATTATTGAAATGATAGTGAAAACAGTTTGCGGAATACATGAGCTGAAGACTCGTATCTTTCTCTGTTAGGACTTGACATGTGCAACTGCAGCAACAACAACTAAGTATATAATGCATTAGATGTGCCTGGGACGTGGGGCATGGAGCAGGGCAGGATGGCGTATGGTGGAAAGTTCTTCTTGTCAGAAAAAAGGATATGCTGTCATATGTATTTGCTGTAGCACTTTGCATAAGTTTTTCATTTAGCATAGTCGTTGCTGGTTTCATTTTTATAACTTTAAGAACTTTAAGGGAAGTTAAAAGGTCCTTTTTATTTGTGATAATAAGCAAATTAATAAATGCGTGAAAAAGGATGGAAAGTATGAAAATAAAACAAAACAAAATTATCCTCTCAAAAATGACATATACGAGAGCTACAATAAATGCTTGCGATTCAGAGTACGGAGTGTGGATCTGCGTGTAAAAGTAAATTGCTTGAAAAATAAAAGCTGGGTCTAAATTAACTTTTGTTTGCATTTCATAAATGTTTGGGGGCCGTCAAGTCAATGGCAGGGGCACATAATCATATACAGCGTTGTCTTATATTCGAATATTTTTAACCAGGCAAAATCAAAGGCAAAGGCAAAAGTGAGACGAAGCACGAAGGACATCTAATAAATATGTAAATGACGCAATTAAATACAACGCGCAAAGGGTTATCCTGCGCACTAGAGAGTGGGAGTTTCGTCGTTTTATTCCCTTTTTAATGTCATTTCTTAATAGCTACAAATATAAAATCACACTCTGGCGGGGAAAGGAGACTGGGGAGGCAGATGCGGAGGCGGTATCACGGCGGCTGCTAAGCAAAAGATGTGCTTCAGCAGATAAAATGCGCATACGCCGCGTAAGCCGACCAAACTGAGCCTGAACACGCCGCACGTGGCGGAAGGCTTCGACGGTCACATTGTCATTAAAATATACTCACATGTATTTCAGCGAGTGTTGCTCTTGCAGTTAGCAAAGATATTTAGAATAAAATGCGAAGATTATCAAGATTTTGAAAGCTTTTAGCTTAAAATAGTGATGATCATTAATAGAAAATGAAATTAATAACAATCATAATTTACATTTTGACTACTATTACACAGCCAACAACATATTCTTATCCGAGCTCATACTCAAACACGAAATCTCATTGTTCTCTTCTATCCGTTTTTTAGATATGTCTATAGAATGTTATTATTTGCATTACTATCGAATATTCAAAATACATTTTTTGATGAACGGTGCTATGCACAAAGAAAATCAAAATAAAATGAAACGAAGCATAATAATTTGTAACGAAGTATGCGAAGATAAATACTTTATTACAACAGAGAGAAAAAAATATGAATAACTGATAAAACAGTTAAATTGAACTCTGCTCATATATAAATTAAATAAGAAAGGTCATGTTATATCTATGTATTTTCTTCCAATTAATTTTTTAAGTAACCCTCGATTAAGTATACATTTATACGTAAGCACTCGCGAAGGACAACGGACTCCTCCTTTAAACCCCATTCTCAAACCCTCGGTGGGATATTTTATGACCGTTGGAATCGCGCGGGTTTTCTGTTGCCTGAATTAGATGTAGGTGGACAGTATTACGTATACGTATCTGCCTTGCTTTTGGCCCTCTCAAAAGCTGCAAATCCTTGAGATCTTTGTCAGCCAGTGCTGTTCCCAGCTCCAGCTCATTTATGGCGCCATCGTGTGTTTGTGTGTGTGTGTGTATGTGTGTGAGTGTGGCCTCTGTAAATATGAAAATAAATAAATCCTAAGCGTAAGCCAAAGTTTTGATGTATGCCCCCAAGCAGTTAAAATGTTGCCTGGCGAGCGGATTTCAAATCCTAGGAGTAGCCTTCTCTCTTTCTACCACACACGTATTTGTGTGAGTATGTGCGTGTATATTTGAGATTATTTGTGTGTGTCTGTGTGTGTGTGTGGGCTCCTGACAGGATCTGGAAGGGCAGTCAAAGTTATTTTAGGGCCACATTTTAAGCTCTTTGGCAACGTGTCCTGCGCAAACTGCCCGGTACGTGATGCTACTCCTCCTGCTCCTGCTTCTATTGCTGCTGCTTCGCCTTATCTGCGGCTACTCCTCCAGTTGGCTACCCCACTGGGTGGTTGTCTGAGTGTTCTGGGTGGTTTTAATATTTTAGGTGCTTTAAAGTTATATAACACGTATCTCCACAAGCCCCTATCACTATCTCCCTCTTCATCTATCTCCCTCTCGCTGTGTGTATGTGTGTGGGTCGCATTATTTATCAGCAAACAGGAAATTAAAAAGGCACTTTTTGCTTATCTTGGCGCTTAGCTAGAATTTGATGCATGTGCGAGGCGACATCACAAAAGCGATTTTAATTAATTAGACGAGGCCGAGGACGACGACAAACCAGAGTTGCGCTAGGAGAAAGCACTGTGGCAACCCTGAGAGCTCGTTCGTTACCCGAAAATAAACTTTGTTACATGTCCAGCGGTCCTTATGTGTTGAGGTCCCATATCAAATCCACCGCAGCACCAGCGTTGACCAAAGTTGCAAAACTATTAACTAAAATTTTCTATTAAAACTTTCTACGGCCGGTGGCAATAAGTACGAGTTTAAGAAGATAAGATATTCACTATCTAATAAAATATTCGGAACTTAAAAATTGAATATTATTACAGTACCTTAAATCGAATTCAAAAGTAAACTAAAGTATCTTATGTATTTTACATAGAGGGTATAAAAAATATGCCAGTTTTCCTGTTGCCTTTGTTGTTGCAGTTGTAACTTGTTTTGAACTGTGCTAACAAACAAGTTTAATTTGTTTTTAACTTTTACATTCAAAGGAACATACAAACAAGGCAGCGAAGGTCCGTCCTTCTGGGTCCTGTCAACTTTATTATCTAATGTCTATGTTGTAAGCAAAACAAAATTATAACTTTCATGCTTGTTTTTTTTCTTCTTCTCTTTACAGATTCCCCTGGAGCTTATACTATTTGCTGCCTTTAGTTGATATTATTAAATATACGCTAACTAACCAACTAGTTTATAAGCAACGCTTTGTTTGGTATTCGCAGTTGATATTTATGTAGTTTACATTATGTTTGGCTTTTAGTAGTTGGCTTAAATAAATGCTTTTTGTTATTGTAAATGCTTTAAATAAAATTGCTTTTAAGTTCATTGCATTTTCTTTGGAGCCCAAGTGATTTACCACGGAGGAAAATCAAGCCAATGGAACAACATGAAATATATCACATAAAGGTTGGTTCTCTAACAAGTAACGTATCTAATCATAAGCACACTCAAACCGGTTGTGGCGCCATCTGTCGGCTGTTGGTCGCACTATACGCAAAACAACCCTTGCCTGAAAACGAGCGAATGCCAAATGCTTTCTAACACTTCAAATCAGAAAGCTTTACGCAGAGCTTTCTACCTCTCAAAACGCAAGTCGTATTTGAAGGTTAACTAGATGCTACTCGGAATCTAATTGGAAAGTTGCAGGATCGCGAATAATTTATATTTTGAATTAAACGATGAAATAGTATATAGCAAATAGCAGTAAATTTACATTTTTGAACCGTGTATCTTAAAGAAGTAGCAAGTTTATTATTAAGTTTGTAAAATAAATGTGGCACACAGGCAGATGGAAGTGTGGTAGACACCATATAAGTACATGTATTCTTGATCAGCATTAACAGGCAAAACGATTTAACTATATCCGTCTATTCGCCCGTCCGTCTGTCTTTCTTTCCATCCGTCTGTATGTTTCTCTCGACCTCAGAGACTATAAGAGCTAGAAACACCATACTTTATATATACCAGAAACAGATTGTATTATAATTAAAATCGAATTTAAAGAAATCGCATTAAGAGAGCTATTGGAAAGCTTGAGCCTTGAACCCCGATAGTATTATAATCGAATTCAATTTGGGGTGTTATTGAAAAAATTTAATTTAATTTGTCTGAAATTTTCAAGATTTTGGAATGTAGAAAAACTATTTCAGATTATACTATTGAAATTATTATTAAAATTATTTAAAGATCCAAGACAAATGTGACTGTGAGACTTTAAGACATTTTCGATCTCATATGTATATTTTCATATATGATATTTATATTCATGACTCTGGAGACTTGTTTATAATAGATTGACAGACTGGAAGACATATTAGTCACATTCGTGATATATATATATATATATACATATAGATCAACTGATCAGGTTATGCTGATCTAGACTATTTAAGCTTTAAATAATAGAAAATTATTTTCAACTTTATCTAGCCACCTTTCATGTTATTGCTGTGTAGAGTATATGTAAAAAGGTGCATAACAAAAGGTAAAAGCCCCAATCTCCATGCTGGCCTTGCATAAACATTTGCAACCACCGCAACCGACACACAAACGTAAGCCAAAGACAATCTGACTGGTGGCTAGCCACCCAAAAAGGTAGACAGGCAGGCATTTTGGACCTTATCAACGACAATGCCAGGTCGTTAGGCTTGCATTCAAATTTCACTTGCCGACGACCAAACAGAGCCATTGGATGTGGTCATGTGAAGCCAAAGAAGTCTCAGGGGAATGGCTGGGTAGAGTTTTGGCTTGAAGTGCAGGTGGAGATGGCCAGGTCTGGGCCAGACATCAGTCGCACCCTAAGAGTACATGATGGTTTTAATTTTATGACTCGACGGGGTTAAAAACTTTTGTACATAAAAAGAAGATGAATATGGCAGAAAGCACAAATAAAATGAGATGACGACACGTTTTTTTTTTTGCAGAAATTGTAAAGACACAGACTGGGCAGGTTCTTTGCCTACTTTTAGGCCAGACAGCGTCAATGATTTGTAACACAGTTTTCAGATTCGCCTCAGCAAGCTAACGGCTCAATTTGACAGTCAACCAGGCGGAGGGACAAGCTCAAGTCTCGAAACAATAGAAAGCAGCTCGGGAAAACAGAAAGGGGAAAGAGATAGGCGAATGCACCTGAAGAAGCGAATATTAATGGATATGTGCAATAACGACGACAGCTGGCAGACATGAAACAGGAACAAAGCAACGATTAAGTCGACTAGAATAAAATATGTACAGCCAGGTGCCAGGCTTTTGAGGTGCGGGGTGAAGGGTGAAGCAAATTTGTAGCCAAAAGTATGCGACAACAAAAGGCAGCAGTTAAACTGACAGCTGAAAAACAATAGAAAACTTGTGACGGCCAACAAAAGAAAAAGGCATCAAAGTGAAAACGATGGAAGCGAGAAAAATTGGGAGACGACGATGGCGGCCATTCTGGAAAAACTGTAAATACAGCCACTCAGCTTTTCAAATGGGGTACGAGGGTTGCTTAGTTCGCCAAGAGGGTTGTTTGGCCAAAAGTAAAAAGGGTTGGCCACATTTCCATTGCATACTTTTAGGCTTGCGCCTTAAATATTCTAATATACAATGCAACTGTCGAGCCGTGACCGGGTGTGTGAGTGTGTGTGGGTGTGTGTATGCCCGTGTGCGTCGTGTCTGAAATGAATTTTAATTTCTTGTCTGCGGTGCCGGTCCAGCAAACAACCACACACAGCTCCAACCTCTCCACAAACGTAGTCAACACGCCAGGCACAGGCACAGGCACAGGCAAAAACAAAAAGCAAGAAAGCAAAATCAAGTTGAATTAATTTCGAAAATCATGGCCGCTGCCAAGGGTGTCGCCATGTTAACGGTAGTAGAGGAGCCACTGACTGTCACTGACGGCAAGGACACAGCGAGGACTCTGCCCGAGCACATTAATCTGCTTGCAGACGCTTCATGCGTGTCTCTGGCTCGCTTAGATTGAACGGAGTGGAGTGGCATCTACTCGAGCTGCATGTAAAGTGCCTGCTCCTTGCAGCCTTGGACTCATCATCAACAGCAAACGGGAGCAGCGGGAGTGGATGTCACAACCGCAGGGAAACGATGGGAACGATGGGTGGCAAACACTGGCTCCGTGTCACGTAGACGAAAGTAAATCCACTTTCACCCCTTATTTCGCTCTGGTTTCTGGCCTTTTGCAAAATGGCTGCTGTAATTTGTTTAGCCTTTCATTCATTTCATTCAGCGAGTATTCGGCATTTGCTTTGTTGTCTTTCATGCTATTCACTTTCACTTGTTTTCCATTCTCTTTTCATTTTTTAGGCAACCCCCCTGCCCCCTTGTCACTCCTCTGTCATTCATTGGGTTTTCAGTTTTCAATCTTTTTGTTTCGCGCTTTACGTCGAAAAGGTTTATGTTTTGTTTTCCAATTTTTTTGTTCTCTTTCCTTTTGATAATTAATGTGCCGGAAGCTTTTCACAATTTATAAAATTACATTTTGGCTCATTAATTTTACTTATTGTTATTTCACAACAAATTGTTTTGAAGAACAAAATGCAATCTAGCATATTTTTCACATCACATCAGCGTCAGCTTCTCCATGTGATCTATGTACAGGGTCAGACAACTGATAAATGGCGGGGGCGTTTGAGGGGAGTCTCCTATAAATTATGCTCGGACTGCCTTTGGACTTCCCATGGCGCTATGCAAATATTGACATTAATAAATAGTCCACAGATAATGAAATCGTAGCATGAAAAACAAATTAATTATCACAGCAATGCATTAAATAACAAATATTCTACGATAGATAATCTAAGCATAACATAACAATATTAGATAAGCAGGACAGGAGAAAGGATATGAAGGCAGTTAAACGATTAGAGATACTTAAGAAAATCTAACCATAATGTAATGCTAGAGCCAAGAAAGGTAAACGAGCAGGTTAAGTATATAACAAGAATATAGACAATTAAAAGTACTCTAATTACCATTTTCTTTACTTAAATATACTCCTTATGATGTTAAGTGCTGGGTATAATCAAAGCATTTATAGAATACACAAATTAAATTGTGCTTCGCATTCTATTTGCGAATATGAATTGTTTTTAACTGCTTAAACAAATAAATTGGTATACACAATTTATTAAATTCGTTTTGTAAACTCACATTAAACGTATATTATAAATAATTTAAATTAGTTTTAGAGTTAAAAGGGTATGTCTTTCCACTACAAAGTATATGTGGTCCTTCTCTGTTCTTTCATTTACCAAACAATTTGCATCCCTAACATTTACTTACAACAAATCTACATGTTGAATATAAAAAAACTGTGTTGAAAATTTTATTAATGTAATAAAACAAGTAGTGATGAAGCGTTCCTATGGCACCTACATAAAATATAGTGTTCCGATTTATATTAAATTTTGTCAGGATACGTAAGACATGACCAAATGCAGAATCTGTAAGTTTGGATGAGGTATGTCGAAAAACAAACTAGTTTGACATACTGAAGTATGATTTTCGAATGATAGTTCCAATGTCAGCTATATGATATAGTGATCCGATCCGGACGGTTTCGACATATGAACTGCCTGCAGCCTGTTTCATCCAGATAGTTCTAAAACTGAGAGACTTGTTTGCATAGAAACTTCTGTTATCGGGTGCATTATGATTATTTCCCGTCGTCAAGTGAAATCAAAATGGGATTACATAGAGCGCAAAGGTTCGTTGTGTTTTCTCCAAGTAGTACTCAAGGTAGATTAGAAAGAAACAAAATTCATATACGGATTGCGTTTAGGCCAAACGCAATCAACGACTTTAGTCTTTCAATTTAACATGATGCATAATACTGCATGCCTATACATGGATCGATTTTATTAATAGCAATATTCAGCTCAGATATTCAATTGCATTTAATTCTCGACCAAATGCAGAGCGGTCGCTTGAAAATATTTAAATTTGCCAGCGACACTCGTCGATAAATGCAATGCTCCTATTTAATAAATAGATAATTTTTGGAACCACAATGGGCAGCACGACGTCCACAACGATAAAGAGAATGACGACGACGCTGCAACCACTCCTGCTAATTAAACAAATATTTAATTATAAAATATTTTACTGCAAAATGCAAGCAGACGTAGAAAATTTATAGCAAAACTATTATGCGACATACACACACGGATACGCCCACATTGCAAAATTTTGTGCCAACTCAGCGACGGGAATTGGGCACGGGTCCCTCATGAAACCATATATTCTAACTAAAAACGCGCGAAAGTTTTTTTAATTTAATTAAATTAGAAGCAATTAGTAGAAAAGCTAATAAAAGTTGGCTAAAACTGCAAGCTGGCGCATAAAGTGGGCGTGTCGTCTGCTGGGAGTAGTCACAACTTTTGGTTAGAACATAATTTTTTATATGTTACCACCCTGATAAACTGGCAAATATATATTGTCTGCGGCAGCAAAACTTTCCAAATTACATTTCAAAAAGAGGGAGTCGAAATTTTGGGGCTAACCGAATTCCTGAAGAGTTTGCATTGCAATATTTCATCTCCTAACTTTTAGTTACACTCAGAGAAAAAGAATTAAGATGTAAAAAACGCTACTGTCGAGAGTTTAAGATACTACGAGATATCCAAACTTATAATTCCACATTTGTGCAATATAAATATAAGAGTTTTGAAATAAGTTCTGTAATTAGTATTTCTTAGCTAAATTCAAGTCTATATTTAATTTTCACTTATTTTTTATTTAAATTTCCGGGTAAACAGGGAAGAATCAATAAATTAACAACTAGCTTGATCTGCGTATGCTATACAGGAAAACAAGTTAAAAATTTAGACATAGAAGGAAGAACATGACTAAATCGATTCTTCTATTGATACAGATACTTTGCAAAGTCATAAATACTGTATTAGTTTATTTTTAATGAATATAGGATATAAATGAATACATACCAATTATAATTCTTTAATGTAAATCTATTTAAATGTATGTATATGTCGTAGATTTATAACAATAAATGTTAAATTTGAATTGTGATATACGTTACTAATGTCAACATTTGAGCATACTATGTTGAGAACATTGTTAGTGTTGAGAAACGAAGAAAGAGACAAAGAGAGTGTGTCTGTTTGTTAAGGCTGAACGGCAACAAAAAATTAAAGAAGAGATGAAGAAGATTGAAGATTGCGACTCGCTACGCTTTAAGAAAAGCAAGTGTATCTCCTTCTCCTACATGCATTCCAAAAATATATTTAATGAATTAATTACAAGTAAAACTTTTTCCTACACACTAGCACATTTTCTGCTAGTGTAAAGTAGCCCATCAAGTAATTAAGCAAAGAGCTGCAGTGATAATTGAGTATCACTAAGTGTCATTAAGTGCTCCGGCTGCAAAAGCAGGCAATGGCCCGTTGGCCTCTAAGCCAGCACAAAGGACCAACTGGGACAGAATGAGACGAGATGCTCGACACTCGACACTCGACGCCAGTTCAGAGTCAGTGCGTAGCAAAAGGATTCCTTCAACTAGCTGTGTGTGTTTGTGTGTGTGTATGTGTGTGTGTGTGTATGTGTGTGTGGTCAGCGGTTGGCAAATAACTAAATGTGTTTACTAAACCACTTACTAAACACTCAACAACTGCCACGACTACTGCCGCTTCTCTTGTTGCTGTTGCATCAGGACACTAGTCAGCAGGCTGCTGCGACGTGACCAAGTGTGCCAGACAGACAGACAGTCAGTTACCATGAAGAACAACAAAAGTGGGGGCCAAAGCAAAGAGTGTATAAAAAAGTAGATGCAGAATGAACAAAATATAGAAAAAGTGCAATGGCTGGCAAGCAAAGTAAAGCAACGCAAAGCAAAGAGTCCAACAACCAAATTCGAATAGACATAGATACTCGGATAGAACCGCAGACGCGTCAAGGAAGGAAAATGGAAAGGCAGAAAAGTAGAGGTGAAACCAACAGTTTTCATTTTTCATAATGCTGTTAGCTGCTATACATGTGTGTGTTTGAGTTTAATATGCACACATAACGTCACGAAACACGCACACAAAATATAAATGTTAAAAATAAAATGTGAAAAAGCAAATAACACAAAATCAAAGACAGCAAAAAAACCCCAACACAACTGCACACACTCACACACACACACACGTGCAATCATGTGAGTTGTTTTTTTTTGTTGCCGAGTTAGCCTTTTTTCCCCCTTTTAACTTGTTGTTCTTGCTGGCTCGGCAACTGTTGTTGCTGTCACTGCGACGCAGACGCTGACGTCGACGTCAACGCGCCACAACGTCGAGCAGCAGCCAATCCGATGGCAGCAAGTAGGTGGAGCTTAAAAAAAGACAAAAAATTGGGTATTTTACTGTGGAAAAAACGAGCAAAAAATACACACATATTTTGCCAAACTGGGTGGCTGCCACAGCGGGTGGCATGCAACCTTTTTTGCAACGTTTTTCTATACTGAGATGCGGCAAAAGAGAACGAGCAGCGGCAAGAGTGCCGAGTGCCGTTGTACTGAGACACAGTAGTAGTGTTATTTGTGTGTGTTGGTGAGAGCAACGTCGTCGTCGTCGTCGTTGTTGTCGTTGTTGTTGTTGTCGTCTCCAACTCCATCTGCCTGTCGTTATGCTCCGAGTAGCGACAAGTTTTTCTTGCTTTACTTTTGGGCCGCGCATTTTATTTGATTTCATTTTGATTTTATTTCATTTAAGCCTGTTCTTTCTCTCCATCGCTTTTGTGTGTTTAGTTTTGTTGTGAAGGGTAAGGGGAGGCATCAGAAACAAAGGGAGAGAGAGAGAGAGAGAGATATAGAGATAGAGAGACGTTCGTGCTGTGAGTGCAACGTTGCAATGGCAGATTGCGTAAATTGTTTGCTTCCTGGTCATGCGGCCGTTCAAAATGCACACACAGAAATAGACTCAGCCCAGCAGACAGACAGACAAACTGGCAGAGAAACAGCGAGAGACAGAAAAGAGAGAGATAGAGAGACAAGTAAAGAGTTAAGTTATTGATATGCATATGGTTATTGATTAGGCCAAGAATTGAACGGATTTCCAATCGATATGTTTGCAATAGAAATCAATTTAGAGATTTTCACTTAGTTGAAATAACACCAGAACTTTAAAAGGAGGCAATAGATTATTCGTAAGTGACTTGAAATAAGAACATTAATAAGTCTTTTATAGATTTTATATTAGCTGTTTACTTTCTTTACACAGAACGACAAATGCCGAATGATCTCGAACTAAGTACTATTTGCCATTCTTAAAATCTATACTTGATATAAGTACAAATTACTGAAATTAAGTGTAAAAATTTTTAGATCAAGTACACATAATCTTGATATAAGAGCTAATTGTCTTGAATCAAGTATAACTCCAGATATACTAGAAATGATACTAAAAATAAGATTATCATAGCGAATACTCACAGAACAAGTTCGTGAAATCATTATGAAATCAAATTAAGCGTTATTAATCTTAAGTCTTTTTTAATTTCGCTTGTTTAGAATTCCCAAATGGTTCTAGCTTATCTGCTATGAAGAGAATTTCAATAGACATTGAGCATTTAAGATTATATTTAACAGGAGGATCATTTTCTGTTGTCAGTCTTCGCCAATTCTCAAACTATCTGAAAGCCTTTAACACCCACGCTAATAATTTGGATAATTTTATTAGGCAGTTTAAGGTGTTATTTCAAGAAGATTTTACACTAGCAGACTAAACTTACACAATTTTCATTTAAGTCTTCAGTAGGCAAATATCAAGTATCCTATTCTTATTTTCAGATATTTGTGTACGCATTTACAGAATTTAAAGGACTCAGACTAAGTGTGAATTATACGAAGATAAAGTATGAAAGAAAATACTTCAAGTACGCAACGAACTCATTTTTACGTTTATAAATACATAAATACTTAAATTTTCTGACCTAAAAAATCGTAATTGAACTTAAATCGAAATTCTTGACTTCAGTAATTTCATTCTTAGTGAGAAATGAAGTATAAAATGTGGTCTTTTAAGTAGTGAATTAAAGTATTTTCGCATTTTTCGCTCTGTGTACTATTTACTTAATAGATACTTCATATATTTAACTAAGACAGTCTGTTGTGCCATGCTAAAGTTTTCTTTGCTTCTTGTTATAAAGTCAATTGTAATCACAATCTACAATTTACTAGAATATTATTGTCTCCAATATTCAAATCAGTTTTTAATTGCCTTAGCTTTAGACCACTAACTAGAATAGTTTATTACTTATTTTATTTATTTAAGAAACAACTAAAGCAGTTTAAGAACATTATCGAGATTATCTGAATTAGAAGCAGTATAAATCTATTATCTTTTTAATGTTTACTATACTCATCCAAACTAGCTTAATGCAATGTAATGTTAATTGCGTAAAGTTCCCAAATAATCTCCTCTACCTTTAACGATAGACAAATGTCCACATTTTATGATTACCAAGCTAGTATTTAAGAAATTTAAGTTATAAGTCAGTAATGTAAATTGAGTAAAGTTCCCTAATATTTGTATTCTATGCAGCATACTTTTCGGAGCTGTACAAAATAAAATACCCTGAATCTTTATAACTCTCTGTACCCTTAACAAGAGACAAATGCCCCATTTTATGATTACCAAGCAATTTTGAGCATTCTCTCCCATTGAACCGCAATTCACATATTAACGGTCACAGCTGGATGATGGTTTCTTTGCTATTTAATATCCTTGTCTCTGTCTCTGAAAATCTGTCCTCCAATTCGCCGTCTCTCATCGCCTCAGCAAACAATCTCCAAATACTGAGTAAATGCGAAATGTAACGAGAGCAAAGTAAAAATTACATTTTGTCGTAACTGTACTTTAGTGCTGTTTTTCTCTGTTTTTCTCGTTTTTCGTTAATTTTGTGCACACAAATACACACACTCACACACACACACACACACAGACACAGACACACTGACAGCCTTTTCAGTCGACTCCAACTCGCCATCTGACGTGTCTGTGGCGGCAACTCCAAGTCATCCTTAAATGTTAATTTTGAATTACGAAATTTTCCATGTCAGACCCCTGCTGACAGAATGTAAAAAGCAAAGGCAATGGGGCCCTGAGTGGTAAAGTCGGGGGAGTAGAAGAAGAAGAGACGCAGGGATGAAGCTTCTCAATGGTAACGCGTGAATAATTTAAGGACCAAACACAACTTTGGCAAATGCCCAAAACAAGGCATCCCAAAAACAAAAAGAAAAAAGGAAAACGAGAATAACCGAAAAATCCCAGAAAACCCTTAATGCCCAATAGAGCTTAAGTTGGACGGGGAGCTTTACGCGGTAAACCCACCTATCTGGGCGGTACAATAAATGAGACGGACGAGACGTCCTCAACTCAACAAACAGCAGCAGCGATGCTTTGTTATTGTTGTTGCAAAAGTTGCCGCATTTTATTTTCTATATGCGAACAGAGCGAAAATGAGCAAATAAGAAAAAAACAAAATGGCGGCCGATTTTCTCTTTTTGTGCGTACTAAAAAGCGCCCCAGAAGCGACGCCAACAGACGCGACAGCCCAGCGAAGAAAAATATGAAAAAATAAAATGCAGCAAAAAGGCAGGCAAACAAAAAAAAAAGAGCGAAAAATGTGCAAAAAAGAGAGAGCCGAAAATCGGGATAGGAAAGAGGGGGTGGGCGAAACAAAAGCGTGAAAAATACTGTGGAGGAAAAGCTCATGATTTATGATTTAAATTCAGTCCGCGTGGTGTGAAGACCAAGAGTCCTGCCAGTCCAGCAAGTCCCGGCCTGTCCACTCAGTCCTTTGGCATGCCGTTAACCTGAATCTATATACATATATATGTATATACAAACATATAGGTGTATAAGTGTGGATACACACACACACACACAAACACACACACTGGCAAGACCAAGTGTATCTCCAGCTGTATCTGGATGTCGCCCCTTTGCTTTTGAAGCGTGTCGCCAGCAGATCGTAGACAAAGGACATCCATGCATCCTTCTTTAATTGTCCTCTCATCACCAGTCCACCTTCTGTGCCGTCGCAGACATTTTATTTCTTTTATCTCTTTCAATTAAAACCGATTTTTTTATTTAATTACATTAATAAGTTTTCATATTTGTGCCGCCTTAAGTTAACTTCACTAATTTGACGTCTTCTTCGAAAAATAAGTATAGTTCGATTAAGTCAGCTGTTGAACTAGTATTATCATTAAATTAATATGTACATTATATATGTATATATCATTAACTAGATTTGTTGAATGTATAGATATATGTAACAATAACCTGATAGCCGTGATTGAGTGGGCAAAGAAAAACGATCTGAAATCTTTAAAATCTAGCTGTCTGGTCATTAATAAAAAAGTCTAACTAGTGACCTCCAATAACTGTCTATCGAAAATTCGAATATAGAGGATGTATGTGTCCAAGGCTGGATTTAATCTTTAATTCTACACTTAGCTGGAATGATCATATCTGCAAAGCGGTTGGCAAAACTGAGGTAGCCACATCACACCAAATACTTTATACGCCAGGATCTAAGATTGCTTATTGCAAAAAAACCACCTTATTTTACGGAGTTGAGGTTTTTGGTAATTGTCACGCAATTATCAAACAACCATTAAAAGTCGATTTTAACAATAAGGCGCGTTATATAAATAATCTCAAGCGGACTGATCTCAATATTTGAAATAGTATATATTTAATTTAAAAACCAGTCGGAAAGGCTACAGTCGAAGTCGACTATGAGAGACCCTTTACTTATTCTTTAAAATGGAAATGAGATTAACACTAATAGTTCCCATAACGCGTTGTTACGTCAATATGCTCTTCTTCTTCCTTTGGACCGACACTGAGAAATATTGAGTTTTGAATAACTTCCGAGTTTATTATCCGATCGCAATGAAATTTTCAGGATACTTTAGGACCCCGATGCTTGTCATGTGTGCCAAAATTCAGGACTCTAACGTGCGTTTTATGGGATTTCAAAATGTTGTTTTCGATTAACGGAGGCGGAAGGGGGCGTGTCAATATTCTGACATAAACTTGATATGCTTAGCCCATATACCTACATACCAAAATTGGTGGCTCTAAGCGCTCATACAGACAGTCGGACAGACGGACATGACGGACATGATTCGGCTGGTGATGCGGATCAATAATATATACACTTTATGGGGTCTGCCGGACTTCCTTCGACCTGTTACGCACATTTTGACAAACTTAATAGACCCCTTTTTACTTTTTTAAAGTAAAGGGTCTAATAAATGATTGGATGCAAGGGATCTGACTTTACTCCACAAAATAATACTATATACCAAAGAACCATCCTATTTATACAATAATTTATGTTAAAAGTATTATATATTTATTAAATTCAGAGAGGCAATACTATATACATGCTGTTCGAGTTTGGAATCAACTCCCAAACAACTTAAAACAGATTAAAAACACAATGCAATTTCGAATAACACTCATTAAGCTCCTTCAAGAATAAAGCAAGGGAAAATACCACAATTTAGTTAATTTATACAAAAATGTAAAACAATTGTAAAATGTAAAATAATTGTGACTAGTGTCATAAATATATGTTAATTTGCACTAGGATGTAAATAAGTAAATAAAAATAGTATATATTTATTTATTTTAAAATGTTTAAGTATCTTTATATTTATATATACATTCATTTTTTTATGTTTATAATTATATTTTTATATGTATATTTATTTTGATAATTGATATTGTGAGTTTATATAACACATTTATTTCTACTTATCTAAATTTGTTTGTATATCTATATGAATAATTTTATTTATATTTAAATTGATTATATTTATTATTAAAAAGGTACTTTAATACATAGAAAACTCGAAACACTCTTCTACAATGTATATATATATATATATATATATATAAAGTCCATAAAGTCCATTTTGGTGTTAGGCAAATGGAAAAACCATTAAGTTCAACTCTGTTTGGCCACAACATCGGCAGAGTCCGGGCCCCCTTTATTTGAATATCGACTAGGTGTCGGATAGGTGCGAACGGTGAGACATTGAAACGGGTTTTAGGAAGCATAGGGGCAGTGCTATGGGTATACATTTGAATAGGGTGCAAAAACGAAATTTGCAAATGCTGCAGCTGCGTCTGGCAAATCAAACGCACAATCTGCAGCCTTTTTCACATTATTTCATTGTGTCGCAGATAGACACTCATACACAGACACACAAAAACTGCAATTATAATTATATGAAAACTGGCAAAAAAGTTTTTTTTGTCGTTTCGTTTCGCCTTTTACCTTATGGCAAACAACGAAATCAAAATGGCCGATGAACGGAATTTACCCTCATTTTGTGTGCAAACTGTTTAAGGGTTGAGAGTTTGGGTTGAATTCTCGTTATTTGGGGTGGGATTTCTAATGAGGCCACAGGAACACAGCTGCTCCCTTCGGCAATTATTTTGCTGCAAGGCTTGGCATTAAAGGTGGAAGGAATTCCACTTAAGTAGCAGCCGGAGGAAAAGCTTAGTTCTACTAATATAATCAGTTTGTAAATGGCGCCATATTTATATATATATATGTTTTTAATGTATATGCCTCCTGCGAATGCGAGTGTCCACTTATATGTACACACTAATTTAAAATGCACACTGCGTTCACCAACCTCAAATTACAGACAACATTACATAAAATTTACTCAAATCCGCACACACACACTACGTACTGCTTTTGAACGTGTATGGGAATGTGTGTGCATTTCGTATTTACATGCGGCAACTTGTCGTTAAATTAAAATTTGCAATTTTTAGTTTAAGCTGATTTAACAAAATTTAATTAATGCCTCAACTGAATCATGAGGCTACAACTAGGCTATATAAGTAATAACCAATAACAAACTAATGAATTAAGATATTAGATGTTGTTTTTTGCTACTTATAAATAAAACGATCCAGTTTCTCTTCAAACTAGCAGTAAAAGTCAAAGTCAAAGACTTATTTATTTAGCTCAATTCTAATAGTAAACAGCTAATTAAATAGTTTAGCTGTTTTGCTAGAATTCGTATATGATATATTAAATATTTCATGGAATTAATTATTTGTACTTATTTTATTCTTTAATGGCAAACTTCAAAAGCTTTCACTTAAATTTAAATGAATACCAATTAAATGCGAAATGTGAAATGTGAAATACAAACAGATATGTTTTAATTTATCATCTCCCATGCTCCATTTGGTGTAAAAACTAACTCAAAGGAGGCACTACAGATGCGTTGGGGAAATGTTTGAATCTCAACTCACAGCACGCATACAGTGGCAAACCCATACCGTAACATGAAAAATCAACTGACACACACGCACACACAGCCGTCGTTGTTGTTATGTTAGAGCCGTGGAAAAGCCGCATTGGAAAAAAGCGCCAGCCCACAAAAACCAAAAACAGTTGAGTAAACTATATACAACAACAACGCACACACATTTACACTCTGACACACACGCGTACATAGAGGCCACATAAAAAGGTCTATGTACAGTAAATTATATTATATGCGGCCAAGTGTGTACTAAATAAGGTAATTTGTGTGTACACCAGCCGACGACTGGCAACAACAATACCAACGATGTGCGCGGGCAGAGCAAAAACAAAAATTCATTAAAATGAAAAATGAAAATCAACAATTTTTGAAGTGCGGGACGCTTTTGGTGTTTTCACTGGGGCTCGCTTGCAGCTGGTTAAATTTTCGCAATTTTCCTCGAACGTCAAATAATTTTTCCACTTGATGTATGCGCGTGATGCCAACGTTTTACCCCGTCAAAGTTGTCTATATAAATACCTTAACATATACCATATACACATGTGAGCATATACATACGTCTGTTTGTTGTTGACCAGCTAAAAAGTTGGGTGGAATAAGGGACAACAGGCAGCGGCAACTGACTTCATCAACAGCTGCAAAATGCTCTAAAATATTTTCCATTTTCCATTTTAAATTTGAACTGCAAACTGATATGTTTTGAGTGAAATGAAAATATTTAAATTTCTATGAATTTCTATCATTTCACAGAAATTAATTAAAATAGCATTTGAATTTTTAGTATATTGTAGAAGTACCAGGAATTTATATAGTTTGTCAAGTAGGATTTAAATAAAAATACTCTTTTATAATTAATAAGCTAGCAAAAGGAAAAGGCTATAACCACCTTTAGTTTGTAGTTTTATTAATTAGGTTTATTGAAGCAAAGGTAGTTGTTTAATTAATTAGTTTAGTAGTTATATGATTTCATTTAATGTGTAAAGTCATGACAGAAAATATATAATTTATTGGTACTCTGAAATGTATGCTACATGTTTCTTAACAGGAACAAGCCTGTTAAAATATTGAGGAGTTTAATATTTTACACATTAAAAAGAATAATAATATCATAATATTTATTTATATTTATTTATATTTATCATAATTTTTATTATTACTGTTTATTTGTGTTTTGTCCGCAATATATGGAGTTTGAGTCTAAACTCCACAAATTGGACTCTTCCCTTCATCTACTAAGTTAGCATTAAATCAGTATTTACGTTAAGTTATATTCATAATTACAATTATTTTTAATCCCATTTCTGATCACTTTTAGTTGCCTAGTAAGGTAGCAGGGCACTTATCAGTTGTAATCATTTCATTCTTATTTTAATAATAATAAATTCATCTTAAGTAATATATTGTTTATATTTATACGTAAAATATAAGATATGGATACATAAAATATAGTCAAGGATATCTCCTGATAGTTATACAAAGTTTTTATATTAAAATGACCCAGATAGAAATAGTTTTCCAATAGTTTACTCAATAATTAATATATAACTTTGAATCGACAAGGTTATTCCTTTGCAGGCTTAACTTTTAAATATTTATTTTGTTAATAAACAAAAACATTGAACCATAATACACCTCCCTCCTCTTGTTCTACTTCCCTTAAATTTTCTTAAATATATTGATTAAATTCTTATAAATAACATATATACATTTATTGTCTTGCCAATGCCAGCTGCAATATATGGGAACGCAGAGTTCATCGAATATATGTCAATTAAGCCGGCAATCAGCTGATTTTCGCCCAATGACCAACTTTAACACATATGCCACTATGACGTCATAATGTAAACATCATAAAAATGCCGAAAATAAAAAAAAACGGTAAAACCCAAAAGTAAAATGTGAAAAACGCCAACAAAAATCATGAAAAAATGAATAAAAAAACTTAAACAGCAGTGAAAATGACACGCGCCAACAAAAGCAAATTGCAATTAAATAAAAATAAAAATAACCAAAAAATAAAATAAAACGAACCGACAACTGGTATGGAAACAATGACATTGACAATGTCAATGAACGGCCAAAAAAAAGCAGGCAAATGGGAACAAAAACAACAACAACAACAACAACGTGGAGAGACCACCAAAAACGAGGCGGTTGCCACGTGCCGGAAAATGCAGACGCAGTGCAGCCGGCAATTATCATAAGCAGCAACAGTGTCGTCTCTGTGTGTGTGTGTGACAGCCGAAAAAAAGAATAAACTAACAAAATATTTCAGACTGCAAGCGAGAGGACCTTCCTTTGGACATGAGTCTAGGGGCGGTCAGTTTTTCGCGTTGGTTTGTTGATCTTGTTGCGTTGAGTTAAAGGGACTGCCCGGCATTTTATTTAATGCCAATTAAGTGTACGAGCCACATTAACCAACTCGAGTACGCCCCCTTCACGCACACATGCAAACAAACAACACTTTCACCAGCGTGAATTGTTGAAAAATAAAAAAATTAAAAATAAAATGGCAGGGGAAGTGAATATATCGTCATCCGCAAAGTATGCAACATAATAGACATAGATATGGTTCAATGGATGCCGATGATTCGTGCTGAATATAATGAAATTAAATTAAGAAATTAAATTAAATCCAATAAAACTTTATAATAAATATGATTATACTAAATGATATTAGCTTCTCATATAGAAGAAAGAAATAATCAATAAAATAAGAGTTTAGCGCAATTAAAAGATCCAGGTTTGCTTCGGAGGAACGAACCTAAAGGACACTCTTTCTTTCTCGCTACTTGGACTTACGCTGACCCTTAAATTACTTAATAAACCTTGGAATATTTATTTTAGGGAATCTTTCAGTATCCTCTCATTATGTTGATCAGAATAATAACGATTAATTTCATAGAAGCATTGCCATTTTTAAATATTTTATTATTTTTTTAAGAATTCCAATTAAAATTATTTAAAATATCTAGGGATTCAGTAAAACTATTGTATTGTACTTTACTGTCCATCTCTAGCTTTGGTGGGAACTTAATTTAATTTTTTTTATATTCACAGTTTATTGCACTTAATGAAACACAAGAGCATCCAGTCGACATGTGTGCGGGCGGTAACGGGTCGTTTGTCCTGTCTCAGGACTGTCTACCAGCTGTGATGATGTATGTGGACGCGGTTGCCACAATACCAGTGTCCGTGTTGGCATTCCCCCTCTTCCTTCACCGTCTCACTCATTGCATCAAGCAAAATCCATGCTGAAAATACAATGCAAACGAAAAAAAAAAGAGAAATAAAAAAAATTGCACATACGCCATGTTGTGCAGCAGCAGCAGCAGCAGCAGGAAGAGCAACAGCCAACGTGGCAATGTCCTCGTCCTTCACCTAGAATTATTTTTGTGAATTTTATTTTTTTGCTGAAACAACAACGCGCTCTTTACATAATATGCAATTTTCATTTGGTAGCCGAAAAAATAAAACCAAAACAAAGGAACCGCCTGCATTACGCATGTCTCAATGTAAGAGTGAATGAGTGTTTATCTGTGCGTGTGTATATACTACATACGTATTTATAAGTATGGATGTGTGTGCATAAGTGCGTATTCCATCAATATACGCATTAATAAGCCGCCCAATACCGGCACGCATCTGGAATTCGAAATCTCTGAAAGTCGGGTGCCCACGTCGCTGTCGCTGTTGATGTCGGTGCCAATGCCAATGCCAATGATGCTGATGAAAATGAAAGTGAATGGCGAGTGCCAAAAATAATAAAAAAAAAAAAAGAAAAAAAAGAACAAAAATAAATATAATTGCAGTCAAAAATAAAACAGAGTGACGCTATGGAAATGGAATCGCATGTAGCGGCGACCGAAAAACGAAAAGTCGTCAACATTAATCGACTCGAAATTGGTTTAATTCATATTTAAATGCATGGCGTTGGACCGACAAGTGGCCGTATGTTTGAATTGAAGCTGAAACGGATTGTGAGGACTGAGGTTCGATTGTGGTTGCCATGAATCCCTTGGTTCCTAGAGACAGGGCGGAAGCAACAGATGCTATTACATTGTGTCCACTGTTCACTTTAGCTTTTGCTGCTCTATAATTCTATTAAATGCTATTGATGGCAAATCAAATTTACCAGCTTCCGGTAGTGAGCTAATAACGTTGGCCTACAAAGGTATAAAATCAATGCATACCTTTATGTCGCAATATACTCGTGCATAAACCAAAACCTGGGTCAACTGTTTAAATATGCCACACCATCACTTGTGTATACATTCAAAAGTGTAGATATAATTATTATTAGCATTTTGCCCAAATAATGTGCCAGACAGGCTGGCAACGCTTATAATTCATTTATTAATTATGTACATATTTTAGATTGCATTTGGGATAGAATGCATTTTATCAGTTTGCTATTTATTTAATTATGACAGCAAATTCAAATTAACGTATTCTTGAGTCACTCAAAGAGATTGACAATGAATATTTTATGAAATGTAAATTTAGTTGCAATATTTAAAGTACAACTTTCATCCAGAAACTCGACTGTTACTTTTTTAATTCAACTTTAACATACTGACATTTTTGCCATATCTTAATAAATACGTTTTATCTTAATATAATCAGTCTCTTTTATTCGACAATATGTGATAAAACCAGTGGTTCTTTAGTTAAGAAAACTGATATTTAGAGTTGTATTTTTATTATCTATTTCTTTTTTAAATAAATCTTTAGTTTTTCAAAGTAAACGTTACACAAAGCTAATATTTCACAGTTCACACAGCTTATTGCAATCAACTCTAAATTACAATTACGATATAAAATCTAACTTTTATTTAGCTTAAAATATTATTTAGAGTTATAAAAATTATATAAATCTTTAAGAACTACATAAAAATAATAAAATAGGTAATCGAAATTAAGAAATTAAATAATTAAACCTAAAATCGAGTTTGCTATGAATTGGACGATTTTTAAGTGATTTTATTAATACTTAATATAAAGGAATATTGTATAAAAATATATGTATACCATACAAATCCCTCCTCTTCTTCTCAGGCAGAGTCCATCTGTTATTAATATCTATATCATACAATCTATTATATTTACATATATTCAATTTAAGGTCTTACTAATAAACATACTTAAATTACTATCTTTTCAGACATTGCATCTTTATCAATATGAAAGACGTAAATATCGAGTTACACAGAACTCAAAGTGATGCATAAATTACAGTTAAGAAATGTATATATATCTTACTACAGTATAATTTGCTTAGCTGCCTCGAGTACTTTGCACACAACTTCGAGGCAGCTATCTTAAAAATGCAGTTAACTTAATTTTATTTTTGGACATCTTTGATTGTTAAACCAGTTACGTCCTTCGATTTTAACATCTTGTACCATTTCACAATTGAAAATGTATGTATAGAGCGAAAGTCACGATCAAAACATCAAGGAAAAAAACGGATAGCCGCAGAAATTCAAATTGCACGAGTTGCCATACTGCATTCAAATTATTAAAGAAAATTTGCTTCTTTCTCAATAGATGGCGCAGCAAACTTACATGATTTTCATAGGAAACCATACATAAATACTGCCGATATGAGGCGCTTAAGTGCAAAAGGCTGCTAAGTTGGATGCACCAAACGTAATTATTTTCATACTAAAGAGATTATGATGCAGAAAAAATTAAATATCAGGCAGCTATCTTGACGATGCAGCTAAGTATCGAGGCAGCTAAGCAAATTATACTGTATTTGAAATAAACAGAAAATGTTAACAAAATGCTGTAAATTATTTGATTAGTTAAAGAAGGAGATAATGTAAAACAGCCAAGCAAAGGGAGATAACAGATGAAGACTGGCATTTGTAATATGTTTGCTTTGCTGCACAGTTTTTAATCAATAAAAGGCATTCGTCTCGTTTACCAAACTAATTTTTTATCTTGCCAGCCACAGTAGCGTCAGGATGGGGAATATCCTTCGGTGGCGGCACGTCTTTCAAGCAGCGAGACAAGGAATTATATATGTAGATACAAATACATATATATATGTATATGTATATGTGGTGTGACCCTCGATGGACCCCAAAGAAATGCAGAGTCCCAGCTCTACACATATATATGTATGTATATATATATATATACATATAGAAAAAGGAGCAAAAGATTGTAAAACTTTTAACGCCCTCGCCCTGTGCTCTGTGCTCTGTGCTCTGTGGTGGCAGCAGCAGGAACAGCAGTACTAGAAGATGAAAAAGTAGCAGCTGCATTTCCCTCACATTCGCATTTATTTAACTAACAGTAAAAAATTACTTTTGCCTGCTAAAAATGCAATGTGAGAAGAGAAACCTCCAGGGGAATTGGTGGGCAGCTGTCGCTGGCTGACCAGGCAACGGTTCAGGCAAATGGAAAAGTTACATTCGTTATGCTTAAGCAAAAGAATACGAAACTGTACTTGACAGCGTCCAGGACACGGAGCTTACACTGCCAACGCTCTGCTAAACTAATAGCAAAAAGGAGCCATGCTTTTTATTCATGCACACACACAATCACACATATATATCCTTATATATATATATATATATAAATGTACAAAAAGTAGATAAAAATAAAATGCAAAATCCCCCAGCAAGCACAAAAGGTAATGGCCAACTGTACGAAGCAAGCAGTTTCTTGGCTAGCCAAAAGGTTTGTCCTTCTCTGTCTCTGTCTGTGTGTGTGTCTGTGTGTGTGTTGTTGTTGTTGTTGTTGCCTGCTCGTTGACTCGTTGGCTCGTTTGGCTCTTTTGGCTTTGCTGAGGGGTTGTTTGCTGCTGCACAAAAGTAAAATGGCGTCGCCTTAATTTATTTTAAGTGGTTGATGGTTTTAACTTGGTTTTGCAGAACGTTTGCAAAGGAAAGCCTTTAAAGCTAACTATTTGTAGATTTTAGAGAGTCAGAGAGAGAGAGAGAGACAGAAAGAAAATGAAAGACAGAGCTGGTCGACCACATTCGTGTGTCACCCACGTTCGGCCATATTATCCTATCGGCCAGCATTGCAGGCTTTGTCTTTTCTATAAACCATTATGCAAATAGCTTCAGTGGTTACCCCAAAAAGGAAACAGCTCGGCCCCGAGTACAAGTCAAATTTATAGCCGACTTAACAATTTGCACAAGCTTGCTGGGCCCAGACCCAGTCTCGGATTGCTGGCGACGGCTCGACCAAAACAAAACCCATACAAAAACTAAAGGAGAAATCTCGAAAAATTGCAAAAACGATTAAATATAGGCAAGCAACAACAGCAATGCCTTGCAGACGTATCCTGTAACCCACAGAAAGAAAGAGAGAATGAGCGAAATGAAAGCAAACGAATGCAAATTAAAATCGTCCCCTTAAGTTGGCCTGAACTGGCTCAATGGCGCCATAAAAAGGATGCGCCTGGTCTTGTCTGATCTGGTCTGGTCTGGTCTGGCCTGCTCAGTCCAGAGTCCAGGCCAGACCCATTCAAACTGAAACCAGCCGCCCCTTTCTTGTCCTGCATCGACCACTTTATGTATAGGGGAGTCATTATATTGAATTGAACGTTAAAGCGCAGATAAAATGTGCAACAAAAAGGTCCAAAAGGAAGCAATCGAGCCAAGTATGTTGACTCCCAAGCTCATTCTACCCAAGCAGTTAACTCGGCCCAGCTTCAGTAGCCAGCCAGCAGTCGGCAGAGTTTCCATCGTCGTCGTCGTCGTCGTCGGCATCAACCTCGTTGCCAGTCGAAAAGCCAGTAAAGCAATTGAGGCCTCAGACACTTAAAATGTAAGCCAAAGGCCGAACGAACTGCCTGTATGTACATATGCGAGTGTCCATGTCTGTGAGAAAGAGTGAGCGTGTGTGTATGTGTTTCTGTTTGGCTACCCGGTGTTCATAGCTGTCAGCTATAAGACACACGACTGAGCGCCCTACAAGCAGCGATTGAGTTGCCAACCTTTTCAGACAACTCAGCCAGACAGACAGAGGGGCTGGGATGCATATGGGCTGGATAACTCGTTGTCTGACAGTTAAGCAAAGAAGCAGAAAGCTCTACAGTAGGGGGACTCATGAAAAGAAAACTGAAAAATACATGACAATGTTGTTTTAAGCTTTTATCATATTTGTTCACTTTACTACAATAGTAATCCTGTTTATAAATAAAATGTTCAGATATTTAAAATTAAGAGAAATTGTAATAAAAATACTAATATGCTAAATAAATATATACAAATCTACCAAACTTATCATTGACGGTTAAATAGTTCCATTTCAATGTCAAGAATAATTGTTACTTTTTCTCTTTTCAAATTAGTATTACCTTTTCATTTCTATTACTATATTCAAAATTTCTATATTTTGCATTACATAGGTATTTAGTTGTACAGCAGTAAGTAAACATGTTGATAAACACCTTATAGTATTTCTTATTTGTTATGCAACTTCTGCATACTTTTAGGCTTATAGTAATAGTATAACATTTTATATACTTTTTATATTATATAGTGGACTACCCTACCGCATCTTTACTAGCTTTTTATGCATCCTTATCCACACATGATATGACAAAGTATGTAACTGCATACTTCCTCTTGATCTCAATACCCCGAAAAACGCCTTCCAGCCGAGCAGTCGCTGCCTTTGCCAACCTGTGCATCATATCCTGTCCAAACTACCTTATGTCCTCTTACTCTCTATCTCGTAATTTTTCTCTCCATCTCTCCCCTGTCTGCTTGCTTATCTTCATTTAGCTTTCTACCATGTAATGCTCGTTATCTTTGTGTTTCCAATATGTATGTGTGTGTGTGTGTGTGTTTGTCTCTCTTCTCTGTTTGCATTTTTGAGCAAATCAAGTGAAATTACATTTTTCTATACCATGCTCTTAATGTTATTTGCATACGTATCCTGCAGGCTACAATATTTACAAATGAATACGGCAGGGAGTCTGTTGCCTTCTATAGACAAGGGGCAGTTACAAGTATACCTTCACCCCACCGCCTCTCCCTGCTCCTCCACTATTCAGAACAGCCCCAAATGGGTCTGGTAACTACGTTTGCAGAATGTCTTTCATATCCTTTTCAAACGTCGTTACATGCCCTAAAAGTGCCATTTTGTCACTGCTCCTCCTCCGGCTACTTTCGCTCCCTTTCGCCCCGCTTTCCCCACTTCATTTTCCTGTCATTTGCATTTTCTTCTTCGTTTACTTCCTTGCTTGTTTTTTTTTTCAAGCATTAATATTTGTTTTCGTTTGATAATTTTTCTTTGCTGCCTTTTATACTTTTAAGCGCACATTTTGCTTGGAACAAAATCCCTCCCCTTGCTCAAACACCGCCCAATTGCCCTTCGCCCTACCCTAGAAATTACCACACTGGTTCGTTTCTCGTTTTCTACAACGTATATCTTGCTATCTCTTTCGTTCTCTCTCTCAGCAGCTCCTTTACCGTTTCGTCTTATTGGATTGCAGAGACGCTGCAGCAAGAAATAAAAAAGGTCAAAAAAAAAAAAAATAGAAAGATAGAAAAAACGGATGCCAAGCTGCATTTAAATGTGCTCCGCCCATTTTCTATTTAAAAAATGTAAAGCATTTGCTCTGCCTTCGCCAACCGTTATTCCACCATACCGTTTCTGCTGTTTGCTCTTTCTTTTAATTATTTTATATCGTTGCCTCCTTGTTGCGACAGCGACAGCAGCAGGATTTTGTCGCCGTCAATGCGGCTGCTTCTGCCCGACTTGAGGACGCGCACCGAAGTCTCACCAAGGCTTCTTTAACCACGTTCCTACCAATAAGATTGCCGATGCGACATTACCCTCTTCTGATTGGAATGAGTAGCTGCAGCATGTGCCATTCTAATAGGCATGTTCGGTGGCTTTTAATTGAAAGTTGTCATGGAATTAAAAACAGACGAACACCTGACTGGATTCCACAATGTGGATTGTGGATGGTGAGAGATCAACCGGAAGCAGGCGATGTGGCAGTTAAGTTTTGTTTGTCTTTAAAATTTTTAAATATATATATATATATTTATTTATTTAATATCGACAAGAAAGTATTGAACAATTTTAAGATAGCATTAGAAAATTAGATTTTAGATTAACAATTAAAATTATAATTATAATTAAATATTATTTTAAATTAAAGCTGAAATGAAAACAGTTGTAAAATAAATATGTAAATATATAATGTACAATAACAAAGAAATAAATTAAATAAAAATATACTAAATCTTTTTTTTTTTTTTGTAATAATTATACCTACAACTAAGAAGAATAAACTAATATTTATAGAAATGTATTGAATTAAAATTGAAACATGTGGAAATGCGATGAAAAATTCGTTTAAACTATTTACCAATTATATTACAAAGGTAGGTGATTTTTATTTTACCGAATATTAAATACCGTATCCACATTTATAAGCCATGCAATAATTGGCAATAATTGCCAATGGAAATCACGCAACTCCGATTAAACTCTTATTTCCCCCATCCATTGAACTGAGAGCACAATTAAGAGAACATTTTGCACTGCTTTGCTTATTATCCAAATGAACTGCTTGGTAAGTTAACGGCCTGGCGCCATCTATGTATTGCTAGAGGTAACACATTAATAAACTGCTTGTTGCACTGCTTTTATCCGAAACAGGAGCCACCCCTAAAAGCAGTGTCCGACAATAAAAACTGGTTAGCATATTTTGGGATTTTTAACCCCTTAAATGCAGACACTAAAGATGCAAGGCAGACAATCCCTTGACCCAAGACTGGACCCACTGCTCTTGTTCAGCCTCAGGCAAGCTGTATGAGAAAATCATGAGAAAATGCTTAAATTGTTTGCAGCATCTTCAGGTTTTTTTACTCGTTTTTCTGCTTAACTTGCACTTGGTTCAAAGGTTACTGACCAGTGACAGGAGCAAAAGAAATCTCTAACCAGTTGTGAGATGCTGAGCAGTGAGCCTGGGAAAGTAGCCAAATTCAGAGTCTCGACAGGAACAAGTTGTAGACCAATTAAATGGAATGCTAACAAAAGAATACTTTTATTCTTGTTTTTTACCGTTATAAATAAATGCATGCCTCACTCTAATTCACTCTCTCTCACTCTCTCTGTGCTTCTGCAGCGCTTTCTCTGCATCTCAAGCAGGCCGTCTCTTTCACTCGCTAGATTTGAATGTGCAAAAGTTTTTGGGCTCGGTAGCAAAAGTTTTGCAGAAAATATTCTAATGAGCTACAAAGTTCCAGCGCAACTCAACGGAGTGTGGACCCTGAGTGGACTGAGAGTGGACTCCGGCGTAGTAGCAGCATCCTGCCTAGACTCGCAGTGTGTGGGTCTCGTTCCGTTTGCCCCGTCAAATCGAATAAATTTTCAAGTACATTTTTCAAGACAGATTGAGCGATGTTGCCAAACTTCATGATGAGTATAGACAAGTTGCCAGCAATTAGACATTAATATTAATATGAGTTACACGTTGCAGTTCATCTAAGCTCGACTCACGTGTCTTGGCCAACTTTGCGACGCGACTAATTAGTTTTGGGAGCGTTTGCCTAAGGGTATTTCAAATGCCCCGTCCCCTCAGCTGCAGCCATAGCCCCAACCACGTTGCTATCCACTGTTTCTCGTCATCATCTTCATCATCATCAGCATCATTATCATTATCATCGTCATATCAGAGGGCCGGACGAAATCAGTAAAGTTTATTATGCAAAATACAGCGTGCTGCTGGCAAGCCGGCAAGCTGGCAAATGAAGCTCATTCAACACTAACCAAATATGGCAAGGATGTGGCCAAGGCAGCGATGTTGGCCAACTACGCCGTTGAAGTTGCCGCTGCCGTTGCCGTTGCCGTTGGATGGCCAATTGCCAGCGAGGAATATTTGATAAGTTGCAGCCCAGTCAACCCAGTCAACAGTCTGAGCCCAAGTAACGCTGCTCTTGCACATAAAGTATCATATTTAATATTTATGGCGACGCAAATGCGCAAAGTGTGGCCCAATTCAACCTCACACCCTTTCCAACTGCTGCTGTTACCAAATCTGATTAGAAGTTGGGCGCATGGCGACCACTAATATCGAACTATATGCCGGCCAAGCCAATAAATTCAGCTGGCCGAAACCTGTAAACGTTGCCAAGGCACAAAACCTGGCTGCAACTTCTGCTGATGTTTTTGTTGTTGTTGCTTGTAGCTGCTGTTGCTGTTGCTTGTAGCTGCTGTTTGTTTGCTGGTAATTATAATTTGCCCAGCTCGTGCGCAAAATAAATTAAGAAAAGGCAAAGTTTGATCAACTTTATATACTTTATGCTAGTATATGTACTATATGCAATTTCCAAGTCCTAGCTCATCAGCAACTAGAACTACAACAAATGTCTGGCAATTGCATTTCCCGCCAGCATGCAAATAAAATTGCAACAACGCCAACGTCGTGAAAACTTTTATTGAACTTGGGAGTTGAATATTTTGCTGCTCATGCGGCCAGGCGGACTTTGTTCCAGTTCCCCTCCCACCTCGCTACCCTCGTCATCCAATAGCCAAGGCACAACATTTTTCCATGCTGGTAAAAGTTAACTATGAAAACCAAAGGAAGTTAACTGCTAAAATTAGTAAAAGTGCTGAAAAGTTGATGAATTTTCAAAAGAACGGGTAGCGAATTGTCAGCAAGTGCAGTTTGGGCGCCTCATTTGGGGCGCAAGAAATAGAACTTCAGTCGTGTCTAGTCGAATCTATCGCTATCTGTTTGAAGTTGCTGTCAAAATGTAAAGCTTTTTCGATGTAATTGCAATAATGCAGGATTACTTGTGTAATATTAAATAGCTTTATAATAATTAATATTGCTAGATATAACAGAATTATTTTTTAGTAGATACAAGGAAAATAATACTTATCAAATATTAATGAAAAACTGCAGAGGAAATTAATTTACACAATTCAAATTTAAGGTGTTTAAGAATTCAATACTCTTAATCTGAATTATGAATTCTTCATTTATTAATTTATGAAACAAATGTTTGGAAAGAAAGAAAATTAAATGTGCAAATGAGTTTAAGGAATTATTAATTAAACTTAATAGTAAGTCGACATGCATACATTTTAAATAGTTTGATTTCTTATAAGGAAATATCTTATGAACGTTTATTGCATGTTCCCTGAAAATTGATTCATTTGTAAATTTGACAGTAAAGGTAAATGGAAATAAAAAAAAGTGTATTTAAACTGAACAAAATATATGAAAATTCTGTTTTATTTTGAGCATATAATAAAAGTAATAAATAAATATATATTTAATAAAGATAATCATCACTTTGAAGAATGCAGCGAGTATATTAACTGCAAGGCGGCCGTGTGTTTTGCCTAGCCGCAAAATGCCGCCCGCTGCTTGCAGGCAACCCATTGACATTTTGCCAAACTTGATGTTGATGTTGAAATTTTTCATCAAGTTGCATAAAAATAACACTGAAAAACACAATTTTTTTTTGTTGCAGTTGCCACTGCTATTATTGTTGTTGCTGTTGTTGCGCAACTACAAAAACAACAACGAAAATAAAGATGAAAACAAACTGTGAGGAAAACTCATCTAAAATGCATAAAATTTGAGTTGATGAACTGTCGGGGGTGAAATGGGTACAGGGAGAAGACAAGGCCGGCCAGGAGATGGTAAAGGGTAGAAGAAGCATAGCAATCAACAACAAGCTGCTGCAAAAGGATGTGCAGTAGTAGTCTCATCAGATAACTTATAGCGATGAGGCAAGTGGCAACCGAGGCAGAGATGCATATTGAGTTATGAGCAACTTATTGGCTAATGCAATACTGCCAATTGAAGCGAGAGATGAATGAATGAATCGTTGAATCGTTGAGAAAATTTAATGGCAAACTTTGATGAATAATTCAAAAATCAATTTCGTATGGGCTCACACTTAAATGCACACAGCTAGAGCAAGGACAATTGGAAATACGAGAATGCCGTACAGACAATTGAATAGAAGCAACATGGCAGCAACATGGCAGTCCAACAAGAAGCATTTAGAATATGCGACTAAGAGAGTGCCTGAGCTTTATAAATAAATAAAAGCTGTTGAAATAAATGTAAAGGACTTGGCAGGCAGCCAGGCAAACAGTTAGGCCGACAGAGCGAAGGACATGTGGATGTTTCAACAATAGAAAAACCAAAAGAAACAAGATATTAAGAGCAAGAAATGGCAACGAATGTCTGAGCCACAGATAGGAACACACACACACACACGCACACATATCTATAGTGTATAAAGGACGAAGCGTGCGAAGGACAACATTTGAGCATTGCCAGAAGGAGTGATGCTGTCTCGCCATAAGCAAATATAAATGTACAAGCTTTTATGCACATAGTACATATATACATGCAAATTTCTTGTTTCATTTCGGCAAATTTCCACTGTCGACATACGAATACATGTATTTCTTGTCTGCCTTTGGGCAGCACTCGACTCTCGACTCCTCGCTGAAGATGCGATTTAGTGAATGTTGCCAAGGGCAATGACAAGGACAATGCCAAGAAAGATGTGGTCTCAGTCGGAGGCTGAAAGACCCAGCTAACCGTCACCAGCAACAGCAACAACAACAACAATAACTACTCCTGTTACCAAATTAAAATTTTCAATTAAAATGTTGTCATTTAAATTCTCTTTTTCGAAGAAGACAGAATTCCGAATTCTCTGACAGTTGGCTTGAGCAATAAGTTGTTAACTAACAAACAAACATATATTTGAATCGGCATATAATTGCCGATAGATTAATGAATTTAAAAGTACGGAATATCAATTATATCAAAGTAATATATATATATATATATAAATATATTAATTTCAATACTGAAAGTCAGTGAAGATAACAATTAATTATTCATTTATTTAGTAACTTGTTATTAATCATTCAATTAACATTAATATTGTGAATAATATTTAAATATGAATATGAATGAAAAACTAAGCAGTCAAATTATTTGCCATATCGAATCATATATTAGACAAAGATTGAGGAAAGTGCGCAGGAAAATGTTTATATCGTCCAAACACTGAACAGAAATATAAATTTAAATGCTAATAACAAAACTTGCAAAGTTTAACAAAAATAACATTACTATAAGAATTATAGGAACACCAAAAATAAGCACATCGATCTACAGAACCAACTAATAACTTATAAATTAACATATTTGAGACTAATGTAACAAATACTCCTATGGACTAATAAGACCTATATGCTGTTAACTATTTTAACAAAGCGAATATGTTTGCATGTACTATTTCAGATGACATTAATAGAACCCTGCTTCAATGAAACCCTTAATTTCCCTTATTTTGCATGCGATAAGCAAAACGTTCGATATTCCTTATAGTTCCTCTGGCTACACGCAAACATTGTGAACTACTCAAGCAATTGCCCCCATCCTTTAACAAAGTAAGCAAAACTCCAAAAAAGCTCCAGCTCACACCCCAGAACTATGCTTAGAAATCTCAAATTTTAGGGTGGATTTGAAGCAATCAGCAAAAGGCAGAAGGGAAAGAGTTGAACCGGAGTTGGAGTTTACAGTCTATGTGCAGGCGATAAGTTTTAATGTCTTGAGCTGATGGCGTAGAAAACTTTTTGTGAAATACACACACTTATGCACAACAACAATGCTCCCACACAGACTGCTAACAGGGTCAATTTCGCAGAGGGTTGGTTTGGCCCAGAAGAAGTGAAGTGAACAGAGAATATGGCCGCACAACTTTGATACGGGCGTGTGTGTGTGTGTGTGTGTGTGTGTGAGAGGGTGTGGATGTGGGTGTATGTGTATATCAAATACATACATAGCACTGCTGTAGCCTTGAAGAAACATGCCCCGAATACCGAACCCAAAAGACATTCACAAACATTGTCAGAGGCTTTTGAAGCTTCGGGTGGGTTGAGGATTTTGGAATGATGGGATGTTGGGTTGGTCTGCATACAAGATAATGATGTTGCCTTAAACTTTTGGGAATAAATAATAGTTGTAGTTTGTTTGTTATTTTTTTTTTTATATATACCATAGTAATTCTCATGCCCATTCCCTAGGTTTATATCCCTTCGCTCTCTGGCTGCCTGTAAGCTAAGGTTATTATCTTTCAAGTTGTTTCTACTTGTTGTTGTCGTTGTTGTTGTAGTGTTTGCTGTCTCTGCCATGTTGCTTTTTACACGCAACCAGGCACAACAACATGGCCGAGCCGTAAAGGGACCCAAGGCCTTAAGCTTATAATTAATTGCATGTTTGGTCGAGACGAAATAATCCTTTGTACAAAAATAACACCCAACCTATCTCCCAGCGCTGGCACGACGAACACACATCTTATGTGTGACCAAGCTGAGTTTGTGTGAATGTGTGTGTGTGGCCCTTTGACCATAGTTTTAGCAGAGCCCAAAGTTTTGCTACATGCCTTTTGGGAAATTTACAGGCAAATGAATGTTATCATAACTCAGTCACACTCCCCTAGCGCCCCCTCTATAAGCCTACTTCTCCATCCGTTTGATCATGTGTAAAGAATAACCAACTATATATATACATACAACACATATATTGCTTTGTATATCATACTGATGAGTTCGTTGAAATTTTTCAATTAAAATTGATGAATGTGCAACTAATTAATGACCCAAATGAATGTTTAGCCAACATCAAACTGGCCCGACCAACAAACCTTTAAATTGACACGGCCCATCAAAACCGACCTGGCTAATGTAACTTTTGTCTCGCTAATTCGCAATGATTCATGAGCCGCCGCCTTAACTTGTACACTCCATCCAGATTTACTCCCACTTAATATGAATATTAATGATGGCCTATTGTCCAACATTTTCCTTTAATAAATTGCATAAAAGTCTGTTATATCCGATAACAATACTTGAACAGTAATCAAAGAACTGTATCTTATGAATAGTATTATAATTTGTTAATTATATTATTAAATAATTTTAAGGACTATATAATGTCCTCGTCTAACAACATGATATTTGATTTTATTTCAGTTATATTAAATTAACTGTAAATATCAAATGAAAACAAATTTGTTAGAATAATTTACGTGATATTTAATAGTCGCTTCCGAAATGTAATATAATAATATGCAATAAATTCATTTAATTATCCTAATATTTTTGTATCCCACTTATTTATGTTTACGTAACCGTTTGTATAAGTAAAAATAGAATATGTTAAAAAAACTCATCAATATTTTTTCATGTTCTTTAATTATATTTTTTGTATGCTTAATTAAATGTAATTATTTTCAAAATATATGGTATAATTAATTAGAAATATATCTTATAAAAAAGCATATTAAAAGGTTTATAAAACCTTAATGTTTGTGGGACAGACATCCTTTACTGTCATTCAACCCCTTCGGTGAACCTGGACCATCTTTGAGCGCTGGACGCTGTCCGGTCAGAGGTCAGTTTCGCCAAGATTTTCTCACACAATTTTGGGCAGCTTTTCAACTCTTTTTCCCGCAACTGGACAAACGGGTAGTACGAGACAAGAACCCGATGCTGAGTTTTGTCAGGATGCTGTGGGAAAAGACGTTGTCCAGTTGTGGAATTGTCTTCGTGTGGGAAAGTCTACTAAAAAATAAAAACGGAAGTAAATTCTAAAAGTACATAAACATATTCTGATATAAATAACATTAATCAGGGATCCAAGACAAGCCATAAATTAGAAAGGGGGAGCACACTCAAGCAATATCGGGTAAGACCTTATCTTATGGCTGAAGCTCCGGGCTACAAAATAAATTGGCAAAAATTTTTCAGGCGCATAAAGAAGCATGTCCCCAAACTTTGCTGGCAAAAAGAGCCAACTTTGGTCAGCAACTATTTCAGTGCCCCCTCTTTTTCTCCATTTCCCCCTCCCTTCTTTCCTACACTTGCTATTGCACAAGAACTATTCAAACTTTCAGTCATGGCATAATACCTCGAGCAATCCAATGGCCAGGCAAGGACGACGAGTACCCAGCACGTACAGGATTTAATGTCCCGCAGTGGTACTTGAGAAAAAGTAGTTGGCAGTTGGGAATGGATGACAGCAGGGGGACATGCCTGCGGGTTTGAGAGTTTAGGGGGACTGAAGCTAAGAACTTTTACTTTGCATCAGAAAAGTAACCGGACCCCAGTCTCCGAAATGCCAACCAACCGAGCTAACTTTTACCAAAGCAAAAAGTTCAGTCAAAAAAAAAAAACTATACACACAAATATGTATAAGTTTTCGCAGTATATAGGGAAATAAAACAAGAAAGTAAATCACTCCTTCTAACCACGAAGATTACTTACTCTTGAACATTTTAAATATAATTTCAGAGCTTCATACCTTCATAGTTTCAGTTTATTAAATTAAAGCAAATATAATATATTTTTATTCTTATTCAAAAAATTGTAAAAAGCTTATTTTAATAATTAATATTATAATTAAAAAGTTGTAAAAGTATAACTTATGCTTTTTTCGTTTAAATATAACAAGATTTAAATATTGTCACCATATTTTCTTTAGTCAACTTTCGTTGGTTTTCAGTTTTAACACTTTTTAAACTTTAGATAAAGAAATAGTATATTAAATATATCTTGCCAATGTATTTATAATGTTGACTATATCCCCTAAAGAGTATATGAGGAAAGTGTATTTGAAAATTGTTGGTCTGACACCCAGTCGAGCTGGCCAACTATCAAGTGTGGGCGATAGGGGGATTTGGCAAGACAACTTTCTCGTGCTGGGACAAAACTGGGCGAGATGGTTAGATGGTTAGAAAACGGAGGCCAAAATTTAATAGAAAATGTTCTTGTTGGAATTTTCATTTATAAATTTTCAGCACTACCATGAAGAGCGAATGAGGGAATGGAATGGGAGTAGACTTCCGACTAGCCAAAATCCAAATACATACTTGCAGCAATTCCTGCACAATCCCAAGAAGTTTTAGTTGGATGAGAGAGTCCGGGAGTTTGTACATGGCTTCTAAATGCTTTTCATGTACATGTCGTTTTTGTGCCTTTTGCTTATGATTTATTGTGGAACAGTCGAGCTGGAGTTGAGAAGCGCCCTGTAAGGATCTCAGCAGCCACATAGGCATCGCCATTTAAGTGGAAAACTATAGCAAAAAGAGCGAGGAATGAGTTCACATCTCATGACTGAATGCTTTTAATGTTTTACTTTTGATGTTGACCACATGCATAATAAATCGACACCGAGTTGGGGCTGTAATAGCATTTCTTGTGTTATTGACATGCCATTTACAACACGAAGCCAAGTCCTTCAGCTTAAGGCAAACTTGTAAAAGGTTTCTCCTGGCCAAGTCCCTCATCAAAGTCAACTTAATTAAGGAACAGACTTAATAGCAAAAAGCCTGGCACTAGAGCAAAATCAATATTCAAATGTCTGTAAAGGGCATAGAATGACGCTTTCAGTCATGGCGACATTAATTAGAGCACATCATCTTGAACGCCTCCGAAAATGCTAACAAAGGAAGTACAGTACACTCACACACACACAAACACCCCTTCACAAGTCCTGGAGGCATAAGAAAAGGCGTGGTTGTGTGCACTCACACTCACACACACAGAGAAAGAGAACTGGTTTGCGAAAAACTCACCCCCGAAATTATGAAAAGACGATGCTGTTACGACCGTTTGCCCACCGCTGACAGAACCGCCTGTTTCTAATAAGAAACTGACGCCATTTTGAATTTTGAGAACAACCCCCATGCTTAGCTAAGGGAAGCGACGCGGAGGTAGCAATAACATCCAGAGCAAGCATGTTTCTTATTTATGACATTTTTATGCTAATGGAATTAGTATATGTGTGTGTGTGTGTGTGTGGGTAAGAGTATGTGTGTTTGTGTCCCGGGGGAATTTAGGTATGAAGACAACGCATCTGATAAGAAAATACTGCGGGTTCTTCAAATTAAAAGTAAATACAGTTATTACAGATGGCGACAGGCGCTAATATACTTTAATGGATGTCATAGAAATTTGAAGAATTATAATAAAATCAATAACTAAACACAAGATAACAAAGATAACCTTAGATTTAATAGTTCAGTAATCATTTGATAAGATACATAGGTAGCAAGCAGTGAATGAAGACTTTAAGAGTTAGCTCAGTTAGGAAATACTCTGAGACAAACTCAATTCGTATTTATTTATAATATTTATATACATAATTCTTCCATATTTATATAAAACAAGCCGGGAAGAAAGAGTCTAAGAGTTTACTCGACTATAAACTAATATATAGCTAACATCATATTATCATATTATGCTGATTGAAATCACTTATAAAACAACTCTTGTCCATTTTCATCAATACACTTAAGTAATATTATTAATAAATATTTGTATTCTCAGTTTATTTTTCTAAATATTTGATAACAACTGTCGTAGTATTCTAATATTCTTTTTACAGATTGATGTTAGATAAGGTTATATAATTTTAACTATTTCAACAATTCGATGAAATTTAGAATTAAAGCATTCTTTATTTGTTGCAAAAGTCAACTTAAGACTAGGACAAGGGTCACAATGGACCTTGGACCTTGTCCCCAGAATGATGCTCACACGTACCCATTGCCAGAAAGAGTGAGTCCCTTAATGGGACGAAGCAAACTCCGATAAACTCATTTAATGCGACTGCAAAATATAAAAGAATCTTTGTGTTTGACATAATTATGAAAGGATACAAATGTGGCACGCACACAGAGAGAAAGGCCTTTCATAGCACTCTCAAACAAAAGGACTTTTCTTTTTCTAATGATAAAAAAAGCAAAAAAATTTATATAAATGTGTGACATATAATGTTAAATGTAGCAGCAGTAAGCACGGTGAAGGACGAAAAAAGGACACAAACATACACTCACACACACTCACACACACACAGACTCACTCATACCTCACAGATTTCTTTAATGCCAAAGCTGCAGGCATTTTCTGTTTATGGCTCTGCTCCTGGCAGGTTGTTGTAGAGGGGCCATCATCAGGATGCGCCTAGACCTCAAATAGCCAACGCCCCCATTTAAAGGCAGACCCTAGTCACACTCTTCCTTATCCAGAACAGACCGGAACCCAATCCAAATGTTGTCTTCTTGCAAATCCGTAACAGAAATTTCCAATTAATTTGTCCATCACATAACTTGCCTGAAAATAAAACATGAGAGTATCCCCAAATTCCTTGCATAGAAATTTCAAATAAATTGCCAAGTCAAGCATCAATAAAAGCATAAAAATTGATTACATTTGATGTGAAAGAGAGGGCGGGGTAACAGGAGTTATAGTTGAAAATACTACTAGTTGGGGGGCCTCATTACGCCCCTTACTTCCTGTTAACAATGCAGGAAATGTAGACTTTAATATGTACGCACGTAACCCATCAACGCCAGATATGCCAGTTTTTGGCAAAATTTAGGACAATGTAGCCAGATTCATGGTATGCAAACTAGATAGAATTCAGAACCTGGTCAAAACATAACCGAACACAAGCACATTTTCCTAGTTTGTTCAGGAAATTTACATCTCAGCAGCTGATTCAATTTTTAGTCAGTCAGTCAAGCCAACATTTGAAAAGTTATAGATTTGTAAAATCTTAGATCTTTCTGAAGTGTTCAAGCATTATATTCTGATCGAAACAGCCACGAATTCCATGCAAAATTACTTTATGATTATATTTTGGTCATGCGATTAATTAAGAAAATAAAGTAATTTTAGTTTATTAATTTTTTGGCAAAAATGTATGACCAAAATATAAATATTTATCATTGTTAAAGATCTTAGACCTTCAATTAGCATGTAGTAGTGAAAGTTAATTCATGTAACTTCGAATATTATATTTAAATAAAAAACCGAATCAAAATTCAATAAGACAGATTAAAAATTGTCCTACGATTTCGACTTTCATAACTTGTTTAATTTGGTCAGTCAAACAAAGTTCTGGGTAATATATTTTCTAAAGGAAATTAGTAGAAAAGTTAAGTAGAAAGAAATTACCTCGATTTTCCCCAATTACATTGTTATAAGACTTTATAGATGTTCTACTTAAATTATTCATAAAGCAAGTCGAAGCAAGCTTAAAGAATCCTGATTTGGCGGGAAAAAGTCCAAAATTGTCAGTTCTGATGAGGTCTCAGCTTTGTCAAGGGGTTTACGTGCGAAGACCCTCACCCCAAGCAACCCAACTCAGGCGCAGTTTCTTGCAGTAACAATAACAACAACAACAACGTTAAATATCCTTGAGGCTGTTTCAAATGTGCCCAAAAATTAAGCATGTCTATGTGTATAAGCATATATCCCAATGGGTGATTTTGTCTGTGTTAAGTTCAACTACACATGTTGCAGGATATGCCTCAGAATAGTTTAAACACATACAGTCATACACATATATAGTTATATACGTATAGATGTAAACTAATACCAACACATTATTTAAACTTACACTGATGAGGGTGAAAAAAGATGTTTCCTTTTGCAGTTGTTGTCCTGTTTGGTTGCTGGGGCATCTTGTTGTCCTGTTTTGATCTGTGCCAGTGTCTGTGCCAACTAATAAATATGACCGAAATGAAACTGCCCAAAAATTTCCACACAATCACACATTATACACACCCAAGCACTCACTCACATACACACACGAGCAAAAAGAGACACACACACACACACACACCCCCCACTTTCCCACCCGGTCTCACACATTAACCGTATATTTTTGGCAGTTGGCTTTCAAGTTGACTGCAAAATCCGCAAAAGAACGTTACACACAGACACACACTTGAATTGTATCTATGAGTATGTGTATATATGTGTGTGTGTGTGTGTGCGCGCGCACACTCACATGACCAACTTGGGCTTCATAAGTGGTCGCCTCTTGTCTCCACTTGCCCCACACACTCACACACATGTATGCTGAAAAATGAACCCATCATAGCCGAAAAACTACAGCAGGAAATTCGGTTAGCAAGTGTTGGCTCCCAATTCTCAACATGTGTGAGTCTAAGTGTGTATAATGGGTGTCCTTGCTGGCAAATACTCTGTCCCAATGATATAACAACTTAGCTATATTGTTTGTTAACAATTGAGATTTCTAAGCTAAATAATACACAAAAATAAAATACATTAAAATTTGATAAAATACTTAATATTCAATTAATTAAATACTTTAATCTTAGATGAATAAGTAAATTGAGATTTGTAATTTGAATAAGTACATTTGCACATTGAGACTAGTGCATTAAATTATTAGATAATAAGTAAATAAAAATAAAATTATTTTAATCTCATTAAACACCACAAGAAATGAGACTCAGAGAAAATATTAGATAATATCTTATTTTGCTTAAATTGTGTATATTATAAACTTCTTTCGGCTAAAAGTATTTGATCCCAAGAGTTTTAACCCAGCATATACGAAATAGGATCTTTGTGTATTTAAAATTAAGATATTAGAATATTTTAGAATTTCTTTAATATTAAAGTCGTCAGATCTTGTAGAATTGCTACATTTAATCTTCAATTTAATTATTTATTCAGATTCCCAGCGCTTATAAATTATAAAAAATTAAAATTAAAATTAAAATTAAAATTAACATTTAAATAAAAATTAAAATTAAAATTAATATAAAAATTAAAATTAAAATTAAAATTAAAATTAAAATTAAAATTAAAATTAAAATTAAAATTAAAATTAAAATTAAAATTAAAATTAAAATTAAAATTAAAACTAAAATTAAAATTAAAATAATTAAAATAAAAATTAAAATTAATATAAAAATTAAAATTAAAGTTAAAATACAAATTAGAATTAAAAGTAAAATTCTAAGAAAAAGTAGACTGAGATCATTGTAAAGTAAATAGTTAGAGGACCCATTATTGTGATTAGTGCTAATTATTTAATTCATATTTTAATAAATGGATTAAATACTGTCTATCTGAGCTGGCCAGATTATGTTTGTTTTTGTTTTTGTATTTGTATTTCTTAAATTGTTCAAACGAATTTTTTCAAACAGATAATTCGGTTCTTTTATATTTATTAATAATTTAATGTAGTAAGATTAATAAAATCAACATTTATTGAGAGTTTCCCTAGATTAATATCTAAATTGATAAACTAATTACGCTTATCGTATTAAATTTAAATTTCAAAGTGAAAACAAATTAAGTTTTCTTAGTAAAATCTTCTGTAGCAAAATCGCTTTTTCTATATAGTATTAAACATAAACCTTTCCGCTGTATTGTTTTATTTACCAAAATATTTGTTATAATAATAATAATTTCTAAACCTATATAGCACCTATGGGTGCTAGCCGACTCGAGGACAGTTTACTGTCGATATGACAGATATATCAAAATACAGCAAAACACAAAAATACTTGCCAAAGGGAAAGAAGCTCTATGAATTATTTCTGTTAATTTAAATATTTTAATTAAAAAGCATATTACTTAATTTCATTTAAATATACACATAAATGCGTCTATAGTTTTTTATACATTTTAAGGAATAATTTATTAAAAATTATTTATCAAGTGTATGCAATCTTCGCTTACTTGAAGTGAACTTTTCTTTCTTATTTTTTTTCCTTAAGTCAAATTATGGTAACATAAATGTGGGCAGCAACAGCCACATTAGCATTAGCAACAACACCAGCAGCAAGAAGAATAACGGCACATTGAACAGAAAGGCAACAAAAAAAGGTTTGGCCAACCAAAAATGAGGGTCGACATGACTCTGAAAGAGAGATAGGAACTTATTTGAGTATTTTTAGGCGCCTTTTTTGTGCTGAGAACACATCGTTCTCGTTATACGAGTGTACAAGTATATACTATACTGGAAAAAGCCTTTTGTTGAAATTTTATTTAGTGTGTGTATCTTTTGCTGACTTTTATACAAAACGCACACCCACACAAAAACACTCCACTCACACACACACACACACACACCCACACACACACATCTTGATACATCCGTACGCACAATTCGTTTCCTTAAAAAGTGGTTCTCTTTTGTGTAGGCACTTTGTGTATGCCTCTTTCTCTTTCTGTGTATGTGTGTGTGAGCGAGTGGGCATGTGGATATGTGGGGAAGGACTTGGGTCTGGTAATGGCCGACATAGCCATTGCTTGTTGTCCTTCTTGTCCTTGTTGTGCTTACCCTTTCCCAGCCTGCCTTTCCTTTGCCTCCCCACAACACTAAGCCATTTTCTCTGTGTCTGTTTTCACTTGTATTTTATATGAAAACTTTACAACACACAAATTTGCATATGTATATGTTAGCGCGTGTGTGTGTCTGTGTGTGTATGTGTGAAGCAAATATATGCAAATTTCAAGTATTTCCTCCTCGTTATGAACCCAACTTCAATGTAAAATTAACAGAAATATGTAAATTTTCTTTTCGTTAAGGCCAGAACCGACGTCCACAGTCGAGCTGCAAAAATTATGACAAGGCTTCCAAAGAGCCTAACAAAATGCTCAGCTCACATTTTCTACACAACTGTACAGCATACACACACACACACACACATACACCATTTTCGCAATCCAAATTGTTAGACCATAAATGACTTGGTCAGAATTTGTGCATCCTCTTCATCTCCTATCTGTGCAACCCATCTGTACATAGGCTCAAGCTCTACTAGGTCTAGGGGGAGACCAAGCCAATGGATTCCTACATGGAGGTTACAATCAAATGGACATCCTGTAGCTGAAGTTTGCAACCATTTCGAATTTATGAAAATTGCTACGTTAGCTAATTGAGAACCTCACAACTGAACGAATTACTTGCAAAATGAGAATACTTCGGCAGCTTGACAGAACTCTACAAAGGAATGAAAAACCAATCTACTAGTGTGCCGGAACTTATGCCAATAAAGGATGTGGTTTGAAATGGAAAATTTACACAGGTAGATAGATAGATAGACAGGTGAACAGATAAATACCTAGATAGATGAATAGATAGATAGATAGATAAATTGGTAAATAAATGTATAAATAAATAATAAGATAGGGTATATGAATAAAATTCAAGATCCATTAAATATAACAACTGACAGGCCGAACAGTTGAGAACCCGACCGTAATATACCCTGTCGCAGTACAGGGCCCCACTCTAATTCGCTCCCGATGTAATTCTCTTCTTTTTGGTTTTTGTTTTAAATTTGTGGGCGATAGGATCATGTAATCATCGTGGACACATCGTCCCCAAAATATTTATCATGTGTGCCAAATCTCAAAGTCTCTAGGTTAAAAACTGCTCTTGTTATGAGCTTTTCCGATTTGTGGGCGTAGGGGGCGTGATATCGCGATGACATTTTCTGCACATATTAAGCCCAAGTTACTTATCATGTATCTCAAGTTTCTAGCTTTAAAATTGCTTATGTTATGGTGATTTTTTTGATTTTAAAACAAATGGGGCTTGGTATAAAATATTTAAAACGAACTTGATCTGCCTGCTTATATAAGAAGTGCTGGGAGATCAAGTTCAATCTTCTATTTTTTACCATCTCTGAGATCCTATCGTTCATAAGGACAGACAAATGGACATGGCTATATCGATTGGCTGTTGATGCTGATCAAGAATATCTATACTCTATGGGGGTCTGCCAGACTTCCTTAGACCTCTTTTATCCTTTTAACAAACTTAATATATCCATACAGGTTATAAAAATAAAGATAAGACTCTTTGTCCCACTTAAAAGAAAGTAAAGTATATGTAAATCATAAAATAGAGAAAATAATTTAGATATTATGTTATAAAACAAGCGGAACAGTCAGGACCCCGACCCTAATATACCCTGTGGGTCTACAGGAACTCGCTCAAATTCACTTCAGATGAAATTCTCTATTAATTCGTTTTAAATTTGTGGGCAAAGGGGGCGTGGCATCGCGATGCAATTTTCTGGACACATCGACAACAAAATATTCATCATGTGTTCCAAATCTGAAATCTCTAACTGTAATATTGCTCTTGCTATAAGCTTTTCCGTTTTATGGGCGAGGGGGGCGTGGCATCGTGATAAAATTTTCTGGACACATTGACCACAAAATATTTATCATATGTGGCAAATCTCAAGTCTCTAGCTACAAAACTGCTTGCTTTATACGCGTTTACTTAATTTGTGGGCAAAGAGGACGTGTCATCCAAAAAAAAGATAAACTTGATCTGCCTGCAAGCATTACCAGTGCTAAGACACCAAGTTCAAGCTTCTAGCTCTTACCATCTCTGAGATCCTTTCGTTCATACGGACGGACCGACAGACCAACAGACAGACAGACCGACAGACCGACGGACAGACGGACATGGCTATATCGACTCGGCTATTGATGCTGATCAAGAATATATATACTTTATGGGGTCGGCCATGCTTCCTTCTGCCCGTTACATACTTTTATCAAACTTAATATACCCCACAGGGTATAAAAATGAAGTTAATATGCATTAGTATTTTTCCCAATCTTGACTACTATACTTTCCATCAAAATGTAATAAATTTGAACGGAATTCAGCATGTAATGATAATATTAAATTTCTAAATATTTCTCTGTGGTCTCAAATATGTATCTAGTCCTTAAAATCTTATTTATACAATAATTGGTTGCGTTTTCATAGATTATCTTAAATATTGTACATTACGATATTAATGCAATTATATGAAACTTAAAACTTTATGTATATGTATGTATATTATGATTATTAAAGAATATCAAATTATAAGTAGATTCATTTAGAATTGGTTAAACATTTTTTTATTCACTCTGTTAAATTGTAAATTCAACTGGAATTTACATGTTCTTTTCCTTGACATAGTAGTATTTGTAATCTAACTTATCATTTAACTTTTCCTAGTTAATATACTATTAATGAGGCTAAGTTAGCTTGCTTCAGAACTGCAATGCCTTCTTCGCAATAGCCTTCATCATATTTTCAGCACGCTGGTCACACATTCTAAGGACATGCATTCACAATAGACAAGCTGCTGCTTTTCGCTCTCGCGTTCTGTGTCCCATTGCGGAATAGGCCACACAACAACTGGAAATGTCGTGACCCCACCTCTAACCCATAACCCATTGCTCAACCTAGGCCAAACAAGGGTTAACGGCAATTTAAATAATAAAACTGCGTGGCAACAAGAGCGAAAAAAAATCAGTACATCCAACCCTTAACTTGTTGATATGCCCTGAAAAGCGCGGCAACAAAATGAAAACTAAAAGTGAAACTAGCGATGGAAGCGAAGGAGAAGTGGGAGAAAAGAAGAAGTCACCGACCGAACTTAAAGAGAATTTGGTGGCCAAGATATTGACCCAGTAGAAGTAAAGGATAAAATCTCTTTCTGGGAGTTGAGCTGAAGATTCGGTTGGGTTGGATGCCCTGCCTTGGACCTGTATCCATTTGGCCATAAATTCCGTACAGACAAATTAATGTACAGCGTTTCAAAGAACCAGTTCCCAGAGCGATCTGTGTTTGATATTTATCTTGTTGATCCGGCAAAACTTGCCTGAAAGCTGTACAACGAAATGAAATTTGAAATGGGTACAAAATTGAAGTTTTTCCCATCGCAGCGGGCAGACAATTGCAGTTCATAACGGTCAAGGATACTCAAGGATGTTGGACAACAGCAGGCAAACTGGTTTTCGCGGTCCAGCAGCCGTCGTTGCAACTTTAATAGCCAGGTGTGCCTCGATCCAGATGCTGCGAGCATCATCAGCCCGTCAGACCCACCACCATGAATAGAAAAACGCACTTTTTACCAATGATCTGAGCAACGGTTTTTCTACAATAAACTTGCCTAACGGGTTTTCTTTTGTTGCCCATTGTCCTATTGTCCATATCCGGGCAGACAATGCACAAAGCTTTGCAGCTTCCTGATCCAGATCCATAGCCAGATCCTCAACCCCGAGAGTGAGCGTATATAAACCACGGCTGCTGCGGAGAATCAATCAGTTTCATTTCAATCTTCAAACGCTGAGGATCAACAGCAGCAGCAGCAGCAGCACCAGCAGGAGCTACAGCGGCACAAGGAGCAGCCGAGGACTTTGTGTGGATCAGCAACAGATCCTCCATCCTGCAGCGCCATGCCCAGGCAGCGCTAGGCAGGCTGTTGCATTACCGAAATAAAAAAAAAACCCTTTCAAGTTTACTTTCAACCGTTCCGAGAACTCAATCAAAACCAAACCAAATCAACAAATTCAACAAAGTTATAAAACAAACAGAAAACAAAAAGAAATAAATATAACGAAACCAAAACTAAAACCAAATCGCAACACCGAAAGTCAGATTAATTTTTATACTCAATTAAACACACAACGGAAATAGTTACAATAAATCATTGTTTTCCACATTTGTGTGACTACGTTAAAACATAAAACATAAAACAAAAAGAACTCTAAAGCACAAGCAAAGCAAATTCTATCATAAATCGAACAAAAACCATTTAAATATCAGAACTAAATTGAAATCTCATATTTAAAACAACAACAAAATAAAACAAAACTATAATCAATTTTAAACAAATTCTATTGAAAAGTGCACGCAGCTTGATATCAACTGGAAAGTTCTCAAAGCAAAACTTACAAAAGACGACAAAGGAATAATCACAGAGATATTAATATTATTTTTTTATATATTTTACAGGTAAGCTTAACAAATTTTATATATAATTCTTTAGATATTAGTGAAAGTGTATTTAATTTGTTATTATCATAAATCGTATGTGTATCTTTATAGGACCCCCAAGAGAAGTTTAGTTAAACTCAAACTAAACTAGCATGGATCAAACAACAATAACAAATCCCAATCGATTTCATGAAAATTGTTATGAAACTCAAAGAAATTTTTAATTGTTTATTGCTCATTTTTCTCTACTGCAATGACAATCGAAATCCAAAATTAACCAACAACAAAAAGACGCCAAAACTAAAATCAGACCAACAGCAAAAACAGCTACAAAAATATTCGAAACACCTTAAGAAACTGAAATGCAACTGCCGGCAGCTCAACTCCGCTGCATTGTGCCCCAAACAACAGACCAGGCCAACAAATCACACAGAATTCCGACAAAAATTGCAAGGAAGGAAACCCAAATTCAAAGTTAGTAACAACAACAAATTCAATACTCGCAAAGCAAAGCACAAATGCAGTACGCTGATGATAATGAGGATGATGACGAGGATCGAGCATTTGATGGCGAAAAAGGAGAAAACAGCAGCAGCAGAGGCAGCGACAGCGGCAGCGACAGCAGCAGCGACAGCGGCAGCAACGTCGGCAGAAAGTTATCTAAGGCAGCAGCTAAACGGGGAGACAGCCGCCCCGCCGTAGATATTTGGCTGAATATCTAAGCAGGGGCAGCTGCCCCACAAAGCACTAACAAAAACAGTAGCAGCAGCAGCAGCAACAACCCCTCGACAGGAAGTAAACTCACACACATACACACCAAACCACCCAAGCTAAGCTACTGCGGCGAATTCAAAACACACACACACACAAATACACGCACAGCCGACGAAGAGCGCAACCAGAGAGCGCGAGAGAGTGAGAGAGGCGGCAACACGAGAGCACCTTTGGCAAGCAAAAAGCACGCAACGAAATCAACAATTTCGCAAGTATGTTCCGACATTTTCATAAGTTTAGCGTTTTTCAGTTGAATTTACCAAAAAAAAAAAAAACATTTCGACAACAAGCGAAAACAAAAAGAAAAGAAAAGCAAGTAAGCAAAAATTCAAATCGCAAAAATACGAATAGCCAAAAGGTGTGCTTGTGTTGCAACTACAAATTCAACAAGTTGAATACAAATTCAATTCAAATACATTTAAGCAGCGATTTTCCACAAACAGCCAAATACAACGAAAATTACTAAAATTAAAAATTCCATATAATAGTACTGCGAACCCAAATCGAAATACTATTCTTCCACGGCATCGCAGAAGCCTTCATTTCCAACCCGTACCCGGGCCCCTGTAATTAACCAAAATATCCACACACACAATGCAATAGTTTTTCATTTTGTGTATATTAAAACGCAAATATTGAATATTGACCAAATTTCAAATTGATGTTTCGTCATTATTAATCTTTAGTTTTCACCAAACCAATAATTTTAAAAGAAAGAAGCAAGAAGAAAATCAAGTTTCGCAATTCAAGAGATTCAGGCATAAACCAACCACCACTTGGCACACAACTCACACATACACACACACACCACACACATACTTTAGAGCACACATACAGGGGCACTCGAACACACAAACTCACACACACAAACAAAGAAACACACACATCAATACACAATACACACATATACCCACACCACTTTGGTAATAAAATGGCTGCAAAGGAAGCTGCTTCTACGATTCCCAAGAAGAAAAGAAATAGTCCGACTCTATAAATTATTGTTTTAAAGAAAATTAGACAAGCAACCATAGAAAAACTTACTTTTTGCATTTTTGGCGCTTTCAATATTTTTTTTTGCATTTTCATTAAACTAGATACAGCAAAGGCGTTGCAGCATACTTCAAATCGAAATTTTTGAAAATAAAAAAAAAATATGTCATGCCCAAAAATGCTAAAAATAATTTAAAGCAAAACAGAAACAAAAGTTTACAGCTCGTAGGAAGCAGACAATTATTGCCAAAAAAAAACAAACACAAGTCTAGCAAATCTCTAGAAATTTCTACTAATTGTTGGCAAAAACTAAAACTCCACTAAATCTCCAACGTCCCCTTTTAAAAACATTATGGGTAAAGCGGCATATATTTATGAAATTCTAAATCAAAGCTTTAACGTCACATATCACAAACATTTGAAGATGATAAACGAATAAGTTTTATTCAAAATTAAACTATTTAATTTCATAATCGGAAATACGATCTTATAAAATAAAACTAGTAAAAATTTATATTATAAAATTTACTGCTCGGAGCAATGAAAACAAATATTTAATGAATTTAAAATTTCAAATTGACACCTAAAATATTAAACTTACCCAACATATAAATTTTAAATTTTAAAAAAATCAATCAAAATAATAAATTATACATTTAGATTAAAATTCAAAATGCACATTCAGTAACAAAATCAAAGCCAAACATTTGCGCTGAAAACGAGAGCAATTGGCAGTCACAATTTATCGGCATTATATTTTTATTTGAGATAAAAAATTAATCATAAAATACACAGACCCAGTTAAACACAATTGAAACTACTTTTTACTATTATTATTACTTAAACATTTTAATCAAACTATAAATTCAAATCTAAAATATTGAAATCTGCAATTCAGTTTAAAATTTCTTTATATATTAATATCCAAATTGAAGATATTCTAATTTTAATCAAACTATAATTTCAAATCTAAAATATTCAAATCTGCAATTCAGTTTAAAAATTTATTTATATATTAATATCCAAATTGAAGATATTCTAATTTTAATCAAACTATAAATTCAAATCTAAAATATTCAAATCTGCAATTCAGTTTAAAATTTCTTTCTCAAATGGCATTCAAATCTAATAGGTAAAAAAATTAAACCTTATGGTCAAAAGTACAACCATTAAAACAATTCATAAAAAATATCACACAAAATTTTTAAATGAAAAATTTGTAATTAAAAAATATACTACAATTCTTGACAGTATTGAAAAAAAACCAAACTATATAGTATATTTAATATCCAAATTGAAGATATAAAAATTCTAATTACAAGCATAACAGTTAAATGAATTTAGATTCTAAAATAATTTGAACAAATCAATATCAAAATCAACATTACATTTTTTAATCTGCATTCAAAAATCTTTTGTATATATTTTAAAATATTTGTAATTCAAGCTTTCGAAAATCTACTTCAATTTTAAATCAAAAGCTAAAAACTAGAAGATAATTCAAAAATATAAATTCAAACCTAAACAATTTCCAATTTAATTTATCACAATTATCAAAAAGTTTTGCATTCAATTTTTAACAAATGGCAAACAAAATTCCGTTTCTAAAACAAATCACATTTTCATTAAAATTTCAAATTAAAGTATTAAATAAAATTAAATCAAAATTTAAATTTCTAACAAAAGGAACATTTTGATTAAAATTCCAGAATGAAATTCAGAAAATAGATCAATATCAAAATATCATTTCAAATTTAAAATTCTAAAATTTAAAAAAGATACAGATAAATAAATATAATTCAAAAAATACTTTAAAGCAATCAAAATCTGAAAAATATCAAAGAAATATTTAAATCTAAAATTTATAATCAAATTCTAAAAGAAATTCAAAAATACACTTACAATTTTTAAATATCCTTTCAAAATATAAAAAAAATTTATATAACTAGTTATTTTTTAAACAAAACATCTTATTAAAAGTGGCCAAGACAAATTAAACAAACAGGAACCTTCAATATACAATTTAAAGTCCAATACGCAAATATAAATTTTAAAAAATTATATAATATGAGTTTCTAATCAAAAGCAAACAACTAAAAACTTATAAAAATTCCATCACTTAGTCTTTCAATTAACCCCGTGACCATTTTAAATTTTGTTTAGGTTAGTTTTCTTTATTAAAAAGTTCGAACTTAAATCAACATTCGTATTAAAATTACTAACTAAATTTAGAATAAAGATCAAACTATTCATTTCAAATTCAAAATTCTTATAAAAAAAATTCAATAGCAAAATAAATAAAACAAAAAAATATTACGCTATTCACAACTAAAAATTCTAAATCAAAAGCAATTCAAAATAAATCTCATTTAAAAAATACATGCTCCTGAAATTCAAAATAAAAATATTATTTACAATTTCAAATTTCAAATGTCCCATCAAAATAACAAAAGTTATTCATGCCTAAAATAAATAGCCATATTTGAAAACATTAATAGAGAAAAACAAAAAAGCATATACATCATAAAATCCAAAATTCAAAACTAAATTTAACAATAAAAAACATAATTCTAATTTATAATCAAAAACAAAAAACAACTCGAAGCTAACAAGAAGAACACACATTTTAGGCCCAATATCTATACATCAGTAAATCCGTGACCAACATCAGCATTTCAAATAAAACTCCAAATTAAAAGTGAAATATTAAAATATGCTTAAAATTCAAAAATCTATTATTCCAAAAAAAATAGAATTAATAATAGAAATTCTTAAAAGCAATCAAAATTTAATACAAATTACAAATATACAAAAACACAATAAATTAAAATAAAAATCTAAATTTGATACAAATTACAGAGATACAAGAACACAACAAATTAAAATCAAAATACCAAAATAAATTAAAATCTTAAATTTACTAATTGAAACATTTTGTCAAAAGTGGAAAAGATTAAGAAAATAAACAAGAATATTCAAAATGCACTTACAAATCCAAAACTTTAATCTAAATCTTAAAAAACAATATAATCGTAATTTTTAATCAAAATCAAACACTAAATCATTTTAATATCTAAAATATACAATTCTAAATTAATAACAAAATCATATATATATTTTAAAAATTTAAATTTCAAATTTTAAGCAAAATTTCATTTAGTTTAAATTTTAATCAAACGAATTTAAGGCCAAAATTAAATATTAACTACACTATCAGATAGACATTTGGATTAATATTAGAGCCAACATTTGTTTAAATAACTTTAAAACTTTATCGGCAACATCCTAACATAATAATTTGAAACAATTAAAATCAACTTGCCTTGGAACATAATTAATTTAATTAATCGGCAATATAATTCAGAAAGAATATATTACAAAACTCAGTCGGTTAAGCTTATTCATATTTGATTTATTTCACAATATTATTCTCAATATAATTATGGATTTCTACAACTTTCCGATTCCACTTGAATCTAAATTTTAACTTTGTAAATATATTAGCAAATTATCTTAACAATTGTTTGGCCAATTCAATTGCAAAAGTCACTGAACATTCGTCTGATTTATACAACTTATTTATGTACAATTTAACAGATTTTAGACATGTTTTTCATAAACTATAAATCGAATTCAAATTTAAAGCGTTTAAAAACTTCTAAGAAATATATTCAGTTCGATATAACAATTTTAAAGCAATTAAAAACTTAAAATTCTGTTTAATTTCAACCATTTACAAGTAAATTTAAACAAATTTTTACAACAAATTTAAAAATATACATAAATATTAATCAAAAGTAATACACCCCATGAACAATATCTAAATCACACAATATAAATGCAAAACTACATCTTTATACCTTAAACATTTACATAAAAATTTAACATTTTGATTCATATATACTTTACATATTATATAGTTCACTATTTCAAAGACTGATATATATCACATTGGTAACATTATTATTGTAAATATTGAAATATCTCAAAACAAAACATTTTTAAAACATGTAATAATATTTCTTTTCCAAATTATTTATTTTAGAGCTCGATACAAAGTCAAAATTTTCACCTTTCGACTACTCTGGCAAACAGCAAAATTCAACAAAATTACTAGACCATCCGGACTCAAGATTCAAATTCAATATTTACACATGCAAGCACTCAACCATATTATATTTATATAGGTAAATTCAAAAACATCTACAAAATCTACTTAAAATCAAAACAAAGTCAAAAAACAAACAGAAATCTTGTGAGACAAAACAAACAGTTTGGGTAAAGTCAAAGCAGTTTGAAATCAGAATATCGCAAAAATAAAAACCAACCAAAAACATTACAAAACTTCAAAAACAACTCAAAAATGAAGTCAGAAATCGCAGCATTCGGAAGCCCTTCGGCGCATAATTATAACACATTAAGATGACAAATTACAACGAAATTCCCCAAAAAGCTAGATTATAAATTACAAGAAGCAACGGAAGTTTTAATGCGACAAAAGTCAAGTACAAAAAATAAAACAAAAATAAAATAATAATAGAATAAGGGCACCAAAATGCAGACGCTGGCAAGAAGACAACGATGCAATTGTACTGGCAACTTTCTGGCCAAAAATCTTACAAATGGCGGACGACTCACAGGCAGCTAAATAGGACAAGGCAGATAAATCAACGCGAACAAAACAATTCCAAGCAAAAACAACAACCACATCAAGAACAATAAACAACAACAACAACATCAGGCACGCGATTATACTTATAGTAAAAACTTTTGTATAGAAGAAGGGGTTGAAATTGAAAAGCAGCTCACCAGCCAAATTCATAAACCAAATCCAAATGAAAACCAAACCAAAACACAAATACACACACATACAGTCACAGAAACATAGACAACGATAAAGATTTTCTGGATAGTTGAAAATTGTATAAAAGAGATTTGAAGAGACAAAAGCAAAAAAACAGCAAGACCTGCAAGTTGAATCAAAATCCAATTGAAAATCCGAATCAAATTCAAAATCAAAGGCGACAAATGAAAACAGAACCAGCAGAAGCAGAAACAACTTTAAGCAACAACTAGATACTTATGAGAAGGACACACATGTCAGGCACAATATCTAACCATCTAACCATCTCACCATCACCCAGTACACCCCCCCCCAACTGACTCCGTGACCCCTTCAAATTGTGGTTAGGTTAGTTTTCTTTAGCAAAAGTTCGAACCAACATCAGCATCATCAAGAGCATCATCATTATCATCTTCAGTTGAAAGCACATCAAACAAAACTGGCAATAGACGGGGTCGAGACATAATTGCTATCAATAAATAAAATATGGCTGTTAACAGGGAAGAGGGGTAGTAAACGGTAGCAGGAAAAGGGGGGTCGGGGGGTTGGGGAACAGTCAAGCAGCTATTTCAGCCAACTCTCAAACCAACAAACCAATCTTCAACCTCCAACGACCACTAGACACAGACACAATTTTGATTTATAAATTCATTGCAAAAGTTGCTTGGC